>CAOLHI010000573.1:0-584681 GCA_948474755.1 Ctenosaura bakeri
TATTTGTGAATTAACTAATTAAATTGTTAAATGAAAAATTATTTAAAATGACTCAAAGTGATCAATAATGAACTTATGTGTTGGAAAAATTAAATTACTGAAAAGGATGATAGTGAAATTTAAAACAACAAACTTTAAAATCACTCTATGTATGTGTTTGTGCATCTTCAAGTCACCTGTTGATTAATGAATTAACAAATAACTAATCGACTCCATGAATTTCATAGGGTTTTCTTAGGCGAGGAATACTCAGCAGTGGTTTTGCACTTCACTGTAGAAAAGTTTAATGTTTGGAGGCGTAACGTATTGATTAAGTATGTTGAATTATTTCCATACTTAGACCATTTCCGCACTAGGCTGTTATAGCGCTATGATTCCACTTTCAACATCCTATGGAATCCTGGGGTTTGCAGTTTCGGGAGGGGCTGCCCAGCCCCCTCCCAAAACTGCAAACCCCAGGATTCCATAGGATGTTGAAAGTGGAATCATAGTGCTATAGCAGCCTAGTGCGGAAATGGGTTTAGACAGCAGAGCTTCATCTGACAACATCACCGTTGCAGACACAGACTCTTAATTTAACTTCCAAAACTGTTATTCTCCAGATTTAGCAGGCAAAAGATTTAGAATAAGATTCATTCTGACAGATTAACAGCTATCACAGTGCAACGCACAGGGAAGGCTGGGTTTCCTTCTTCCACCCATACTAGTCTGCTATTGCAGTAGTTGCACCCATGGATCCAGCACATTGTGCAAGCATACGAAACCATATATTAGAAACAGAATTCCACTTGGAGAGTAATGGCTCCTCCACACCCCTCCATCCCCAAAAAGCCATAGCCCTTAAACAAAACTAAGTTCCTCTGTGTGGGAAATCCAGGGATACAGAGGACTTCAGCCTTTCTGTTTGATCCTGGATGAAACGTGGGGGAGACACTTGTAGCCCCACATAACTATATCAATGCTTACTAATGACTGCTCATCATGAAGGCCTCTAACATCAGAGGCACTGTACCTATCATTTGCTGAAGTAAGATGATGCTGTTGATTTCATGGGCTATCCACAGACATCTGGTTGATCACTCAAAGAACAGAATTCTGTACTAGATACAGCTCTTTGGCTTGATCCAAAAGAGACCTCCTTATGTTCTGTGTCATCTCTTTGTCTATCATCTTGTGTCTTTTCCTTGCGTGATGCAGTTTCAAATAGGAGCCAGAAATACAGGCTTCTTCTCACTGTGTCTCTGTAGCTTTCTTGCTAAGCTCATAACATTCTGAAGATAGGTTTGAAAATGTGTGGGCAATTCTTGGTGGACCCTCATGAGACTTTGCATGAGGACTGGGCTGGATGTCCAGCCGTGATAGGATGGGTCTTTTGCTGTCTTAAAGGGATATGGAAACTCTGGCCCACAGATCAGATATAGGCACTTTTTGCACGGCATTTGTCATGCGAAAGGGCCTCCGGAGTGTCACTTGATTGTGAGGAGCATTTCAGACGACGTCCTTGCAATTGTGCGACACTGCTGGGGCCAGCAGGTGCCGATTGCGCACTATATCATTTTTGGCTTTTAGCATGAGGGCTCCGCCTCTTCCTTCCTCAGCGCAGCCAGGTATTTTCCCAGGCTGCACTGGGGGAGGAAGCACGAGGGCTGTGGCTCCGGAGGCTCTGCACAGAGGGTAAGTGCGTGTGGGGCCCCGGCTTTCAGCCAAAAATGATGTGCAATTAATTGCGCATCGCTCCAGAGTCCCACATGCACTCACGCTTCCTCCCCCAGCACAGTCTGGGAAAATACCCAGCTGGGCTGTGGAAGGAAGAGGCGGAGCCCTCATGTTGCCTGCTGACTGGCAGGCAGCTTCTGTGGAGACAGAGCAAAGGGGATGCGAGAGCCTCATGGAAGAGGCTGCTTGCGTGATCCCTGCGCAACCACACCAGACAGAGGTAAGCTGCAGAAAGGGCCACAGTCTATGAAATAGGTAGGATTCCATGTGGTCTGCAAGCTTCTTTTCCAATCAGTGGTCAGAAAAAGAGAGCACATTTAAACATTTAACTATCAGTGGTATAATAGAATCAGAGCTGGCAGAGGACTTCGTTAGGAGAGACTATGGTATTGGTTGCAATCCAACATCCCCTCAGTGTAGCATAAATATCTACATGTGCAGATATGATCCACCAGGACCACACGACACACATACAGAAAGCAACATTGTGTAGCATGTGTTAATTACTGGGCACCATTGCACATTACACAATGAGCAACCACAATGCACAAGCCACAGTGCACAATGGCAATGCATGATGGTGCTGTATGTGTGTCTCTGCTTCCACTGATCTCAGCAGAATTCATCCTACATGCATAGTGCAACTTATACATGTCTATGTGGGTAGCAGGATGCCGGTCATAATCTACCACACACATAGTCCATCTTCTGCATTCCCTCTGAACGGAGCTGCAATTCTCACAGTAATTGGAGGGGAAATGAATTTTCCCAGCGGTTATGTGTTTTTATGAACTATTCTTGTAAGCTGAAGAATTTTGGGGAGGATTTACTACAGACATTCCTAGTAGAGATGAAAACTGATAGAAATCAACACAACCTGCTCAGCCATGGAAACTGTCTGGGAGACTTTGGGTGTGTCACACATTCTCAGCCCAAGAAAACTCCATGATAGGGAGTTTGACCTGAAAGTCAGCATAAGTTGGAAATGACTTGAAGGCACACAACAACAGGAACAACAACAAGCAAGTGGTTTGCCTGGCAGGCCTGCACTTCTGATTTTAACCGTTCCCTATTGTTAAATACACTTTATAGAACCAGACTGAGCTATACTGGTAGGAAAGCTGTCACACTGGGGCTTACGTTGCTAGATAGGTATAAAACTAAGCTGTGTTTAGATTGCTTGGGAAAATGTTCAGTTTGTTAAGAATTACATCTGGCCCTTTCTACTTTGCATTGCCCCACCTGCTCTTAGCTCTATCCACTGTGTAAATGTGGCCCCAGATACTCTTCCCCAATTGGAATTCAGCCCTCAGGCCAAAAAGTCCATCACCCTTGCTTTAAGGAAGTGAACCTGAGACCTTCCCAAACCCAAGCTTGTTTTCTACAGCTAAGCAAGCAGCTTGCCAGTTTCCTCACAGTATTTTGGCCTAGATTCAAAAAAGACCAGGTGCCATGCTTGCACAGGGGAGGCTGTTTTCTAACGTACCTCTGCTGGTTCAATGGGAGGATCTCAACCTACTGGGCCTTTGGCATGTCACAACAGCCGTTAATTGCTAAAACATGATATCTCAGGAGGTCAAAGTCATGACAAGAACAAGCACAATGTTCCCAGAGCAGAACCTGGACAGATTGCATGAGCTGAATCATTCATGTCGAATGACTGGACTGCTTTGATTACAGACCTTGCCAGGAAGGACAAGTAAATTTATAGTCAAGTAGCACTGTGCCTGGGAAGCTGGATCTAAAGGCCTGCGCTGAAACAGAGAGTATCTAATACACTCTCCAACTGTCTTGATTTGGCAGGGAAAGTCCAAATTAATCCTCTGCCATCCCATTTTTAAAGCTGTTTTAAAATGTCTATTTCTCACTCCTTCCAGTTCCTCCTTGTGTCCTGAACCCACTTCAGTTGCTGCAACCTGAGGCCATTTCCGCACTAGCTTGTTATAGCGCGATGATTCCACTTTCAACATCCTATGGAATCCTGGATTCCAGAGGATGTTGAAAGTGGAATCATTGCGCTATGACAGGCTAGTGCGGAAATGGAGTAAGTTTAACATAAAAAATTAGTTTACACTCAACTTGATAGGAGAAGGGAGAAAAGACAAGAGGTGGAATCTTGCCCTTCCCAGCAGACTCAGGCAAAAGCAGACCCCTGCTGCAGATTCTTGTAGTTTGCCTGTTCTTCCTCATTAATAACTTTTGCCATCTTCACCACACCCTGATGTTCTTTGGCCAAACATCCCTTTGACCACGTGTCCTAACTGACATGGGAACAGCTGGAGAAATGTTTCAGGGTCTTGCTGTAACTGCTTCTTCAACATGCTCCATGGCCAGAAGACTGCTGAAGTCAAGATTTCCCAGTACCCCAATTGAAAGTGCTTTAGAAACCTTTTGGAAGGGGTTCTACCTGGCTTAAGAGGTAGCATTTTGGGACCATATTCAGTTGATAAAGACAATGAATGTGAATCTCGAAAGTCCTGCTAAGGATCTCAGAAATATATAACAGGATGTCAGCTGTTCTTTTGGCATTCCTTGGGGTCTTTAGTCAATGAATTGGTGTCTAACTCCAAGGGGGATTTCTTGGGGCAGACCTTACAGTTTTGAGTCCTTTTCAAGATCCAAGGCTATCTTAGTTGGATCAGAAGGAAAAGAGCCCAGATCTGTCTTCAGGCAGTACACAGGATCATGCTTGCCTGACAGGGTTGATAAGGGTCTTCATGTCTGTCTGCCCCTTTCACTCTGGCCCCCTGTTAATCCATACAGATTAACTACCAGTTGCAGGAGGGGTTGGCCTAGCTGCTATAAGAAACCCTCTTTTGGGTTTTGGGACTTATTTGTTTCAGATCAGAGCAATGACATTTGCAGCTTGCATGGACTGCTGAACCTGCCTCACCCCAAAATGACAAGAGGAGAGCCATAAAATTAGTGATTCTATGCAATATCACAGTTTCTCAAGCAGGTAGGTTTCAGCTGGGTTCATCAGTTGGGAGGCCAGTCTCACAAAACCTTGGATTTATCCAATATGCAATGCCAAAACTGTAACAGTTCTTCCCAAATTGTCACCATGTTTTAATCCCATATTTTGTATGTATCTGGGTTCTCTGATCTAGCTTCTTAAAACCACCCTTTAAAAAAGTCTGTGGAAGGGGAAAAAAAGGAAAGAGAAATAAATCAAAATCTTACCCATCTCTAGCCTTACATACAATCATAGGTAGAAGGGTTATATGGACTCAGAACCTTGGTTATCTAGCACAGACTTGTGTGTATGCTGACTAGCACTTGCTCTCTGGGGTTTCAGAGCAGGGGTCTTTCTCTAGCCATCCTTAAAAACACTGAGGAGTAAAACAAGGACCTTCTGCATTCAGAGTAGGTGGTCTACGTCCAAGTTCTGGCGCTTCCACTTAATTCTATTGCTGTAAAATAATGACCATAGATGATTTGCATAACCTTAAAGTAGATGATGAAGACACTGAAATAGTTCAAGACTTTTCATACCTTGGATCAATCATTAATCAGAATGGAGACTTCAGTCAAGAAATCAGAAGAAAACTAGGATTTGGGAGGGTAGCTATGAAGAAACTAGACAAGATCCTGAAGTGTCAAGATATAAAACTGAATACTAAAGTTAGGATTGTCCATGCCATCATATTTCCAGTTTCTATGTGTGGTTGTGAAAGCTGGACAATGAAGAAAGCAAATAAGAAAATCAACTTATTTGAAATGTGGTGCTGGAGAAGAGTTCTACAGATACCCTGGACTGCTAAAAAGACAAATGGATGAGTCCTAGAGCAAATCAAGCCTCAATCTAGAAGCCAAGATGACCAAACTGAGGCTGTCGTACTTTGGCCATATCATGAAAAGACCTAACTCACTAGAAAGACAGCAATGCTCAGTAAGGTAGAAGGCAGTAGGAAAAGAGGAAGACTGCATGACAGATGGATAGACTCAATCAAGGAAGGCACATCCCTGAATTTGCAAGACCTGACCAGAAATGTTGAGAATAGGCTGACTTGGAGGTCTCATCCACAGGATCACCATAAATTGAAGTTGATTTGACAGCAGTTAAGAATGATACTGTTAACAGTGCTAGGCACGAGATTGGGAACTTGTGAAAGTAATAGATAACCGATGAGTTTCCACAGAATGTATTTACCTCTATATTGAGTAACCCCCCTAACCCCCCACAAGAAATAGAAGAGCACTTGGAGAAGGGAAACATCCTGACACCATGTCTTAATTTTTTGGAAGAATGTTTGCTTTCTATTTAAGGGGGCGGCTATTAAGCTTAAGAAAAACAAACAAGGAAGACACATAATAAAGGTATATGAAATTATTCATGGCATAGATAAAAACCTAAATGTCATTGGTATCCCCAACCAGAGTAAATCCACTAAAGAAATGCAAACTTGGTAAGCCAATATTTATGAAAATTCCACTGATGCAATGGGGCTACTACTTTCTTCCTTTGCTCATAATCTTAGAACTGGGGTCACCCACTAAAATTGAAAAGTAAGAGATTCAGGACAGATAGAAGGAAATACTTCTTCACAGAGCACAGAGTTAAAACTCAAGTTGGCAGACATCCTACACATCAAGTAGTCATGTCTGCCAACTTGGAAAGCTTTCAGGGTGGGGTGGGGGAATTAAAATCATGGAGGATGGGACTACCAATGGCTTCCTGTCGGGATGTAATCTATAACCCCTAGGTTCAGAGGCAGTATGTCTGTGTTGGATATCATTTGTGAGGAAACAAGTCAGAAGGTGCTATTTTGCTCATGTCTTGCTGGTTGGCCTGATCTGAACAGCCTGCTGAACTAGGTAAGCCTTTGGTCTTCTCCAGCACGTATCTCTTTACATCCTTATGATATGTCTCAAAGTTTTTCCTGCTTCTCCTTCACCATTCCATCTCTGCACCCTCCCCTCCAGCCACACAAGCTGAAATTGCTCCTTTTGCCTTTCAACCCCACCCCCCATTCCAAAGGGACGGATCAGGTCCGTCTCTGCTCTTGTTCTAAGCTCAGTTCTTACAAGCAACTTTTTAAAAGACTGTGGATTCATTCCAACAAGAGCAGCTGCTATACAATCCTTAACCCCGTCTCTGAGGTGAACATTTCATGGGAGAAAGCCTTGTGTGAAGGAAGAGAGAAAGAAATGTTTAATTTTACAGTGTTGGTTTGCACCATATGTTCTCTGACTTATAAATATTTTACAAACTTATGTTCAGACAGGCTCAAGCTGCATCAGAGCATCTCATTTTCCCATGATGGCAGAGGCACCATGCCTCTTCCTCTGTCAGTCAAAGTTACATTACAGAGCGAGAGGGGAGGAGAGATCCATTGCTTGTTTGCATGGCCAAAGTTCAAAGGATGCCTGGATGATTTGGGAAGTTCACCCTAGAATACTGCTCTGGTCTGGAAGGACTACCTGCTTTTCCTAACTCAAGCATACCTGCCAGGCCTGTGTTTGCCAAATGGCCAAGAAGTGGGGGAAGAGACAGGTCCTGTAAGCAAGACAAAATGTGAAAAGGAGAGAACTCAACCTGACAAGGCACAACATCAAAAGCAATCTTGGCTGACTTCCTGTTCATGAATTACCATGACATGTCAGACTTACCCCATTGCAACTCACCTTTATTGGTCATTGTAGAGGTTGGAACTCCCCCAACCCTGCCAGCACAACCCTCACATTGCCATTTCCATGTTTTCTGATAGCAGAAGAATCAGTAGGGGCATAAGACATCATTTACAGAGGCAGGAGACTCTTGTGAATTCCCGTTGCAGTGCTTGCAGCTACAGGAACATAGCTGGCTGTGCCTGTCATGGGCTTCCAGGACCTAGACTCAGACTCAGACTCAGAGTCTGAGGCAGCAGAATCAGCTCTGAGGCCTGACACAGAGACTGCTGCAGTAGAACCCTCAGAGCAGAAGTGTCAGTCCAGTAGGGAGCCCTGATCACTCTGACACAGAGAATGATCTAGCCGTGTCTACGTTTGCCCAGTGTAGACACCAAAAGGGTCTCCTGTGTCACTCGCAGCAAATTTATGCCAAGCACCAATTAATCAGGCACCAGTTGCACTGACCCTGAAGCTTATAAGAACTGAGCCTTTCCCCTCTAGCCTTTGTCAGCAATCAACTGACCATTTCTTCTGTGCATGCTTCTGTTTGCTTCCCTTGCCAGTGTTTCTGCTGTTGACTTCATAGAATCATAGAATCATAGAAATGTAGAGTTGGAAGAGACCACACGGGCCATCCAGTCCAACTCCCTGTCATGCAGGAACACCCTCAAAGCACTCCCGACAGATGGCCATCAAGCCTCTGCTTAAAAACCTCCAAGGTAGGAGACTCCACTACTCTCCGAGGCAGCAGATTCCACTGCCGGACAGCCCTGACTGTCAGGAAGTTCTTCCTGAGGTTCAGGTGGAATCTCCTTTCCTGCAGCTTGAATCCATTGCTCCTTGTCCTGGTTTCTGGAGCAGCAGAAAACAAGCCCCCTCCTTCCTCTACGTGGCATCCCTTCAAATATTTAAACATGGCTATCATGTCCCCTCTTAACCTCCTTTTCTGCAGACTAAACATACCCAGCTCTCTCAGTCTATCCTCATAGGGCATGTTTTCCAGGCCTCTCACCATTTTGGTCACCCTCCTCTGGACTTGCTCCAGCTTGTCAATGCTGTGTGTTTGTGTTTGACTTGTGTTTGTTTTGCCTGCCTCTGATTTATGGACATTATCGGGACCCTTATTGCTTTTCATTTGCAAAGCTGTTTCCTTGCTTAAGTAAACTGACCACTTAAGTTACTGCTGAGTTTCTGACCTGTATTTGTTATCAGCTTCTCCCGGCTGCCAGCCCAGACCAAGCTTGGACAATGCTCTACTGATCCTCCCACTCTACCAACAACACAGAAACAGATGTGTTGGGTAGGCTGCACTGCTAGAGGGTGGATTGGGGGGCACCATGACACACAGCTATGGAGACATAGCTATGTGATGTACATAGACTTCCTATGCAGAGTCTCAGCCCTTATTCAGTTACTAGTTCAGTTTAAATTCCACCTTTCCTCCTTTAAGATAACATACCTAGTTCTTCTCCTCTCCACTTTACCCGCACAAAAGACTTGTGAGGTAAGTTGTTGTTATTACCACTCTGTCTTCTTCTTGGCATCTTGTGGTATTCACACTTCTATCCCCTAGAGATATTACAGGGAGGAAGGGCAGAGAAATAACAGCAGTGTTGGAGGCAGGAGGATCTGTTGCTGTCTGCAGCAACGTATGTGCAATTTTTGTCTTGCCAGAAAACTTCATCAACTACCCCTGTAGTGAGTGCAAATTGGGAGCTGTCTCTTAACAGAGAAGGTCAGTGTACTATAGCTACAGGTTGAGTCTCTTTAATGCATCAGAGAACATGAGAACTTCCTGGACAGAACACAGGAAGAATTGATCCTACAGAATGAACAGGAAGATACTGCCACGGAAAATGAAGGCCCTTGTAACAGTAAGGAAACACCCTGGAGGATGGCCACTGTTAGAGGGAGGCCATACAGAAGGGATTCAGAACCTCTCCAACTAAGCAATCACTTCCTGTATCTTCTTGAGGATAGCAGTAGTGATCTTCAAACAGGAAACCAGCAACAAGGGACACTGCATGCCAAGGAAAGAGTCAATGTAACCTCCAACCGCAACAAGAAGAAAACCAAGGTGCTGGTGGCTGGGGACTCATTGCTGAGAGGTACAGAGGTACTTGTGTGCCAGCCTGTACGAACAAGAAAGAGAGGGTGAGAGAAAAGGGATGAGCAGATGAGCCTGCTTCATCAGCTACGCCATGTACCCAAAATGGAAATGAAAAGAAAAGTGGAAGCTGGGGAAAGAAAAGGTCTTCCCTAGAAACATTTTGGAAGAAGCTACCAAGGGGTCTTTAGAAAGTTTAAAATGTTTTTATTTGTGCAAGGCTCACCTGTCCTTGTTATTAGTTTTGAATAAAAAGTTTGCTGAAACAGGTTGAGGTGCTCCTCTTTTTTGTTGTGTAGGAACATATTCCTCTTCTTTCCATGTTACGCCTTCCTCTGGTGGCAAATTTTCTGCTGAGGAAGTAATGTCCAGGAACGCATCAATTATGTTAACTGAGATTTACCTTTTTGGGACTACAATCCCAGAATTTCCAGGACCTCACTCTTGAGCGAGATGAATGGGGATTAGTCCTCCACTGTACTTTTTTGTACAATGGATCTCACCACATACATAGTGGGCGGAGACCAAAAACTGCAAGAACTTTTATTAACAATACCTTTAGGAGCTTACCATCTTAATCCCAGAAGGAAAACAAATCCAGCAAATAGACATTTCAGGAGGGAGCCTGTGATGGTAATGACTTCACTGAAACCTTCTCCTCTAGTTCAAGCTTGGGAGAAATGAGTTTTGTGCTCTGAGCAGAGGACAGATTTGCACAGGGCTGGCTGGCTGGGTCTTGTGTCAGTCATAAAGTTTTCTTCCTGTGTAACGAGCACGGTGTTCAGAAACCCTCCCACAGACACCAGAGACCACAGCTTCCAGACAGCAAATCTGAGCAAGCACCAGCACTAGTCCCCAATTCTTTTGAACAAAAGCCCAAAGATGGAACGTCCACAGCTCCTCACAACTGGGGCTCCTGGGAGCTGAAGCCCAAAACATCTGGAAAGCCAAAGGTTACCTACTCCTGAGCTAGTTCATAAGGCTCCCTTCTCATTTTTTTTCAGTATGGGTGGGTGGACATTTGGACACTCTTAATATTAATCTTAAGGAAATCTTAATGAGTACAGAGGTTGCTCTCCACTTGGTCAAGTAGGCTCTTTGTCTGCTTAGCCCATCATTGTCCACTCTGACAATGGTCAGAGCTATGCAGGGTCTCAGATGAGAAAGGGTCTCTTCTATCCCCCGATGTTTTTAGAATGGTAATGGTACCACTTTATTCTGCTTTGGTCAGACGTCATCTGGAATATTGTGTCCGATTCTGGGCACCTCATTTCAAGAAGGATATTGACATCGCTGGAACATGTCCAGAGGAGGGCAACAAAAATGGTGAAGGGTCTGGAAGCCATGCCCTATGAAGAGCGTCTTAAGGAGCTGGGGATGTTTAGTGTGCAGAAGTGAAGGTTAAGAGGGGACACGATAGCCACATTTTTAAATGTTTGAAGAGTTGTCAAATTAAGGAAGGAGCAGGCTTGTTTTCTGCTGTTCCAGAGACTAGGACAAGGAGCAATGGATTCAAACTACAGAAAAAGAGATTCTACTTAAACCTCAGGAAGAACTTCCTGATGGTCGGAGCTGTCCAGCAGTAGAATATGCTGCCTTGGAGTGTGGTGCAGCCTCCTTCTTTGGAGGTTTCTAAAGGGAGGCTGGATGGCCATGTAAGGCCCCGCTTTGGCGGTCCCCGATATCAGTATGGTTTGGATGGGCACCATATCTAATTGGCATTATATTTAATTGGCAACACACTTCAATTGGCACTGATATCAAAATCAAACCTGAAGGCGACTGGGAGGTCAAGCCAGAAAGAGGAAGGACTCTGACTTTAAACATGAGGTCATAGGCAGGTCAGCCTAAAACATCCGCTAGGTATAACCTAGGTCATTTATCAGGTAAATCACTATTGTTTTAGAGAATAATAGTCTTAGGCCCTTTTCTCACGGGGTGCAGAAATCGTGCCGCCACGATCCAGGCGGGGTTTTCCTTAATCCCCACTAACACGACTGAACTTTTAGTAGCGTTCTCACGGCTCCATAGGGAAGAGGCTTAGGCAGCATCAACGCATTCACACAATATTACCATGGCCACTCCCAAAGGTGTCCTTTCCCTGCCCTGCCTAGCATTTGATTGGCTGTGCCCTATTTTTAAAAGAAACATCCTGAGCGTCATCACTGACGTCAGTACGCACGCACGCCCCCTCACATCCTCCGCCCCCTCACCCTGTCCCGCACCTTTCTTTTGAACCACCGTGGAAACAGTTTCCCGCTCTTTCTTTCAGCTTGCTTTCTGCTGTTTTGTGTATGGAGAACGAGCTACTGACGATCATTGCTGGGGTGCTAGCCCCGCTAATGACGGTCCTTTCAGTTGTTCATATTGGGGGCGGTCTTGTGACTTCTGCTGGCCACGCCTTGATCCCTCCCTCTCTTGATCACCCGCACAAATCAGGACGCACCGTCGCTTTTTCACGAAACGACGAGCGCGGATTGGAGGAAAAAACCACATTTCTTCTGGTTTTTAAAAGGTGCGCGGAAATGCTGAATGGTGGCTCCCCCGCGCGGATTGGGGTGAGAATCCAAAAAATTTAATGCGATATGGTGTTCTCTAAGGTGAAAATGGCACCCGATTGAGGTCGACCTGGGAAGATTTAATTACCCCGTGAGAAAAGGGCCTTAAGCAGAAATCAGAATCGCTTCTGTGAATACCATGATCAGAAGGGAAATGACTTCCAGTAGGGAGTCATTTGCTTCAGTATTGTTCCTGTACCCTTGGATGTTTTCCATGTTGTTCTGTCCTACTCAGAATACAGAGCTATTACAACAGCCATTATCTCTTTGTCATCTAAGCACTGGAACCATCAGCACCTTCTGGACCCCACTGTCTGTCTTGCAACTCCCATTGTCCACCAGGCTGGGAGAGCAATTAACTCACACCTCTTCAGGGAGTGAAATAGAGAAATATTGGTTTTGAGAAGTCAGTTGCAGTCAGATGAAATGCTGGACTCCACTATGTCGCCCTGAATCCTGACTCGTCTGCCCTTAGACAGACGTCTAAACCACATTTCAACTTCTTCACTACTCTTCTGGACTGGCAATGATAAACTCCCCAAAGACCCTCAGCCTCTCTATACATAATTTTTCCTCCCTTCACCCTTCAGTCAGATTCTTGTGTGAATGTTTGATTGTGTGTATCTTGTGTGTACACATGAGTGAATTCCCCCCAATTAAAAACACACATTTTTAGCCTTCTTTTGAATCTCTGGGCTGGTTCTTTTCCTGCATGAGCCCATAAACATTGGAAGAAAAGTCTTCTTAAGTTACCCCACTCTTGCAAGTCTACTCTTTGAGCAAATTAATTCCCCACTTTTACACAGAGGTACTGGCATCATAAGGTGGCCCTCGTGGCATCTATGTTTTGGGGTAACATCCATCTGTCGGAAGTACTTTGATGTGAATTCCTGCATGGCAGGGGGTTGGACTGGATGACACCTGTGGTCTCTTCCAAGTCTATGATTCTACGATTCTATAATTCTGTAACCTTCTACATGCAAGCAGGTGGTCAACCACTGACTGCCCCCCCCCCAAAAAAGCTGTTTTACCTCTGTGAACCCACCAAAACAGGGTTGAGGAAAGAAAAATGTAAGATGTTCAACCATGTTGTGCCTTTAGAAAATGCTGAGAGCCTACTGGCACAGACAAAAGAGTTGCAATTTCACATTTAACAGAGTCTAGTCTCAGGTGTGACTTTCCCATCCAAAGGGCGGAGGAAATGTTTGTGCCAGAAATTCAACCACACAGATTAATCAGATCCTTGACTCCACACGGACACGTCTGGAATGTATGCATATATATTATATTTTTATGTATATATATTTATATATTTATATATACACATTAACAAAGAAGTTGCAAAACTGATTATGATACATAGGAAAAGAAATGTTGACAGGTTTCACGGTAACTAAAAGCTCACCACATCCCCAAAACTGGATATAATGCAATTAGTATGATACAAATAGCCAGATATGGCTTTGCAGCGGGGGGGGGGTCATGAAGAACCAACAAATGTTTCCGGAGGGAAGAGGAACTTCACAAGGGCTTCCAGTGAGGCTCTTTTCCCACTTTGATTTCTCCAAAATAGCCAAAGAGAAGAATCTTACAACTGCAGGAAACTTGAACTCATACCGGTAATTCAACACCGGTTTGTTTCTGCTGACTGGATTGCTTACTAAGGACTGGGCTACAAATTGCTTGATCCCTTGGGGGTGAGTCATTTCCCTGAAGTGACATCCCGTAGTTCTGTTTGGCACATGGAAGCTCAACATAAGATGGGGAGTTAACACCATATGGTCGAGTCACAAGAGTTTCTGTCTCAAACTCAGAATCTCTTCATGCCAAGAAGTGTTTCTCCACTGAGGTTTTCCCTGTTAAGGGATTGATATATACAGTTAGGGACGGAGCATTACCATGGAGAAAATTACTTCCCATATGGACCAACCTGGTGCCCTCTAAACAGGTTGGGATTTTTTTTAAAAAAAAAGTCAGCAGCATAGGCTACACTGTCTGTGGAAGATGGGAGTTGTAGTCCAACTCATGGGAGGCAAAGACAATAGGTTGGAATAGTGTAAAAGGCCACCAAGCAGCAGGGGGGACGTTTAGCAAACTGAATACAGTTACAATTGGAGGGAGTTCTAATACAAGGAAGGACCTAGCTGGTTATGGTCTTTCCCTCCATCAAATTGCTGGTAGGGAACATGTGAGTGGCTTGTATGCTAGCAGCCAAAGCCAAAGAAACAGCCATTTTCTGCTTGCTGGACCACAATTGTAAGCATCAGCATCCAGCCATAACCAGATGTTGCCTCTTCCCTTCCACTGCTATAGGAGTCATTTTAACCAGTGCCACTGTAGTCAGTATAAATGCATTAAGGATCACATGAAACAGCTCTTGTGCTCAAAGAGCTCTTGAAGTCTCCCTCACCTTTGTGCCACCAGATGTGATGGACAACAGCTCCCCAAATTTTCCCAGGCAGCAGAACCTGCTGGAAGATTCTGAAAGCTTTAGTCCATTCCATCTGGCAGGCACCAGGTTAGGGGAAAGCCTGAGCTAAGAAATGTCACACAGTCTTCCAAAGCAACCCACCACAATGCTACTAAGGGGCCAGGAAATAAGTCCATTCTTTCCCAGCAATGGCCTAAACCTTATGGTTAGTCCCACCTAGAGTAAACCCCTGAATCAACTGGGTTTACCTGTGTATTGGCTCACTCTTCAAGAACTGATTCAGTGGGTCTGCTTTAACTGCAAATAACTAATAGGATTTTGGCCAAAGAGCAGCATGAATATCTAAGGTGGGATGGTGCAACTGGGCCCTGCAAGAGAGAGATGACAGGCAGTGAAAACATCCCCACCAAGTACAAGAGGACAACATATTGGCTTGAGCTGATTTGGGCTAAAAAGGTGGGGAGAACTCTGTGTCCAACTTCCTCTGCAGTTTCTCCATGATGTCCCGAGTCTCTTCCTCCTCACCAGCAGGTTCTAAGCTGATGCTTCTTTCTCAAAGACACACACACACATACTTTTCCAAACCATGACAAGGAAGTAAACCTTTGCTTGCAGCTCCAGCCTCTAACCTGTTTTGATTAAAACAGCAAGCCCCTGAAAACTGCTGCATTACACAAAAACGGAGGAAGGATATTGTGCCGGGGAAGGGCTTTGGCTTTTTCTGATCTGCTGAACCTTGCAAGGACCTGTCATCACCCTGCTGCCATTAACAAAGACAATTTCAAGTTGATGAAAAAGCACTGCTGACCGCAGCAGCAGCCGTAGCAGCTGCTCTACATGGCTGCACTACAACACCTTCCGTTTTCCATGTGAGCTGAAATCGGCAGAGGTCCGCAGCTGGGTGCTCCTGCCTCCCTCCTCCGCCACTTCCTTGAGGTGAATGGACTCCTTCACAACTGAAAGTCCCAAAGGAAGACCAAGTGCTGCCCAGGAACAGCAGCTTGGGCTGCATGATGTGACAGGTGAAGGCAGAGGGAGGACAGCCTGTTAACAACAGGGGCTCAGAAGGAAAAGCTGACAGCTGCAATTGGTGCTCCTTGGACAGCAGAGGAAGACAGGGCAGGGTAAAATAGCTCAGACGTATCATAACAGATGATGCCAGGACACCATTTCTGGGCTGCCTCTAAACTTTAGAACAGCCTGAACTTCAGTTGCAGCAGCCCTGCCTATTGGAAGACTATAATGTGTGTGTGTGTGTGTGTGTGTGTGTGTTATCTGGCCCACCATGCTGGGGAAAGGTTGCAACCATCTTCCCAACATCCCCACTATGATCCCCTGTCCTTCACTTCTGGCCTCTTCTTCTTCAGGGCCCTGCATTTTTGGGACATATTTTCTGATCAGCCAGAATCTATTGTTGATATTCCAGAACTGCCTCCCCAACGCAGTGACTTCCAGATGTCTTGTGTCTCATGCTGGCTGACTCTCATACCAATGCATTGAAGACACCAGCTTTTGGGAAGCTATTCTAAATGCTTCCTGGCTCAGCCAACTGTCTGTCTTTGGAGTCCAAAAGCCAAACAAAGGCACCTCCAGTAGCCAGCAAAAGGAACCAGGAAGCTTGCCACAGAAGTCCGATGTGAGTTTTCTGTGGGGAGTTACCTCAGAACATTTAGCCAGCACCAAAATGTTGGTCATATTCAAAGGCAAAGAACAGAAGATGACATTTCAGCCTCTCCCATTAGGGAAGTCAAAATAACAAGCAACCCTGTAGACCAGGATCCAGTTCCCCACTCAGCCACGGAAACCGCCTGGGTGACCTTGGGCGCATCACACACTCTCAGCTCCAGAAAACCCCATGACAGGCCCACTTTAGGATCACCATAAGTTGGAAACAGCTTGAAGGCACACAACAACAACACTGGTCTCCAGTGTGCTCTAAATACCCTCTCTCCTCATGCTTTGCAGGCTGGCTGTTTAGGAATTCCATTTCCCTTTCTGGAAAACCTCCTGAGAAACCAAACTGAGCTCAGACGGAAAAACTCCTTTGCAATTACATTTCTGCACTAGACAGAAGGGGGTCAAATCTTTCCATCACAAAAAAACAGACATGCTACAGTAGTTGTAACCTTCCAGGCAGCCACTGTTTCACTCTTTTCTGGACCAGATGCATTGCTTGTGGTGTTGCCTATGCAATGGAGTTCTTCTCTTTTTTTATGGCATGTAAACATGCATGCCTGGAAGATCTGCCTGGCCAAGGCTTTCAAGCGTAGGCACTGCATTTCACAAGACTGCTCTGCAAATGTTGTCTCTGAGTGTTTAAATGATGTGTGAAAGAAAAGGTAAGACTGAACCAGCTCATCCTACCCTTGATATTGCATTTTCCATCAGTTCAGGCCCTGCCACTATCTGCAGAATATCTACAAAGGCAAACATATGCACCTGCTGCTGATTATATGTGAGTGCTTGTTGGCCAACATTGCATTGCAGGGGCAGAAGTCCGTCCAGGTAGAGCTGTAGGGGCATGCAATGCTGATGGAGCATGCAGTGTCATCTTAGCCCCTCTTCCCTGCCACTGGTGTAGTAGAACCAGGTTCAAAGTGCTAAAACACTGGAACATTTTGATCAGTGGAAATGGTAATGTCATGTGCCACCCTGGTAAGGTTTCCCTGCTCCCTGTCAGTTTCTCTGCAGTCCTAACAAGGGGGGCACAACAACCAATGTATTTTTATGAACCATCACTGTTGTCTACTCAGATGGCTTAGTCTTGAATGGACAGCTAAGGCCCTTATAGAAGACCTGTTTGTGGTAGAGATAAAGACTGCTGGATCAACTGGGCGGTCTGCATTTTTGGAAGCAAGGGTCTGGCTATGACTACTGTTCCAATGAGTGTCTGAACTTCAAATGTACCACTGTACCAGTTCTTCACACATAGCGAAAATGTATAGAAGGCTTAAAAAAAAAAGGACCCATGTGCATGATTGTTTGCTATAATGTGAGACAGTCCCATATTTTCCAGGTAGCTCTGTCTCAAAATGGCAGACTGGACCATAACAAAGTCCACTAAGAAATCACATGTGTTGTTTGTCTCCCTCCCATATAGTAGAAAACTCTTACTTTAACAAGTTCTTGGCAGCTTCGAGGGACTGAACTCCCCCAATCCCTGCCAAGACACCCCTTTTCCCACCAGGAAATGGACAAGTCATGCCAATTCCATCTGAGAAAATTCAGTAGTGCTACCAAAATAAAAATAAAAATAAAAATTTTAGCCCATGAAACAACCCCTTTCCACACATACAGACATACACACTCTCTCACATACACTCCTCTGATGGGCTGTGCCACAGAAGGTGAGTCTTCCTCGGGACAACAAGCTAGCCAGATGTCACAAGTCACTGCTGAACACCACCAGATACAGGGCTCCCCTTCCAGTCTAGCTGTGCAGAAGTTCCTGAGGCCTGGCTGAAAGGGAAAGGGGATTCCCTTACCCCTCAATGACAGGTTTTCATTCCTGATACATAGGGGGACTCCTGTGGCCGGCAGTTGCATTCTTGTTGCTCGGGGTAGTCTATAAAGTCTGGGGCAGGCAAACCCGAGACAATCATTAAAGATTTGTTCCAAATGGTGAAGGTGGGGCAGACAGGCAGGACGAAAGAAATCTCAAAGGTATGGAGGTGGAGGGAGTTAGCTGGATCATAGAAGGAGAGGATGTTGTTGTCATAGTCCAGGAGAACGCCCAGGCGCTTCATCTGTGGGTGAACGTCCACTAGCATCTCCTTGTTGTTATGCCGCACTACAAAGTTGTTATTGCAACGAGAGAAGACCCAGGAGGAGGAGTTCTTGCCAATCCACTCATTCTTCGGGGCTGATTTATAGGCAATGCCAATAGCATACCTAGAGAAGTAGGAAAAACCAAGAATCATCTTCAGGAGATTGGACTGGACAAATGAACTACAGCTGGCCTTCCACTTTCAGGGGGCTTGAGGGCACAGGACCTCTGCAAAAGTGGAAAAAACTGCAAGTACCATAAGCCTGCACCCCGCAACCATATTTACCACACATGAAAAAGTAGCTGTACTGGCAGAGTGTCTGCGCCTCGCTGCACATGTCCTTCCTTGCTCACTCCCTCACTCCTGCTGGCAGGAGAGGGGGAAAGGGGGTGGGGATGGGGGAGCAGGAAGAGGAGAAAGAGAACATCTGTCTCATCCCCTTCCCCCTCCTCTCCATTCAAGTGAGCAAACACACATGCATGTCCTCCTCCCATTCCATCTCATCCCCTTCCCCACTCCCAACTGTGCATATGAGCGAGTGAGCACATGCATGCATGTGCTCTCCTTCTGACTCACCCTCTCCCCCACCCCCTGCATGAGTGAGCAAGGCAACTTGTGCACAGCTGGGCCCAGCCACCCTGACAGTTTGATTTCCTCTCAGCAACACAGTCTGAGCATAATCCAAGCCACAAATGCTTAAACCGTGAATATGGGGGGCTGACTGTAATCTAAAGGAACTAGTATGGAGGACCAAGGGCCAGACTTCCTCCACGGAGCTCAGAGTTCAAATATCCACTCAACCACACCACTCGCTGAGTGAGTTAAAGCCAGCCATTATCACTTTCACCTTAACCTACTGTATTTGCTGGCATATAAGATGCACCAGCGTATAAGATGCAGCCCATTTATACATCAGCAAATACTGTTTGCTGGTGTATAAGACACATTGGTGTATAAGATGCACCCCATTTTCAAACAGTATTTTTTGGGGGGAAAACTGAATCTTGTATGCCAGCAAATAGGGTACCTCACAGGGTTGCTGTACATATCATAAGGTAAAAGGGGAAATATTCATGCCACCTTGAGTTTCTCAAAGGAAGGAATACAAATGTAAATGATAATGTTTCTTTCATTGTTGGTGGGTACCCTTGCCATGGAAATGCTACAGGTGTCAGGGACTACTTGCAGTTGATTGGATTTTGCAAAGCTCTTCCCAAAGAGGCTGGTCCAGTGTTCACCTTAATATCATTTTGAGGGCAGGAAAAGATCTATCTTCCCAGGCCTTTACAAACCTCTGTACGTTGTTGTTTTTTAAATGCTGCTTTAATGCTTATTTTTAATTCTACTTTTTTATTGCTTACTGTATATGGTGGCATTTTAATGTTATTGCTCTAATGTTTGGTTGGAACTTTTGATATTGTGCTCTGGGAACTCAAGGAAGGGCAGGTTAGAAAACAAATCAAGTCAACTAATCAACAGACTATATCATAAGTAGTTCCCTTGCAACAAATTGTCCCCCACCCCAGGATTATGCTGAAAACCCAAGTGCAAACCTACGTGAGACCTTTTGTTAAACAGGTTAGCATAAGCATCAAATTTTAACATTGCTAAAAGTCTAAGGATTGAAATATGACCCACTCTGAGCCTGTAGGGCCAACTCCAAATCAAAATTACCATTCAACCACCTCACCAAGGCTGAGTGACAGCCACACTACAATGCCTCCGGTAGTTGGGGAAAAAATGTAACTAAGGCTTTGCATAGAGTTTGAAGTGGCTCTCTGGCTAAGAAGCTATCAGGCAAGCTTCCCCCACAAAACTGTTTTGCAGAGAGGGAGACAAAGGAAAGCTGGATGCTGGCTCAAAGAAAGGCAATTCGACTGGGAGACTGTGCAGGGGCTGACAACGTTTCAGTTGCAATGGCTGGAAGCTGAAAGTCCCTGCTGTGCTTTGATCAATGCATTTCAGTATGACACATGCCCAAGGCTTGCTTTGAATCACAGTCATACCCCAGCTCAATTATATGTGCCCGTCCTCCCTGTAGTGCTGACTGAGTGGTTGGCTGTTTGTGCACCTGGAAGAGTACATCCAAGTGTGCACCATTCCTGCTGCCACCGTGGGCTTTGAAATAACCCATCAGCAAAAGGAACCAAAAAAAAAAAAAAATGGCTTGCAGAGAAAGGAAAAACACACATTTCCAGAGCAAGAACAGCTCCCTGAAAAATGACTTACTAAAGCGATCGGCAAGGCTTCTCCATTGGCTGTATGATACGCTGGCCTGTGGCACTTGAAAGTCTCTGCTGCCTAGGAATGTAATTCTTTGCTAATTCCATTCTCATAGGAAGTGACAAATATTTTTGCAATTTTCTTCCTGCTGTGAGAAAGTCTGTGTAGTTTACAAAGACCATTTGCAGCTCAGGACTTCCTCTGCACGGAAATTCATATATGGTATTCTTGTACAGAAAAAAAGGATTTTCTGTGAAATGGTTCACAATTCATTTTGTGCAAAACTAACATTTTTTAATTCAGAAAACAGCATTGCTGTACATAATTTCCTGTGTAGAAAATGATCTGCTGTGCAAAATGCCATGTGTGAATTTTATGTAGAATAAGTCCTGAATTTCAGTCTCATCGATCCAGGATTCTGCTCATCAGGGGTTCTTGACACTCACAAAACACATTTTTTTCAACCATTTTTCTGAATATTTTCAAATATTTTTTCAAACCCTGCTTCTGCCCCATGCAGGTGGTGTAAGGGTGACATGGCTGACAAAAGGGTGAGGGAAGCAAAGCTTGAAAAGGTACCTTTTTTGGACCAGAAGTCTCAAGTCATGGACATAGTGGTCAGGGGATTCTGGGAGCGATACTTCAAAAAGGGGACTTTTCTAATCTCTGCCAAAGATTACAGTCTGAAAGATTATATTGTTTTGGTTGTCCTCTGGTAGAACTCAGGAGGAGGTGGGAAGAGAAAGTTCCTTGTAGGTCTGCTCAGTAAATCAACAATCTGCCATTAACTACTGACTCATGCTGAAGTGCAGTTCTTGCTTTACAGAGTTCTAAACAGCTCAGAACTCTGAGAAACTGTCTTCTTTCATATAGATCATCCTAGCCTTTGTGTTTTGAGGCAGAGGCTCTGTTTACTATGCTGTGGTCAAGTCAGGCTTATTTTGTTTTACAGGGGCCCCTCCATTTTCACAAGGGTTTGGGGCACAGGACCCTGGCAAAAGTGGAAAACCCACAAATATCTCCTCCCCTCCCACTCCCTTCTGGGAGTCCCCCCACAATTCCCTTGCCTTTTGCTTTGGCGTGCATTCTTCGTGCCAGGGAAAATGCATGGGAATGGGTGGGGGAGCTCTGTGGGCGGGGAAGAAAGAAGGCACATGTGTTCCTCCCCGCATTCCCTTGCTTTTTGCCTCAGCACACACTCTTTGTGATGGCCAAAATGCATGGGAATAGGAGGGGGGAGCTCCAGAGGGGTGAAGGAAGGCTCACCACTGCCTTCCCCACACCATTCTCTTGCTTTTTGCCTGGGCACACTTGCCTTCCTTCTCTGCACCTGGCAAAATGGGGAAAGAATGGCAGCAGAAACATGCACATGCCTCATGAATAATCAAATTCATGAAGGTCAAACCTGTAAATGTGGAGGGAGGACTGTAGTGCAGAAGAGGAGTACTGAGAGTAAGATCACAAAAGGGGCCCATTCATACTACACAAACACCACCATTATTCCACTTTAACTGCTGTGGTTCTATCCTGTGGAATCCTGAGATAGACAGTTTAGGGAGGGACATTTAGAATTCTTAGCCAGATTCCTCCTGTGCCTAATCAAACTGCAGGATTCCACAAAATGAAATCATGGCAGTTAAAGTGGCATAACTGCACTATAACTGTGTAGTGTAAATGGGTCCAGGGTCCCAGGTGGGATGTTTTTGACACCAACTAAATACACATTTTTTTTGACTTGGCATTTCCCCTAATTTTAACTTCCCTGGTGATTTTAAGGCAACATTTTACTATGTTGTCATTGTTTTATTATTTTATTTATTTGCTTAAATATATTTACTACTGTAAACTGCTTTAGGATTTAATAAAATGAAAAATGATGTAACGTTTTCCTTCAGTAAATCACCACAATCATTTTTAAGCCTGGGTACCCTGTTCTGTTTAGTGTCAGGATTATACTTTATGTGCTACTCTTTCTTTAATGGTCAAGTCATTCAAATATATTTGTTTTGTTTGGAAGGAATGCTTCCTTCCTGTTACCAAACTAAAAGAAATTATCAATTGCTGGGCTACTGGAGAATACTGAGAGCTTGAGAAAGTTACTTTTTTGAGTTACTGCACCCAGAATGTGTCAGCCAGCATTGATAAATTCTTCAAAAGAGTTGCTGAAACAATCTTCTGTCTCACTTTGTACATTCTATCAGCCAAATTCAATAGGTACAGCTATTCCCAGCATGGAGAGGGTCGGGATATACATACTTGCCACATATAGAGGGATGTTAAAGATGAACCTCTCAGAGTAAAAGGTGGCAATCCTAATTCAGAACTATCCTGGTCAAATACACAGAGATTGAACCCTAGATTCTGAACAATTGTGGAGATCTAGCCCTGAATGGACAAATCTGTTAATTTCTCTTCTCTCACAGTCAATTATTTGAAATTCAAATTGTTTCCACCCAGAATCTGAAGAAATTTCTGACAGATTTTTACCAATAACAAGCTGAAATCAAATTCTCATTCATCCCCATGTTCTGCCTGATGGTCTTGCTCAGCACCAGAGCTTGGAAAACAATACTTTTTTTGGATGACAGCTCTCAGGATTCCCTAGCCAATGCATCCACACTGGCTGTGGATTTTGGGCACTGTAATCCAAAAAATGTACCACTTCCAAGCTCTGGGCAACACTAGTAATGAAGCTACTTACCAGGTAGAGGAGCCCACCGTCACCTCCCAGTAATGGCAGCCACTGTCGATGAAAACGTTGGCCGCGACACCGTAGCATCCTGTCCCACTGAACCTCTCAGGTGTGTGGCTCTTTTTTAGAGAGCTCTCATCTTTCTCCATTTGCAGTCCATCATTGGAGATTTTCAGTTTCTTGTGAGCCATTTTGGGGTCCAACTTGAAGGGCTGGCCTGGAAAGGCAACACAGTTCAGAGCTAAAATGCAACATTAATAAACCAGAGATTCCCATCCTTTTGAGAAGCTTCCTTGTTTCTTTATGCACCATTTTAAGACTGCTCCCCCCAATATAACTATAACAATAAAATCAATCTAAAATTATCCAAAATAAAAACTGGATGTTACAAACAAACTCTGGCGATCAGACAGCAGTAAAAGCACATGTGAACTAAATGATTTTATGCAATCTTCTGGGAGGCTGAAGGGGATGAAATGAGGTCCCTGAAGCTGGGAGTTCCAGTGCTTCCTGTCTAAAAGAATGTTTCCTTGAAAAATTTGGTCAGGTTTGGTTTTGCAGAAAGGAATGCAGTGCTCTGGATAGTGAACTAGGAAAGCTGCCTTGTACTAGGTCACACTGTTTGTTCATCTTGGTCAGAGCTTAGCAACAGGGGCCCTCCAGATGTTTCCGAACTGCAACAATCCACTTGGCTGGCTAGGAGTGTTGTAAACTGCAGTCCAGAAACAGCTGGATGCCTACCATTGTCAACCCCAATCTACTTCACTCTATTCTGATCAGACTGACAGGGTCTCCTGTAGACACCTTTCCCATCTGCTCCCATTTTAACTGGAAATGGCAGAGATTGAATGTGGGACCTTTAGCATGCAAAGCATGTGCTCTGGTACAGAGATACAGTCCCCTTCAACTTGTTTCCACAAGTTATTACTCATCACTGGTCTGCCCGCTGAAATCTTCAGCTGTTTTATGAAAGGCATGATCTTGTCAAAACCCTCACGTTCTCAGAAATAGAACAACATCAACTAGCTGTCTGGGAAGAACACTAAAATAAAGGAGATGCTTCCCATAAAAACAAGGAAATGGCTTCCATAACCTATTAATCACACAATAAAGGATAGAGCAATAAGCTATGCCTTTTAAGGCATTTTTATCCATTGTTTTTCTCTCAGTCTCCACGCAAAATCTTCCAGGATGCAAACCAAAAGCTCAGTTCCCTTCTGCATCTTTCTTGGTTTAAAATAGTTACTTATCTATTGTCAGAAATAACAGAAGAAGGATTGGGGGATGCATGTGGAATCTGTATCAGCTGAATTCCTTAGAGGAGGTATAAATAAGGGAATTTCCAACTCACAGGTAAGCTCCTCTATTTCTGCTAGTGGTTCTTCCCTTTGTTCTTTCATCCTCACAACAGTTTTGCAAGGTAGGCTAGTGGGGGGATGAAGGGAGAAATTGTTTCTGTGGTTCTGTCTTGGACCTGTTTATGGGTCCCCTGCCCTCTACCAGCCCACTGTCCCCCTGTGTACCACAAGGCTGTGTGGCACCCAAAGGATTCCCCAGTCACCAATAAAAAAACTGCCCACACCACCATAGCGCGGTGTGTGTAGACATTATGCTGCATATAGCCTACGGCTCTCAAAAAACTAGCTGCTGCCTGTTGTTTCCAGAACCCACTTAAAGGGCTGTTTTTGGCTGCTGAAGACTTTAGCACTGGTCCAGGCCTTCAGATTGGCCTTAGTGATCCTCTCTGGGGTACCATGAAGAACTATCAGATTGGCATGCACCAAGGGCTGGAGCATTTTGGGATAGATCCACATCTTTACTGGCACTTTGGTAGTGCTTATAGCTCCTTTTAATTAGATTTTTTAAAAATCTCTTTGTTCTGTTTGGCATCTGAATGATGGCTATGTACATATATAAGTATGTGAACACACTAAAGTTGTGCTGTGATCTGAATGTTGGACTAAGACTCTGTGACACCAAGCTTATAATCCCCACTTGGCCATGGAAACCCACTGGGTGACTTTGGGGAAGCCACACACTCTCTCAGCCTCAGAGGAAGGTAGTGGCAAACCCCCTCTGAACAAATCTTGCCAAGAAAACCCCGTGATAGGTTCACCTTATAGTTGCCATAAGTTGTAGTGACTTGAAAGCACACAAAAACAAGGTATGTATGTACAGTGTGCCCTCTGCTGGCATAACCTCTGCACACATGAATGCTAGGTTGTGCAAAGCCTCGTGTCAAATTATTGCCAAATAATGTGCCAGGCGCACACCTGTGCTGCTATCCACATATTGCATCCACTGACGATAATGGGAGGAGGCATTCAAATTTTTTAAGTGAGGGTTCTTGGAACAGAACCACTGCATATATGGAGGGTGTACTGTATATATTTAGTACATTTGTGTCCCAGCTTTCCCCCAATGAGCTCAAGGCATCACATATGTCTCTTTTCCTCTCCATTCTATCCTCACATCCTTTTCCTGAGGTCAGGAAAAGAGGGAGGGAGAAAGGGAAGAGACTGACTGACGGCAACCCAGTGAACTTCACAGCTGAGTGGGCACTTTAATCTGGATTTTCCAAGTCCTATTTCATCACTCTAACCACTATACCACACTGGCTTGTGCTGCTGTTTACAGTTAGAAATCTTGATCTGATGCTTGAGAAATCTATCTGATTTACATTTAGGGGACTCAAAAATACATTAAATAAACAAGCAAAACAGTGAGGTAGACTACAGATAACAACCCCACCTATGTGATTCTGCTAGAAACAGAGACCGGTGCTCCCCCAGGATTCTGCTGCATGGTTAGAGTGGAACTCATGCTGAGCATGTGAGAGGTTTGAGGGTGTTTCTGGGTCACATGAAAACAATCAAGGTGCCTTTTTGGATGCTTTCTGGATGCATGTATTTTAAAAAATGCCATGAAATAAATCTTTATTTCGCAAGTAGCCTCTGGGAGGTTTTTACTGGGATGCCCCAACTGGACGCAAGCTCCAGTTTTTCACACTTAAGGAACAGCTCCATCTGCTCCAGGACTGCTAAGAGTCAGCCAGGGAGATGTTTCCAGGAGGGGCAGAAATGGAGCTAAAGACCCGACAAAGCGGGAGAAATCAACTGTAAGTGGTTTGAATTCCTTTAAGGCTTTCCTCTCTATTAGCATTAATGGGAGTTATCCAGGCACATTGCAGGAGGAAAAATAGCCCCCTTAAGTGCTGGTATAATAGTCTCATGGAGCCACTGAGTCCACTGGTGCATCATTTACTCTTTCTCCCTCCCTCACCCCACAGCCAGCACTAGTTACTCCTTGCAGCAGGTGCTCTGTTATTACATTGCACAGGAAAGCATGCCCCTGTGGCTTCATAATAAATTTTCTGGCACCAACAGAAAAGTCCCAATTTCTAGGCCCTTTTCCTTACACCCTGCTCAGGTTGCAGAAACCAATCAAAGGCAGAAAATGAGGTTTGGGGGATCCTGCTGTGTGAGGGTGACAAAACTCAGCCGTCCAAGTACACACTTCCCAAGACCAAGACTGTCAGTGAAAGGGGGCAGTGAAGGCAGCTATTCCTCCACTTTGCCAATGTCTCAACTGACAAGCGCCTCCCTATCAACTGCCAATAGTGCTCTATCTAAACTCTATGGCCATTTCTGCACTAGACTGTTATAGTGCTATTATTCCACTTTCAACATCTGATGGAATCCTCGGTCCCTCCCTAAACTGCAAACCCCAGGATTCCATAGGATGTTGAAAGTGGAATAATAGCACTATAAGAGTCAAGTGCAGAAATGGCCTATGTTTTGTGAGGCCATCTGTGCAAGGGGATGTTAGAGTAAGTGTGAATGACTTGTAGTCCTCCAGGCAATGGTGAACTGAAACTCCTACCAGCCCCCGCCAACATCATCAATAGTGAGGAATGATGGGAGTTGCAATCCAATAACATTTGGAGGAGCATCAAGTTGCTCATACCTATTCTAAAAAAGAAGATGCTACCCAGCTGAAATGCTTAAGCCTATTACATAAGTAGGCTGTAAGCACAAAGGTGTCAATTTTTTACTAATGATGTTTTATTCAGGAGAACCTTTATGTTTGCATATGGTGGCATGATTTTAAAGGATCATTTTTAACTTCTGTTGTCTTACAGTCTAATTATACTGCTTTCTAGGAGGTGTGATCTTCTAGATGATGTTTGATTGCAGCTTCCATGAGGCCAATCCAACAGATATAGTGGTGATGGATGATGGGAGTTAAAGCCCAATAACTTCTGCAGGGCCACATATTCACCATTCTTAGATGGACTGGGAGGCTTGCACTGTAGTCCAGCAGATCAGACACAGACCCCCTGTGCCCCTTCATCAGAAGACTGAACTGCTGGTATCTCAAGGCTTCCCAGTCCCAGAAATCAAGTGATCTTGGAAAGCCAACCCCATATTTTTGCCTGCTTATATAACGCCAAACTCTCTCTGCAATCTGGGCATCTTGTTGCTGAAAAATGTCACATGTCCACTTCCTTCTAGACTCTCTCCTGGCTCAGGAACATTTGACAATCCAGATGTTTTGGACTTGAATTCCCACAAGTCTTAACCAACATGTAAGGAATTATGGAAGCTGAAGTCCAAAATATCTGGCAGGGCAAAGGTTCCCCACCTCCAGATATGCTTGCTGCTTCTCCAGCCATTGGGAACTGAGTCCTCGTAGCACTTTTGCCAGTGATTTTCAGCTTTTGATCCTCCAAGTATTTTAGTCTTTGACTCTCAGAATCTCTGATCATTTGCCATGCAGAATGGGGCTTTAGGGATCCAAAATCTAAAATGGGTGAAGGGCCAAAGATGAGTTGCAAATATGACCCAAAATGGATGCTTATGTCTACTTATCATGATAATCCTAAGTGCCAGAGACTGGGGGACAGTGGATAGCATCACCATCTATTTATGAGGCAACTGAGTAAGCTAGTATTGAACACACATTCTTGGAATTACAATAAACAAGGTTTCATTGACCTTTCACAGAATCATCCATTTGAAAATTGTCCTGGAAGTTATCTACTTTAGTAACTCTCAACAAAGGATAAAGAATTCAGGGAGATGAAGTTCAAAATATCTGGAGAGCCAAAGGCCAGTGTGAGCAAACCACTAATATATTCCCATCCTCTATTTGATGCAAAATCTGCACTCAGCCTTTGTTCGGACTCAGTAGGGCAATTTCTGCCTTTGTTCTTTACACCTAGTATATCCACATAATCATATTTTGGAAAGACACTGTCAACTGATGAGAGAAAACACCACAGCAGTTTTGAGGGAGAAGGTGGGGCTCCTAGCTGGCCTCCTTCTGAATACTTGCAGCCCCACAGCTTGAATTTTCTCAGAACCCATTTTCCTCAATACCCAACTAATGATACTGGGCAGGTCTCTGAGTTCAGGTGCTGCAGCAGCATGCTGAATTCCCCCTGAGGGTGTTCTCAAACTTGGTGGAGTTAACAATTCCAATCTCAAGCAGTTTCTGGAAATCCTTGAACAATATGTGAAAGGACAATAAATGTGTGCATTTGGGAAAGAAGGAGGTAACCGTTCTGCTTTGATTTCTCAAGACAAGCAGAATTGCAGATGATTCCCTAGAGCATGTCTCTGCTAGCATTCAGGAGGGCTGTCAGATCAGTCTACTTGTTATGTCCCTCTTGGATGAATCCTCAGTGGAGTATGGCCTAAAGTTCCCTGAGCCAAACTTCATGGCCTGCAGTTCCCTGAGAAGGAACCTGTGTAGGAATAACCTCACAGGACCTTAAGGTGGATCAAGAGTATTTCAGAGTTCATGAGAGAGATGGCAGTCAAGCCTTATCCTCTCAATTCAGACAGTTCTCTCTCTGAACTGGAGAGAGATGTAGTGTGGCCACATAGGCCCAAAGAATGCAGATGCTAAAAGCTGCAGACGTGATCATCCAGCAGCTCCACCAATATTTGTTGAGAAAGCCTCCTCATGAGTAAAGGTTCACTGAGACAAGCCAGTCAATTGCAGCTGTGTTCTGGGCAGGTCTCTGAAGGCTCAGGATTAAAAAAACTTCCTGTTATGAACAAAGATGATTGGGAAAAAAAATGTTTTTGAAAAAGCGGATTCCAGATATGGTGGGATTGCATGGGTGTGAAGTACAGTGGGGAAGAGATAAGCATATCTTCTGTGTGGTTGGTAAAGCTGAGGTATTTCCCTCCCTGATCATTCATGCTCAGCATTTATAACATGGATAGGGCATACCAAGGGGTAGGGAAAATTTTTTGCTCCTCCCGCCCTGCAATTCTTACAAGTCAGATTGTCACTGTTTTTAAGTGACCACGTCCTTCTTTCAGCTGAGGTTCAAGACTAACACACTTTTGTGGAGGGAGGTACAATCCAGTACCCAACACAGAGGCTAGGCCATCCCAGTCATTAGGCAGATTGAGGCAATCAACTCAGATCACACAACCTGTGCAGCACCCCCTTTAGTGGCCTACTGTTCTCAACTGAAATGAAAGACATCGTCCCATTACCAGCCCTGAAGCTGCCAGATCAGTTCATCTTGCCCATGGAATTGTGTCAGTGTGTGGACAGGGTGGTGCCATCTTGTACTTTATCAAAGGCTTTTGTGAAAGGCAGAAAACATATTGATCCTGCCCTCAAGGAAATGTACTTCATACAGGGCTTTATTAAGGTGATCATTTTTTTCCCTAAAAGGTAGCAAATAATAGACTATGCACTGAGCTTGGAAACATTATTGTTTTGATGACAGCTCTCAGAGGCCTCCTGTCCACACATCTGTGCATCTCTTAGATTTCAGAAGCCAAAATTTCCCACATGATTTCCTGTGCCACTGTGTCTGTCCCAACCCAGCAGATTGAGCTCAGTGCTTTGGACAGTGGAGGTATGTGTGCAGTCCCAGTCCAGTTCTTTAGTCCAAATGTTCTGTCACCTGATTCCTAGGAGCCAATCCTTGTCTATACGTCCCAGACTCAGAATTTGCTCCTCAGACTGATCAGTTTATCCACTTAATTCACCAGAGCTCCACTCCTAGGTCTCTTTCTCTGCCCTGTGGTTTCCCGAACTCAACCCCTGAAGACACCAGAGGCTCTGTCACATTACATATAGTACTCTGGAAAGGAGGATGGGAGGGGGAAAAGGGGAATATGGCAGGACCTTGAAGACTAGCTGGTTTTATTTTAGCATAAGCTTTTGTGGATATAAACCCACTTCTTCAGATGTAGCACAGGGTGATATAAAAGCCTCAGATATAACGCAATGAAGAGTGAGATAGACTACAATAGGATCTGCAAAGATCCAAGTCATGACCATTGCCCTAAATTTTCAAAGGGCTGTGTAAGGTGATAAAAGTCTTTCATATCTTTTCAGCAGTCAGTATTGATGTGGGAAAGCAATAAATCTGCTTACCAAAAGTCAATTTCCCTGGGTTCAAAATTCTCTCTGAGAGGGTTCCTTTTGTTATATGCACAGTAGGAAGGACTTTTGTCTGAATTCACTTTAACTGCCATGACTGTATGCTGTGGAATGCTGGGGCTTCTAGTTTGGAGAGGAATGAGAGCTCTCTCTGGCTGAGAATCAAAATACCTCTTGCTAAACCAGGATTCTCTAGGACGTTGCCAAAAAATTAAAATGGAATAAATGACTTGAAGGCACATAACAATAGTCCTACAATTGTGTGGTATGACAATAATCTCTGATCTCACCTGATTTCAGAAGCTATGTAGAGCCAGGCCTGGTTAATAGTTGGATGGATCCACAAGGAATATCAGAGACCCTCAGGCAGGGCTAGGAAAAAGTCTTCTGGAAACCATGGGTACGGGCAATACTGGGCTAGATATACTAATGGTGTACTCAGTATGAGGCAGTTTCCTATGTTCCGATATTGCCTGCTCTGTTTTAGATGACAGCATCTGCCCCTGGATCAGGTCTGAAGACCTATGGCCCTCCAGATGCTGCTTCTGTCATACTTCACTATTAGTCAGGCTGCTAAGAGCTATTGAGCACTGAAGCCCTAAAATATCTGGAGAGCCAAAGATCCCCTAAAGCTAACTTAGACCTTTTTTGACCTGACCTCTTGTCTGTTCTCAACTGCATCACTTGCAACTACATAGCCTGCTCTTTTGGTCCTAACCTGCCTTTGCTGGAATGTCACCCATGCCTGCTCTGGATGGTATAGTCACCTCTGGGGCTCCTTGGGACACACAACCAGTACTCCCTCATGGAAACCCAAACCAGAATAACTGGGGGTGTGAGCCATGTTGGGATCTGTAACCTTCTCTTCCTCTCCCATCAATGCCCACTATCTTTGGTACACTTGTAACTCCAACATGTTCAGGGGAGATTCTCTGTGCTTTTCCTTCAAGGGCCCCCTTTTCCTGCTCTCTCCTAGCGCTCCTGCTGGTGACTGTAACCCTGCATCTGGGAAAAACCAACAGCTGAGGTGCTTAAAGACAAGGCTCTGGGAACCTGGCTGGATACCAATGGCTAGGCCAAGCAAATATAGCTCCTTAAGGTCAGAGGGGATTGAACAGAACAATTGCACCATTCAATTCAGTTGCCTCATTAAAACAACAACGACAACAATTAAAACAACAACAAAGCAATGTGAACATTTGCCCCTGAAACCAAGAAGCTGAACAGACAAGGAATCCTCTCAAAAGTCCAGCAATGGGAAAAGTGCCTTATGGGTTACGGAGCTCCTTTGGCAGTTGTTGTTTCCTGCAGAAGCATCAGTTAGCTAGTAGGCTGGCCTACATTTGAGCACAGCAATACCAGTTGTGGATCTCTTTCTTTTATTTGCTCCCTCAGGGCTAAAAGATACCGCGTGCTTCAACAGTCAGGCAATTTTCCTCGCACAAAAATGAAGGGGTGGGGGAAGCAGGCACTGTTTCTGTTAACAGACTCTATTACGAGCTGGCAATATAATCAGTAGAGTCGGGACTTCTGTGGCACTTCCCTGCAATCCCTGCTCCTTATTTGACAAGCGTAGGAAGCCAAAAGCTGACAAATCCACAGCAAAGAATCCCAGCGAAGTCTTTGATTGGGTGCTAGCTTAATCTAGCAAATGGTGCTTCTCTGTAATACAGAGCACTTAGCATGGCTGACTGACAGAGAAGGCAGCCGGTCTCACCACCCCCTTCCCCCATCCCGCTTGTTCCTAGCAATTTATTGACACAAGTCAACACCCTCCCAAGGAAGGGGGGTCTGTTAGCACTCAGCTTATCCATCAAGCTAACAATTCACCCTTTTTTGAGCCCACACACATACCTAAGCAATACTTTCTGAACAATAACAATGGTTTAAAAGGGGGGGGATAGATCTGAGGCTTGTTTTTCATCAAAGCCCATGTAGTTCTCCCTAAACCATGGGTGGGATCTGACTTTAGTTTTTAATCTTGCATGCACACTGTGCTTCCCAAGGAGTGATGGGAGCAGCGGAGGTAATAAATCATTTTAAACACCCAGGCAACCGCGCAGATGGAGATGGGATTGAAACTTCAAGGCTAAGAGAGAAGCTGAAAGGGACTCCTGACCACACAGAAGTCCAGCTTCTGCAGGCCAAGCAAAGCTGGAGACATGCTATTCCTACCAGTAGGTCTGAAGCTTAACTATATAGTGTCCCTGTATGGATCTCCTAAACAACCTGTTTCTTCTTGCAACTTGAAAACACACAACATCAACAACACAACAACATGCTATATGTGAGGATACCACTGAAAAGTATTTGGAAACTTCAGCTGGTTCAAAATGCTAGGACATGTGATTACAGGGAGCACTTGTCATATACCACCTGGATGGCTGCCATCTGGTTTTTACACACAATTTGAAATCCTGGTTCTGATCCAAAAATTCTGAACAATTTGGGCTGAAGCTATTTCAAACACAGCTCATAGAATCATAGAATCATAGAGCCGGAAGAGACCCCAGGGACCATCGAGTCCAACCCCCTGCTATGCAGGAACACCCATCAAAGCGTTCCCAACAGATGGCCATCCAGCCTCTGCTTAAAAACCTCCAAGGAAGGAGACTCAACCGAGGCAGCATATTCTAGTTCTCTAGGTCTAGCTCATTCTCTGTACTTCACTGCCCTTGAAGATGTTCCCAGGCTCTGGAACGCCCTGGTAAGGGAGTCCAGACTCTCTGCTTTCTGTTCTTCTTCTGCCAGCAGTCAGACAGACTTTTTACTAATGTGTTCTTCATCTGCTATTCTGTTTAAATTTGTTTTTATTTGAAGTTTAGCTTGTTAGACTCTCTGAGTGCTTGGGCAGAAAGATAACACATAAATAAAATAAATGGGATTTCTAGAAAAATGGAACTGCTTTAATCATACTTCCACCAGCTTGGGTGTCACAGGGGGTTTTTTGCACAGTTTGAAAAGTTACTTAAAATAATTTCTGATTTGATTCAATACAAGAGCTGAAAACAGTAAATCATTTCTACTGATGATGACTTTGTTTTTCTTGAATAAGAGGTTAGATTTTAAAATTAGATTTTAGATTTAAAAAAGATCAGTTCCTGGTAGAAATAGTACCTGTTACAATTGATTTGTTAGTATGGAACTGAAGAGCTGCTAATTTTTTTTCCTTTTACTCTCTTTGTGGAAGTTAATTATAGAAACTCTCAAGAGGAGTACCTGCACTCCAAAATACATCACTATACTACTGGTGTCATATGGCTATAAAGGGGCTTTGATAACTCAACCATTCACACTGCGGTTTCCCATTCCTGTTGGCAACTTGCAGGGCGAGGGGATGACAAGTCTGGAGACACATACTGTTTGTCTTGAGCCGGGCGGGCTCACTGTTCCGGCTGCCAGCCTGGTTTATTGCCTTGACGATGAAGATGTATCGCGTGCCACTCTGCAGCCCATGCACTGTGTAGTGATTCTGCTTGATGTTGGGGACAATCATCCAGCTGTCCATAGAGTTGTACAAACCTGCAGAAGGAAGGAGGAGAGCACAGAGGACATATGGAGAGTGTGGCTTCACATTGGAGCAAAAGGTCCATTTAGTTAAAAGCACAGCGGTAATACAGTTAAGAAAGTCAACACAATGGCAGCCAAGATAGCCAACGCAATTCTTGGTTGCATCAATAGGAGTATGGTGTCTAGACTGAGCAAAGTAATAATACCACTCTATTCTGCTTTGGTCAGACTTCATCTGGAATACTCTGTCCAGTTCTGGGCACCTTATTTCAAGAAGAATATTGACAAGCTGGAGGAGGGTGACCAAAATGGTGAAGGGTCTGGAAGCCATGCCCTATGAGGAGCATTTTAGGGAGCTGGGTATGTTTAGTCTACAGAGAAGGTTAAGATGGGACATAATAGCCATATTTAAATATCTGAAAGGATGTCGTATTGAAGAGGGAATGGGCTTGTTTTCCACTGTTCCAGAAACTAGGACAAGGAGCAATGGATTCAAGCTACAGGGAAAGAGGATCCACCTGAACCTCAGGAAGAGCTTTCTAATGGTCAGAGCTATCCGGCAGTGGAATATGTTGCCTCGGAGTGTGGTGGAGTCTCCTTCTTTGGAGGTTTTTAAATGGAGGCTGGATGGCCATCTATTGGAAGTGCTTTGATGTGTGTTCCTGCATGGCAGGGGATTGGATTTGATGGCCCCTGTGGTCTCTTCCAACTCTATGATTCTATAACACATTTCAAACTGCTAGTTAACTTCAATTAATTTCTTTTCCTCAATAATGAAGACATAGCTGAGTTACATTATACTTGATCCTCAATGGGGGAGATATGGCTCCCAAGGGGGCCCTGCACATTTGAAGGGGGACACAGACAGAAAATTGTGAGAAGGGGAAGTTTATGGGGGCCCTGGTAACAGAATTAATGAAATACCCAAGCAGCAACCTTAACTGGAGTTAATAGTTTCCCTCCTATTTATAATATCTTTCCAGCATACTGTATGACAGTTTCTCTGACAAAATCCAAGAACAGAATTGATTTTGTGACAAGAGGTGACCTCCAACTGTCATTGTCTAATTTGGAGCCCAAAATCATGAAACTTGCAGAAAAGCACCAAGTTCAAGGATCACATTTGGCCTGATAAGATGTTTAATTTCACATAGTTTTTCTTTTAAAGTTTTGCCCAGTATGCCAGAATGTTCAAATTTTCTTCATGTCCAACAATAAATGATTTTCTGTCTATCTGTTCATGTTGTATTCCTGTTTGATGGGGGGCCCTGGAATCTATGAAGAGCTCCTAAGGGGGCCATGGCTAAAAAAACAGTTGAGAATGGCTGACCTAAATAAAAGATGACTTCACTCTTTTAGCATCATAATTATTACTTAATGTTACTTTTATAATTACAGGGGCACAGTCTGATTAAATTGATGGTGAAAGAAGAGTAACCCTTGGCTGAAATGCTTTGTTATGGAGGCTATTATGAGGGAGACACAAGAAGAGTGTGTTCAGTACCACAGGCCACTGTTTTATAGCATTCAGATATGTGTGTAGCTTTTTCTAAAGAAAGTAACTAAAAGTGACTATTTTACTTTCTTTTGGGAAACCAGAAATTAAAGAATTACTTCTAAAAATTGAAATGATAAATGGGTTAGACTACTTTTGCAGAAGTATAACAAACTACTTTTCAAAACTAACTTTCAACCTCTGTATCTATTGGTCTTCTCCAGCAGCTATATAAAGGTACAAAGGAAATTCATCAGCTCAGATTCTTTGTACAGACACCCCAAATTTGAACCCACCAAATTTACAAGCTAATCAGAATGCAGCTCTGCATCTCAAATCCACACTTTTCAGAATGTTGTGATTTCAATTTAAGTGAAGAATACAGAACTACAAGTACTAAGGAAAAGTGTATAAAATGTATATATTATAGAGAAGTGCACACAAACTGCATTCTATTAGGGTAAAACCTGCCTGCAACAAGGAAAATTCATATAAGTATTTCCAGAAACATTTTTTTGACAAATTGCTTTTGCAAATTGCTACAAATGCAGATGAAATGGATCTGCAGTTGGTAGAGACTGAAATATTCAGTGACGCTGGAAATTTGTAGTTTTGCAATGCCCATCCTTAGGGCAACCAGATGTTTATTGGAAACTCACTGGCAGGACGTAAAGGCGACAGACTTTCCTAGATGCTTGCTGACCTCTACAACAACTGACACACTGAAGCCATTATAGTTAATAGTAACTGTTGCCAGATCTAGCCACTTGATAAAACTGTCTAATCCAGAGATAAGACTCATCATCTTGTAACTGAGTCAGGCAGCAACAACAGAGGGGAAAAAAGCACAGGACAGGCTGGAAAGAATACACCTTTGCAAACAATTTGGGAGCCTTACACAGTTATAGCACTTTTGACACCACCTCAGCCACCATAATTTTATCCTATAGAATCTTGGGATTTATAGTTTCATTGTTTATAATTGTTTGCTAAGGAACTTTAGTAGCTCCATAAACTAAAAATTTTGGGATTCCACTGGATGCAGCCATGGCAGTAAAAGTGGAATCAGAGTGCTGGGACTGTTCAGTGTGAAAAGCCCTTACTCCCTTCCATAGCAGGGTAGAGGGAGCATACCTGCAATAATCATGAAAGAAAATTAAAAGCAAAGCATAGTTTTAGTATGGACATTGGAGCTCATTAAGGCAAAGCCAGTCCATCCAAGGACTAGCCCAGCTTCCCCAAACTGCTGTGCCTCCACCTCCAGTTATATTATTTTATCATTCTTATCAACCTTGCACAGCAGAGCTAACATTCTGCCTGGCTAGAGATCATTGGAGGTCTAGTCCAAGACAGCTGGATGGCTCTAGTTTGGGCGAGGCTAATGGACTGGAGGTCATATTTTTACATGCTATCATTTCCGCATGGGGGAAGGGGAAGCTGCAAGAACACTGCTTTGGAGAGAGCTGGTGCTTGTTTGGCTAGCTGCTAGCTGACTACATCTGGAATGAGGTCTTTAGTGGGCCCTGGGGACTTTTTGCTTGATCTAAGAGGGAGTTCTCTATAAATGATGAGCCTACTGCAGGAAAAAGGCAAGCAGATAACAAAGCTTAGGATGAGATAAGATGTGCAAATGGTACTAATCACAGGAAGTGGATTATCTGGGCTCTTGTTACAGGAGCTGTGTTCATCAAAGAGTTTTGGCAGCTGTAGCAACTGGAGATAACTGCCTTTGGCAACCATCTAGGTCAGTAAGGGCAACATTACATATATCTCTTTTCCTTTGTAACTCTCTCAAAGACCCAGACAGTGACTAGAAGGAGAATAAAACAATTTAAGCAACCTGCTATTGTTGAGTGTCCCCCCACATGCATGTGCACACACTAAATCTGGCAAGATCTTAAATTATTCCTACAATCTTTTTCCTCCTGCCACTATCATACTTCTGCCTGTACTGCTATAATTACATCCGTGCAATGCATCACCGTGCTGGCTGGGGACAATGGGAATTAGAATCCAACACACCCAGAGTGTACCAGGTTGGGAAACACTGTGTGAAAATGCCTTTTTTAAGGTACCATTACCTGTCTGTGTAATCATTTCTATGAAAAGGAATTTTTTCCCCTAAAAAATACTGTCTGCCTAGTTTAGGCCATTTCCACACTAGACTGTTACAGTGCTGTTATTCCACTTTCAACATCCTATGGAATCCTGGGATTTGCAGTTTAGGGAGGGGGCTTTGAGGTCCCAGGATTCTATAGGATGTTGAAAGTGGAATAACAGCACTATAGTGTGGAAATGGCCAAAGTCAATTCAAAGGTTGGAAGGGGGGCGTTGACCTAAATGATCTGTAGATTAAATGTCTTCTTGTAACAATAAGTCTGACATGGCTTGCTTACTCATCACTCTTTTGCTAAGATCAATTAGGAAAACAGAACATAAGGGACAGACGTCTACTTTTGTTAAGGGAACTGCTTTCTCATCAATTAATCAGGCTAATTCACAATCTGATAAATTGTTGTAACCTCGGGATATCTACTTAATGCTTTGGATAAGTCTGGGGTTGAGGTTAGGGTGGGTGAGACAAAGCCTTTCCTCCACATCCTGGCAAGTCAAAGCAAAGCTGTTAAGTGGAAAAAAAATAGGGTTTGCTTGGTTAATGGTACAGAGTTCATGCATTATAGGCTGATTTGAACCTCCAGCCTCTCTGAATTTCTCAGCAACAGTTCTGCGTATGCCCAAAGGAAAATTTGGCACTGTGATGCAGCAGTTGTACCAAGGGTATTATAAAGAAATGGGACACTCAAGGAGGCAGCTGTATTTTCACCCATCATTATGTATCATCTACCCAGGAGTATCAATGGCTCCATGAATAAAGCAGACAGCAGCTGTGGCACTGGGAGGCCCTGAGCCAAGTAGCACAGATTTCACTTCTATTTTTTTTTTAATTTTGAATCACCTTCTACTATATCATGCAAGCATAGTCTTTTACAACCATAAAAATCCTGCAAATTTTCCCCAATCTTGCCAGCCGTAGAAATGATGCAGAACAACCACCACCACTACCCACCTTTCTGCAGAAGAAAGCATCAATCAAAAGGGTAGAGGTGGGGTTTGAACAGGATTATCTGAGAAGGGGGCCTAAATACTCAAAAGACCTGATCTTGGAAGCAAAGCAGGGTCAGCCCTGGTTAGAGCCTGGATGAGAGACTGCCAAGAAATACGAGATACTGTAGACTCTATTTCAGAGGAAGGAACTGGGAAAACTCCTTGGAATGTCCCTTGCCTAAGAAAATCCTATGAAATTCATAGGGTCACCATAAATCAACAGGTGACTTGAAGGCATGTACACACACAGAGAGAGCAGGAATAATTTATTTTTTAGACTACAACTCTCAGAAGCCCTGATTGTGTTAGGAGTGTACTAAAAAAAAAGCTTTTCCAAGCTCTTGGGCTCACATACGTACATATTATCTGAAAATTTTCAGTAATCCCTGTTCAGGTTTACTTGGAGTCCTTGCCACAGTATACAAGATCGCTGGTAAAATATGACTCAAAATTCTGGATCCCTGCTTTTAAATCAGGCCACACCTGGGACTTTATCCTCCCACCCAATTTGGGGCTTAGATATTGTTGCTTAAAAAAAAAAGTAGGCACAGAAGGACAGAGGACAAAGTAGGAAACAGAGGAGTAAAGCAGAACAAGAAGAGATCACACAATGAATTTATGGAATTCATGGCTCACTTCTAGCATGGACCGTTTTGTAAGTTGTAAGTTAGATTTTTATCCTGTTTCCCTCCAAAGACCTTAAGACAGCATACACAACTCATCTCCTCCTCATTTTATTCTAATAACAACTCTGTGAGGAAGGTTGGACTGCATAGTATTCACTGGCCCAAGGTCATCCAGTAATCTTCACAGCAGGGTGGGGATTTGAAGCTAGTTCTTAGTCCTACTCCAATGTTCAAATTCCTACAATGGCTCTCTCTAAAGGGAGGTTAAGATAAATTGATGACAGACAACAAGCTTTTGAAAATTCCGCTATCTGGAGCCTTCATGATAGGGGCAATAAGCCACTAAATTCCCATTGCTGGGAAGCAATAAGTGGAGAGGGCACTTGCTTTCATTCCCTTACTTGGGGGCTTCCCAAAGGCATCTGGTTAGCCAAGGTTGGAAAAGGGAAGCTGGACTAGAAGGCGGCTTTGGTCTGGCAGGATCTTCCTAAATTGTTCTGGAGAGCCACCAAACCAAAATATTACATAAAGCCATAGTCTCAGGCAGAGCTTGGGAAAGTTACCTTTTCAGACTACAGCTCCCATAATTTGCTGGCTAGTATGCCCAAAATTTACATCCCCAAGCTCTGATCCCTGGCAGGCTTACTTGAGAGTCTAATTCCACTGAACATGTTGGAGGGGGAGGTAGTTCCATGTAACCATGCAGAAGATTGGGTTGCACAAGGGGGTCCATGTGTTACAGGTTGAAGGCCTAAAAAGAGTTGAAGAGAAATGTGATGAGCTTGGCCCTGGAAAGAAAGGAACTGCATTCAACAGTCAAAACACTCTTCTTCCAGGCAGAAATGCAACCAGTGAGCATCCACACTGTGGCTGCCCCTCATTTCCCAATCAGCTTCCCGGGCAATGCTAGCTCTTCTCCTAATTGTATGCATACATTTAGAAAGAGGGGTGAATGGGCTGTGACGCAGGTCCCTGAATCACTGCAAGAGCAAGCTACACAGAGACTACATTTTATTTCAGAATGATTCACTGATCCACCCACATCGCTGTATAACAATTCAGTTAGGCCTTCCACTTCTGAAAAAGCTCAGAATGACTAACATAGAACTCCTCTCTCTCTTTCCATACCCTTTCTTCTCTTTAATCTTTTTGCTGGCTGCCTGGAGACATCCCTTTACATGACTTCTTGCAATGTTAAGATCGCACTTCTTTCAACTAAAGCAGTCTGATCTCTGGAACTTGGAACAGTGACTTTTTTAGACTACAACTCCCAGATTCCCCTACCAACATGATCAAGATGTGTCTGGAAACTGTAGCCTATAGCAGACACATTCCCAAGCTCTGCTGACCCCTACCAAAGTTGGTTTGGGGGCAATCAAATGCCAATGGAGCAGAAAGGCACATCAGGCATAACAGGGAGGGGTATGCCCATTTTCCACAAGCCCCCCACTGCAAGCATCTGTTTCCAGAAACTAAGAGGTTATGGCTTGTTTTACCTTGCCTTAAGCTTCTGTACTTCTGCCATATCTTCTTCTGGGTTATGGCCGCAGCGTAACATCTGTCTCACTCAATGACAGATTAAACCAGGCACCCATTCAGGAAAAGTGATACCTGTATCTCAAAAATGTGCTACCTCAGCATGCAGGAGGTAATTACAGGTTCAAACTCTCCTCCAGTTTAAATAGCTTCCTGGCCATGGAAAGCTAGCAGGTCAAGGTGAGGCAATAGCCATTTTCTCTGAATCTCCCTCAACCATGCAACATCCTCACCTGCCTTCTGATATGATGAGGAAGATTAGGCTCTGAATTTTATACAGAAGGTCTGTAGCACATGTTGTCTTTTTTCTAAACAGATGAGTGAATGAAATAGAAAAAAAGTTCATTCTTTTAGGAAAAAGGATTTGGGGCTGGCAAGAGATGGGAAGGGGAGGGAGGAATACAAAGAAGTGGTGAAGATCAAGTTGGAAGGTGGTGTTCTGCAGATGTGTTTTATTACTTATAAACAACTACTGTATTGGGAAGTCGGTTCTTCTGCTCCCTCTATCACATCAACTTAACATTTGGCCACCATGCTCTTCTGCCCTGAAGCTCAACTCTATTATCTTTTTGACAGGTTGTCTTGCAGGCCAGTTATTACAGAAATAACCAAGTCACTCCAGAGATTTCTCTTTACAATATTGAGTTAAAATGCTTACACACAACTCCCTCTTCTTCCCACTGCAATTGGATAATTTTATTTTGTGTTGTTGCTAAGGGCCAGTTCATAATCAAATTGCCATGCTGAGAGTCTGGGTTGAGAGCAGAAGCTGTTGGGAAGGGCTGTCTTCTAGGCACAGCCTAAACCATATTTACTGCAGCACCACTGAATGGTCAGCTGCTCAGTAAATTCCAGCTCGCTTCCATGTTTCTATGGCATCTACTTGGCATGTGTTGGGCTCTGCCTGGATCTATTCGTCACTTTCCCCTTGCCAGTATTGCTTGTGAATATATGCTGATTTACATAATATACAGCAAGTAGGTGCCTACCTATTTACAAGCTTGGCAGAAAAGGCTATCAATGGCCCATTGGCCACTGGCTTCAAAATCAGAAGCAGCATGCTTCTTAATCCAAGTTGCTGGGAAGCATGAGTGAGGGTACTATTAGGCTCATGTCCTGCTTTGGGCTTCCCATGCACATCTGGCTGGCCACTGTGGAAACAGAAAGCTGAATAAGGCAGGCCCCTGGTCTAGTCCAACATGGCTCCTATATTCTGTGGTCTCACACAGGATGATATTGCTGGGAGCTGTGGGACATCTGGTCCAACCCCCTTGCTCAATGAAGGAGCTCCAGCTAAAGCATCCCCAGCAGCTAGATGTCCAGCCTCTTTTTGAAGACATCCAGAGAAAGAGACCTCATCACCTTTCTAGGCAATTGGTTCCACTGCAGAACCCCTCCCACTGTCAGAAAGTTCCTCCTGATGTTCAACTGAAATCTACTGTCCTGTTACTTAAAAACATTAGACCTAGTTCTACTGTCCAAGGCCATAGAAAACAAGCTTGCACCCTCCTCTTTTTGGCAACACTTGCAGTATTTAAAGAATGCCATCATGTCACTCCTCAGTCTTCCCTTCAGCAATCTGAACCTGCCCAGCTCCTACGATCTCTCCCCATATCTCTTATCATCATCATGTTAACTAGCTCCAACTAATCTATATCATTTTTAAAATGAGGCTTCTCGAACTGAACACAGTACTCTAGATGAGGCCTGATCAGTTTAGAATATTGGGGGCGGGGGGCGGGGAACAATTGCTTCCCTTGACTTGGAAGCTATGCTTCTAGACTAAGATAGCATTTAACTTCTTTGCTGCAGCATCACACTGCTGACTCATATTCAACCTATCATCAGCAATAATCTCAAGATCCTTTACACATGTAGTACTGCTGAGCCAATTTTCCCCCATCCTATACCTCATGTGCAAAAGAGGAAGCAGTTTCAGCACCTGCACATGCACAAACCATTGCCACATCCCTGTTGTTGCTGCTGCTGCTGCCATTGGTGTCCAGCAGCAGGGCTTTGCGGATCCCCTGTGAGGGCTCCACAGATCCCCCAGGAGTCCACAGATCCCATTTAAGAACCACTGATCTGAGTCACTGATAAAAATATCAAAGAATCCCAAGACAGAATCCTGGAGCATGCAGCTTGAAACTTCCCTCCAGTTTGAAGCACAGGCAATTATGGTGACTCTTTGAACACTGTTTTGCAACCAATTATGGATCCATCTGACAGTGTCCCCATCTAGTCTATATTTAATCAGTTTGCTAATCAAAACATCATGGGGGACTTTATCAAATGCTTTGCTGTAAGCACATTTGCATAACTTAATGGAAGACTCTATTCCTTTCTGTCCAGGAATCCTCAATCACATGTGAGCCTCCTACTGGACACCTGTCACTTCAACAGCTGTTTTGCTTCAGCATCTGCAAGTATTCTGTTCCTCAGTTGTCCGAACTACAATCTTTTATATAATCCAAGTGCTGTTTCAAAACTAAAAACAAGGGTCTAAGTCTGGGAGGGAGGGAGGGGTGAGGAGGGATAGAGAAAGAAAGAGACAGACAGAGAGACAGACAGACAGAGAATGGGTGCAAGAGATAGCAAGTACCAAAGTGCTCACATATGGTATTTCTGCTAAAGGGTTCTGCACCCATAGGATGTACCCCATATCAGAATTTATGGGAGAAGGGAGGCTGCAAAAAAAAAAAAAGAGAGAGAGAGAAAAGAAACTTTTTGCTCATTCTGAGTGAAGGCATGAAGCATTGCTCTCATTCCCATCTGGCTTTGTGACACTGTCACATATCTGGTTGCCAATGTGATGACATGACATCATCAGCTGGCCTGCCTATTCTGTAACTGACCAAGTCTGGCCAAGAAAGAAGGCCATACATTTAAGAAAATGGTACCCAAGCTGCAGGACACAGAGGACGCAAATACAAACAGGCAGTGAGTAACATTTGGAAAAAGGTAAACTGTGTGTGCGCATGAGTGAGAGAAAGCATGGGGGAGAAATTTTCCCTTCTTCAAACATCTCTTTTACCCTAAAAACGTTTTCTAGGCAACCATTTAAAGCCTATACCCTCCCTCACCCCATTTAGTCAATGGAGGGACAGATTTATGTTGATGCTGAACATGTTTTTGAAGCAGAATGTTTCTGAGGCAATATTTCACTAAAGCAGGGTACAAACAATTTCAAGGCTGTCTGTAGACACTGGGAAATAGGCTAATCTACAGCTACTTACTAATGAAGTTGGCCTGGCCAGTGAAGATGGTATACTGGAGCTCATAGGAGCTGACACAGAACTCATCATCTGAGATCCAGTGGACAGTGATAGTGTCATGGGAGGCGGTACAAAGTTCTTCACGGACTGATGGCGGGTTGGGTGCTGTAAGGAAAACAGGACACAAAAGATCATACATTAACGTCTTTGTGGATACAGCTCTCATGTGCTCTGAAATATCTTTTTAAAAGAATGAGGATCTTGTAACCCTGCAGATAAAGAAAAGTCAGAAGCGGTAACTTTGGACCAGGACATGTACAGTATAGCCGCTAGGGTAGATAGGGGCCATTTCTGCACTAGGCTTTTATTGTGCTGTGATTCCACTTTCAACATCCTATGGTATCCTGGGGTTTGCAGTTTCGGGAGGGGCTGGCTGGCCCCTCCCGAAACTGCAAACCCCAGGATTCCATAGGATGTTGAAAGTGGAATCACAGCACAATAAAAGCCTAGTGCAGAAATGACTAGGGTCATGAATAGATGTACAATTTTCTTGAATTAAGAGCAGAATTTTTCTTCCTGCCAAACTGCAAAAGAAGTATGTTATGTTCATTTCTGATTGGCTAGCGCCTGTGACCTAGCCCTCATTGGCTAGCAGATGCACCACAGAGACCTCATTTGCACCCAGTTCTGCCACTCTTTTTATAAAGGCCTAAATCCAAATATCAGCCCTAGTTAGAGGAGGCAAACTGAACCAACTGCTGAATGGTAAATCAACACTTAACATAAATCCAGCTGATTCAATGGCCCTAACTCTAGCCAGGATTAGCCATTGGATTCAGTCAATATATTTTTCTTTAAGAAAAATACATCAGTGAATGAAGACTGAACTAAACACTTGAGTAGAACTTAAAAGGAAATAATTGAAGGCTGGCTAGTTCACAGGAAGCATATGGAGGAAGAACAGGGTATAAGAGTAAATCTGCCTCTGACCTGGTACATCTGCCAAATGTATGGTGAAGGTGCGACCTGCTGTACAGCAGGGGAAAATGCTGAATCCTACTTTAAAGGTACATCTGTACCTAAGGCTTTATGAGCCTAGCTAGCTAGATTTATACTTCTAGGCTCCCAAACTAACTAAGGTTCTTCCTTCAGGCAATATCACTCTGTGAAGAAGACAAAATAAAATGGGTTAACAATATGTTGTACCCACATATTTTTCTTGGCTACTGGGGGATAACAGAAATATTTTCAAAAGCAGACTGCAATATCCAGATAGTTCCATCCAGGAAACAGTTCTGAATGCCTTTCAAGTCAAAGCCTACAACTCAAAAAACCAAATCCCCTTTCATTTCAGGCACAGCTCATCCTCAGTTTCTAGACCAGGATTAGACAAGCTAGCATTCTCTAGTTATTTTAAACTACAACTACTCTAACTCCCTACCACTGGTCATATGTTGGCTGGGACATCCAGAAGGCATGAAGTTGCTTCTGCTCTAATGCAGATAATTAAGGTGAGATCAACTCTGCCACAGTTGAGGCTTGGACTGGGCACTGCAGGACTGAGATGGAGGACAAGGCCTGTCTGGCTTCCCTCCCTCTTTCTGTTTCATAGGGCTGGGAGCAAGGGATTCCAGTAGCACTGGCAAGCAGAGTGGGGAGAGAAAGAAGAAAGGGAGATGTCCGCTCCACAGTTCTTAGAAAGGCTGCAGTGACAGGAAGCCTGTGATGCTTTAAATTTCTTCTTCATTCAGAATTGTCAAAAAGGCACCTTTAAGTCACACTGCGGCAGTGTATAATTACATAGTACTTTAATCAGCTAAATGACAGGCTCATCTGTATAAAAAGGAGGCATCTAATTTTCTTAAAGATCTATAACTGGTTGATGAGCAAATTGGCAGGTTTCCCCCAAATCCTGTATTGTGGTCTTGTTATGTAGTCTGTGCTGGACCAAGAACAGGAAAACAGAATGCCATCAGGTATCTTCTACTAATGAAGCAGAAGACACAATCCACTGGGCAAGTCATGCGGAAAAGAACAGAAGTTGTGCAACAGCATGACTGGACAGAGGGCCACTTGTTCAGTTTACTAACATTCCCCAAGTATCTATGGAGGGTGTAGTCAGCTAGTGACCCTTCAGATATTGTTGGACTGCAAATACCATCCGCCCTAGCTAACATAGGCAATAATGAGGGATAAAGGCAGTTATGGACCACATGTTCTTTACCCATGATGTACACAAGTCACAGTGAGCCATATGTCTTTGAGTCTGTAGCTCAGTGGCAAGACCACCTGTTTTGTATGTGGAAGGTTTGCAGTTAAACCATTAAGCAATTCCAATAAAAAAAAACCAAACAGATAAGGTAGCAAGTGGCGTTTACCTTCCCTGATAAGGAAACAGCTTTACACGGAACACTGCCAGTACAGGGAAATAATTATGGTCAAGAAAGGGAGAGAGAATGACCTGATATAAGGCAATTTTACTGATTTCTCGTTCTCCACTGAACTGTTTCCTGGCCTTACAATTGACAGCAGAACTTGGAAAAGTTCTTTTCAGGGCTACCACTCCTTGACTGCCCAGCCAGTATCGTCAGTGGCCATGCTGGAAAGGAGATTCTTTGAAGTGTAGTCCCATAGAGGAATTTTTTTCAAGTTCTGAATGCTCTTAATAGCATCCTCAATCCATTCACCCAACTTGTTAAGCCTATCAATGAGACTTGACTGCTAACTGTTGACACATAGGCTAGAGGCAGACAGAAATGTTAAAGCAGAGTTTGAAATGGTTTGAGGGAAGCCTAGCCTGGGCAGTCTCTACCAATGAGGCTGAGGATCTCAAGGGTCTGGCTTTAGTACACAAGGTCCCTCTAACTTAAAACAGCAAGGACTAAACCCAGGGCACTGCGCCAGGCTGGCTGGAGATGGTGGGAAGTGTAGGCCAGTTATCAGTAGGACAACCATGGGAAAGGCAGAACTACAGTGTTAAAGAAAAATAAGAGAGCAGTAAGTGATAGCCATGTATTGGATGGCCAACCTATCTTTCCCCTTCCCAACCTCCACATGGCAATTGACTAATATCTTTGTTTCCCAAGATGATAAAATATATTTAGCTCAGCAATTACCAATCTGGCTTTTTCCAGATGCACTTCATGCTGCCTGGGGATCATAAGAATATTAAGATCCAGTGGAGGATGTCTGGTTGGAGAAGTCTATGTTTGCCTGTTATTTCATTTCCCACCCTCTCTTTTTAGACCTAATCTTTTGCATTGCTCCACATATAAACATGGTGTTGAATTCTCACTCCTTCTGTGGCTTATGCCCATCAGAAGACTTTATCAGTGTGATTGTGGCCACTTCTGTAAAGTGACAGATGGCTGGGAGGAACACCCATCCACAGAAGACAGAGAGATTCAACATTAATGATGTAATCATGAAATCCGAAGCAAGCATTTAGACATAATTAGGTTAACAACTAATTAAAGCCAAGCTGCCTCATCACAACTTGTGTGGTGCAGAAGGTGGGGTAGCCTGAAATAGCATTTTTAATTGAAATCCTGCAAATAAGTCATATTACGCTGCTCAGTGTCAATTTTCATATACTCTCCTATGAAAAGAAATTGGATTTGCTTCTTTATATGTTTCTTAGGTAAGTGGTTTCTCCCATTAGTCCTCCAGATGTATTGGACTCCATCTCTCAGAACCCCCGACCAAACCATGTTATTAGGGGGTTCTGGAAGCAAGTCCCACAATGTGTGGAGGGCCAACAGGTGAGAACCATATTTTAGGGCAACTTCTTCAAACTGCATTTTGAGTTAAGAGAAAAGAGGAGCTCAACTTTCTTAAACAGAGAGCTTAACCAGCAACCTACTGCTGATGGCATGGCCAGGAAACAAAGTCAACTGGAAGCTGCCTTTTCTCTTATAGGAGATGGATCACTGGAAAATCAACACATGGTAGAAAGCTTTCATTTATGACATGTAGCAGAAATACTTAGAAATGTGGGCCTGGGCAAGGCCCAGGTCCTTTTGAGGATCAGGAGAACAGGCCTTTTCTGTTGCTCCAGGAAGTAGGATTAGAACCAGTGGGTGGCAACTTCAGAAAAGCAGACTTGGCTGAACCCAAACAGGAGTGTTCTAACAGAAAGGATTGTGTCTGACAGTAGAAGAGACTATCAGGAGGTTGGTGAGTTCTCCTTCATCGGTGGTATTAAGGCAAAGGTGTAATGGCCATCTGTCAGAGAAACTACATTGTATGCTGGAGAATGGGAAGTCCTTCAAGCGCTATTGGACTGCAGTTTCTATGAACTCTAGTTAGCATGGTTAATGATGAGGAATCATGGGAATTACAGTTCAAAAATTCTGGAGTGCTACACATTCCCATGACAGCCAGCATGGTGTAGTAGTTTGAGAGTTGAACTATGATTCTGAAGACCTGGGTCTGAATCCCTGCTTACCCATGGAAACCTACTGGGTGATCATAGGAAAGTCAAACTCTCTCAACCTCAGGAAAATCTCCTCTGAACAACTTTTTCCAAGAAAACCCTGTGACAGGTTCACCTTGGAGAGTCAGCATGTGTGTGTGAGAGAGGTATGGTGGTTTGAGCACTGGACTACTAACCCAGAGACCACGGTTTGATTTCTTGCTTGGCCATGGAAATCCACTGGGTGACCCTCTCACCCACAGAAAAGCCCATGACAGATTTTGCCTTAAGGTTGCCATAAGTTGGAAACTACTTGAAGGCACATGACTACAACACAGGTTCCCATTCCTGTTGTAGATTCCATACCAAGCAAAGTGATCCACATCTCTGTGGGCTGATTCTAGGGTGTGCTGAACTGGTGAGAGTTCACATTTGGTAACTTACAGGATTAATCATCTGACACATCATTGTGAATCTATATTGATATGATCCGCAGTGGCATGCCAATGGCCCAATCCTGCCATTTAGTGCCCATCTTTGCTTTGAGCTGATGGAAACAGAGCCCTACCAAAATATCAGATGAGCTGTGCTACTGATTTTGAAAAGCATTAGATGTAATTTAGAGGCAAATTACTTCTCCCCATCCCCATTCACAGGGGCTTGTCAATGAAGGAATGGTAAAGTAGAGCCAGGTAGAGGAAAGAACAAGGCCTGGCACTGGAGGACTGGGCAGGGAGGCACTGGGACTGTAAAACTGGCACAAACCTGTGAGATAATCCAGCCCCTCCAGCAGTTTCTTCTCTCTGGAAAAATCTAAAGCAAAGTTTTCAAAGGCATCGTTAAAATTGATATCGGGTATCAAAACTTGAGAGGATGCGGTTGCCATGGCGACCCTGAAAGACAGAAGAGAGCATCAATATACATTAGGCAGTGTTTGCAACTCCCAGTCGGCACTTTGATTTTTGATTAAAGAGCTGCAAACAGCCTTGCAGTGATGTAACCTCAAGCAGGAAGTGGGCTGGGAGGAAATGTGGGGAGGAGAGAATCACAAGTTTAATATTCAGGACCTCAATTGCTTATGTGAGAGACTGGTGGTTGGATGATGGTGAACTGATCCCTACAGCCACCTTAATTCGTATATTTTCTGTTGATGTCCACAACAGCCATCAACATCTCATTTGCCTCCAGGATGTGCAGAAATGAGAAGCCCTGAAGTGTGCTTCTATGGTTCCTAAAGGTACTCTTTTTTTTTTAATGGAAAGCAAGAGGATGAAAGATTTCATAGAATACCACAAAAAGGTTATAAAATGAAGATGCTGTTGTTTAGAACCCCTATAAAATACAGTGAGCAAAATGGAGCAATTGCAAGGTGAAAGACTTGCCTGGAAGTACACAGAGTCTCAAACTCTTCCAGAACAGCAGCCTTCATCTTTCCAGAACTTTTAAGTCAGAGCTTTAAGAAGTTACCTTTTTGGACCACATCTTACAGAATTCCCCAGTCTGCATGTCCAATGGCCGTGATGGTCAAGAGATTTTACTTGAGGGATCCTGAGACCGGTGCTCAAAAGAAGCAACTCTGCTTTTACCCCATTGTTATGTTTTAAATATTTTAAAATTGTTTTAAATTACTGCTGTTTGTTAAAAAGGTAGTTTATTTAATGTATTTAACTATGTCTTATTATGATGATTGTTTTTAGCTAAATTTTGTTTTACTTTATATTGCAAACCACCTTGGCTTCTATATTTGGGAGAAAAGTAGGGAAAACAATCAATCAAGCAAACAAACAAACAAAATTTTGATCTATAACACAGGATCCACCTTTCATCCCTCCCTCCCCCTGCAAGCTGTCTTCTGAACTTTTCCAATTTCTGTCACCTTTCTTCCACAAGCTCCTTTACTTCCATCTTTATGCCAATAAAAGAAAGATTTTAAAAAGAAGATAACCCTCGGTACATCTTCCAATATGTGAAGATCTGTCATGGGCAACACAAGTGAGCTTATTCTTCACTGTTCCACATGATAGGACCCCAACCAAGAGATTTGAATTACAAGAAAGGAGATTCCAGCTGAATATTAGGAAGAACTTCTTCACAGTAAGAACTCTGACAGTAAAATTGACTCATTCAGAGGATGGAGTTTTTAATTCAGAGGTTAAATGGACACATCTGAGATGTTTTAACTGTAGATTCCTGCGCTGAGAGAGTGCTGGATGAGACGGCCCTTGGAAATCCCTTCTAGCTCTATGATTTTACAAGACAAAATGTCTTAGAACTAATGAGTGGCAACTTGGATGGGCTTTTAAAGTACTTGGTTCACAAATAATTTACAACCATGTCAAAACACAATTCTCAACTATTTCTTACATCCCGAGTTCCCAGTACCTTAACCCTTACATTGTGGATTGTGGTACCACCACATCACCCCCTCCCAATCTTTTAACACTGTTCCCAGGCTGATGCCATCCAAATAGTTTGGACTATGGCTCCTATCACCCATAGCATAGCATAACATAGCATAGCATAGCATATATTCAATTTATAGTCCAACATATCTGGAGGGCACCAGACTGGGGACTGCTTCTTCCTCCCCTACCATTTAATGACTGATTAGAGATGACCGAGTAAATCTAACATAGCGCTAGCATAACAGAATTATCATATGGATGTCTGCTTAGACATGAGTTCTTCTACAGTCAACAGAATATCACCAAGCAAGTTGTCCACAGAATGAAAGCCATAGTTGTTTGTTTTGCAAAGGCCAGCACTGGTGTCATCATTCCTTTACAACTAACTGACATTAACTGAGACTACTGTCCTTCCTACCTCTCCCACCTACAGATCTCTTTTAATGCTCCAGGAACCAAAGTAGGCAATAGAAATAGAATTTTTGGATTACAACACTGTATTGTTTGTATCTTGATATATGTGCTCCCAAAGCAAAAACATGGTATGCTTCACAAATTTGTGCGTCCTCTTTGCACAACACACAACTCCTATAATCCCTCAGCCAGCATGGCCAGCAGTAACAACAATGCACATCAGATTTTTGCTGTCCACTGAACTGCAAGTCCTACTTCATTCAAGTCTCAGTTTAACAACTGATTCAACTCAAGAGACTGCATGCAGAGCATGCGTTATGCTCTAACCACTGGGCCATCAAACCTACTCCACTTTACTGAAACTGATGACAGTAATTCTTCAGGGAATCAAGCAGAAATCTTCCCTGCTGCCTGTGATTTTTTTCTAAATTGGATGTATCAGTGATTGAATCTGGAACCATCTGTAGGCAAAGCATGTGCTGCGCCCCTAAGCCAATCTCCTCCCCAAGGCATAAGAAATTGCCTTATACTGATTTGGACTGTTGATTTACCTGGTTCATTTCATCTGCTCAAGATCTTTCTCAGCATCTTGTGACTCCTTTAGCTTGAGATGATGGAGACTGAACCAAGGACCTCCTGTATGCAACACACATGCTCCAGCATCTTGTCCTCACGGGAACACAGAAGTTGCATTTGGCATATCTGTCTCAGAATTTCTGACTACAACCTACTCCCAACTTGGCACTCTTTTTAAGTGCAACTCCTACTATACCTATCTACTGGTCTTGCCGGTGAGGGAACCAGTACGAATTGCAATCCAAAAATCAAAAATCTGGAAGATACCAGGTTGGAGAAGTTTACTCTGTGCTCACTGGCAGTGGCTATCTGATGTTTCAAACAGGAGTCTTTCTTAACCTCATCTGGAGACACTAGGAGATTGAATCTGGGAACTTCTGCCTGTGTCAGGATCCAGGAGTTGGGTTTGGTCCCTTCTCCTCACAGAATAGCCTGCCAAGGAAGACAGTCTCTCAGACCAGGAAGAGGACTGGGATTTGAAAGCACATCTTGAGCTCCTTTACTCCTCAGACCCTGCTTGCTTCAGAAAAGCCCATGCAGCCAACTTCCTTGGTGTCCAGAAGAGGTCACATTACTATTCTTGGACATCAACTCCAGAGTCACTTCTTTGTTATTACAGTCAAGGGTGCTGAAGCAAGGGAAAGGTTTCATTCAGCATGGAGATGGAAAGAACCAGTGAAAGGAAATCAGTTCCCTAAGGTTCATTCTGAATCTGCTAGTTTTCAGAGCAACTAACAAGCTGAACTTGTACTTGGAGCTCTCTGTGGTGGTGACCACTTGGCCATTCTGCATCATGAAGACATGATTTTGGACTTCTCTGCTTCTGGAACTCTATGTGGTGCTACTCACTTTTGCTCTGGCTTTCCAACCTTGGATTTGTCTAGTGCTCTACCACAATAGTTCCCAGTCTTTGGTCCTCCAGATGTTTTGCACTTCAGCTCCTTCGATCACTGACTACTGGCTCAGATGGATGGGCTTCTATGAGCTAAACTGCAAAACACTGGGAGGACCAAGGTTCAAGTACCACTGTTTTTGAACCTCCCCTCTCTCATGCCACTCACTAATTACCTGAGACTATACCCATCTGCTAATACCCTGGTGAGGTCTCAAATGAGCTGCATCCTTCTTTCACCAAGGTCTGCTGTCCAGAACATAAGAGCATGCAGAGCACATGGTTCAACACTGGACCACGTCCTGGCCCTGTATCCTAGGCTAGGAATCAGTAATGGCCATATCAAGTAATAAGGAAGGAAGAGCTGCAAAGCATATTCGCCTCCTAGGTCATGGAATAACCACAATCTATTCACACACCAACAGCACTGGAAGATAGAGACTTTGTATAAGATGGTAAACTTCCCAGGAGACCTACTTTCTAGTTTTTGGAAATTAGCCCCCAGCAACTGTGGTTTACACTCATGAGAACAAACAAAGAGTCTGATCCAGTTTGGCACAGCAATCCAACCGCATACATCTTCACTTCTGCTCTCTTCCCCAGACTGATGGGGACTGGCCCACTTCTGTATTCTCTGTGATCTGGTCTTTTTTTTTTTTTTTTTTGACAGTTGAAACAGCAGCTCCAACTCCCAGCTGTTAATTTGGCCGAGCTGGAGGCGCTCTCATGTACTTAAGGAAAGTTCTCATTAAATCGGTAAATAATTGAAAGCAACAAAACCAAAGACTCCTCCCTCCCCTTTGTGGGGGTGTTGGATGAGCTACACCGGAAAACAGAGCAGAAAGAAAGACTTGGAGGAACATTCTGCAAAGATCTAAATTTGCTCAGAATTGCTAGCAAGAAAGTGGATTACTGCCCAGAGCTACCTGTTGTTGAACTGGCAGATGGGATGATAATGACCAAGATGGACCCATAGTCCAAATTTTTATAAGGTACCAATCTCTATGAGAAGAACCCTTTTCTCTCTAAAACCACAGCAAATGGGAATTTTGCTGTGATTCCCTGAACATGATGCTCCCTTGTGGGGGAAGAAAAGTAGATGAATATAAAGATATGAATAACACCAAAAGGTTCACTGAATAACCCCTGCAAGTGTGTCCAACACAGTCAAAATGTTCTCCAGTGCTATCTGATCTCAGTAGCTGCTGTACCGCATAGTCTCATGCAGAAGTCCCTCCCAAAACCTACCGTCTGATCCTTTTTTTTTTTAAACTGCAGATGCCATGGATTAAATTGGGGACCTTTGTGCATGCAAAGCAGCTGCTACACCACTGATCTACAGCATCAAAAACATGTGGCTCACTGTAGCATGAACTGTACTGACAAATGAAGAATATTACAAATGGAAATTTCATTCCTACCTATTGTGGCTACTAGCACTAACAGGCCTATTCTTCTGGGGGATAAATATCATGCTTTTAACACCAATCAGTGTGAGTGGCCACATTTGTGGTGTGGAGTTCCAAAGGTTCATAAACCTCTGTCCTGCACCAGTAATATAGGTGCAAATTACCTTCACTGGATGGCTGAGCTCAAATGGGTCAAATAAAGTAGGGCTGGCATCAAAGGTTGATATGTTCAGGCAACTACTGATGGTCCACAGCCCAACTGATAAGAGCTTCTGGATTGATCTTCATCCAGTAAAACTCTTGGGTCTAGACAATAAAGTCAGCCCTCCATTTTCATGGGGGTGAGAGCTAGCAAGGTATAGTGGTTTAAGTGTTAGACTTTGAACCTGGAGATAAAAGTTCAATTCCCCACTTGACCATAGAAGCCCACTGGGCGACATTAGGTGTATTACACACTCTGAGCCACAGAAAACTCTGTGACAGGCTTGCCATAGGGTCTCCCTAAGTCAGAAACAACAACAAGGGGTGCAAGATCCTTGTGAAAGTAGGAAAACCACAAATAAAAATAAAAATTGCAAACACTTAAAAAAAAAAAACCCAGAGACTCTAGGAACCTCTAGGTCCTCCAGCGTTATTCTGCGGTCAACTTCTGGTGGTGAGGCAAATACAGGAACAATTTTTTAAACAAATAAAATAACTTGCAAAAAATCAAATCATGAACGCCTGAACCCATGAAGGTGGAGGGCCAGCTGTACTCTGCACTAGTTTGTTGTCTCACTGCCTGTAAAGCCAGCAAGTGGTAGCAAAGATGTGAAGGAAGAAGGAGAGGAGGAGGGGGAGAAAGAGCAGCTGAGGTGCTGTGGCCATGGCTGTGAACAGGCAGCCCTAGGAACGGGTCCACTGATATGGGGGTCCCCAAAGAAGGTGTCTCAAACAAGGACCTGAACAAACCAGGAGCTGGCACTAAAAGAGTGGGTAAGTTATTTCTTAACATTATTTTCTATAACATGCATGACCTTTACAACATCTCTAATGATGCCCCATTATAATGCCATGAGAAGAACAGGAGCTTGGACTGATGGCCATGTGGACCCACTCCATAAGCCAAACAGTGCTAGATGCTCCCCAACCCCCTTGAAGAGAGAAGGGGGCCCTTGCAGGCAATACCTCTCTGCCACGTTTTTTGCTGTCTGCAGGAACCGTGCGTGGTCATTCTCCTTCAGAATGTGCTCAGCTTGGTTGATGAGGGCCGCTGACCGTTCCAGGCACTGTCGGCAGTTGGCTACCTGCTGGGCCAGCTTCCTCAGCTTCATCACCTTGGAGAGGAAGGGGAAAAAAGATACACAGGAAACATAACTGGAAACTCATTAGTTGTGCAGGCACGCACTGTTTGAAGGGAACAGCTGGTGCCACCAAGGAATTGCAAGTACATCTAAGGCACCTCTGTAAAAACCAAGGGAAAAATGAAGCCTTCCTCACGGTTAGGGAGGCTGCAGAATGAGCAAAGGCATGAAAGCACAATGCTGGGGAGCCAATCTGCCCCAGGGAACCCTCTTTGCCAGACAGATGCCAGGAAGGGAAGTGTCGTGGCCATCACAGACAGGGTCTTTCTCCATGGGGAATTTAGGCTTTGGAGGCCCTGGAAGACAGAACAGATCTTAAAGGCTCAAAGGATCATTGGTGGGTATGTGTCTGGAATCTATCATTATATTTAACAGTGATTTTTGTCCTGAGGAGTGGGGAGGAAAGAGACTATTTTTAGGGAATACAGTATGAAGGTACCTTAATCCCCCTTCTCTTGTCCCCGCATTTCACTTACTCATTCTATCCGAATGTACTTTTTGCATTAAAATCTAAATTTAGACTGGATGCCCACTGGGGCAGTGGACCCAGGCTTCTTGTTTGCTGTCCTGCTTTGTGTTCCTCTGCAAACTGTCACCTGTGTTAACGGCGCTATGTACACAACGCACAGCAGCATTCCTTGTGGATCTGCAGGGGCAGGATGCAGTTCATTTATCTTGCTGCCAGCCACAAAACAAAACAAGCAGATGAATAGCTAATTATGATCTCTTAGACAAATGGGAGAAGAGGGAGCTATGTGAAAAAGAGATGTCATTGTAACAGACAGACTTGTTATTGCAGGCTCATACATTTGGAGGTACGGCAGCCTAATCCCACAAACCCAGTGCTTGAGGCAGGACATCCAGAATGAAAGAACCATCAATAAAGGCTGCCCAACTTCTCCTCAAAGGCCTCTAGCAAAGGAGAGCATATCATACCTCCAAATAAGTGGCAGAGCTTGACAAAGTCATTTTGGAATACAACCCCCACAATCCCTGAGCCAGCAAGGCTGCTGGAAATTCTGAGAGTTTAAGTCCAAAACAGAATAATTTTTCCAAGTTCTATAACTGAGTCCTTTGTCACACAATTGTAACATTTGACAAGTCTGTACTGGAAATTATACACCATAGTAACTGCTATGCTTAAAAGAATTCTGCATCCTAACAGCAAATTCTGCACTGAACATAATAAGCTGCCTTCAATCAGGTTGGATTATTTGTGTCTCTAGCCCTGGATTGTCCATTCTAATTTTCCCCAACCAAAGGCTGTCCATGTATTCTGGACTACAACTATCACTGTCCTAGCCATTAGTCATCCTGGTAGTGGTTGACAGGAGTTGCCATCTGAGACACTTTGAGAATACTGGGCTGTAGACAGCTGGTCCACCTTGACAGATGATGACTCACTGTGATCTCAGGTTAATATCATTTTTCCCTTCATGTGCCCTTGGAGATGCCAGACCCAACAGAGACCTTCTACATATAGAGCATATGCTTTATTTGAGCTGCAGGCATTCTATAGCAGTCTTCTTCAACCTGGTGCTATCCAGACATTTTGGACTCAATTCCTGTTAGCTTTGGCTGTATGGCCTATCATCAATAGTAATGGAAGTTGAACACTTGGAAAACATTACAGTTGGGCAAGACTGCCTGAAAACATGTACACACTTGTTTTATGTTGGCTGAAATCCTGTACATCTCAACACACTGTAGTAGTTCCACATGCAGACATATGCTGGGCTGAGCCATCTACCACCACTCACAAGATTTACCATAGAGTCTCTGATGTCCTCCTGCATGCCCATTCCATGCATTGTGGGGAGCAGGCAGGATCAGAGAAGCATCTGGCTATGTGCCCATAGCCAGGTGTGAAATGATTACATCAGTACTGAGGTTCACCAGGGACCTCCCGGGGTTTTGGCACTGCTGCAATAATTTTGCAGCAGGCTAAGAGGCCATAGCAAGATGCTTCTCAAAACCTGCTTGCTTCTGATGAGGCATGGAATGGTCATGGGGAGAGGGAGGCTTGAGAGGCTATATGGTAAGCTGGAGGTGCTTTGGGTGCTACAGAGTGAGGAAGGGAATACCAACCTCCCCAGCACTCAAGAAAGGACATACACAGATATAAGAGAAACTTACAAATGCACACACAACTAAGAGAATGCCAACCTTTATTTGTTTTGTCTATGCAAACACTGAAATCCAACCTTTTGAGCACTGGAAAATCACACTATGACTCTACTATGCCAGTATGTCATTCTTGCAGACATAGCTGGGGAATACTAAAAGGCACCTAGGAACTCATCTATGGCATCTTTCCTCTCCTCACAAATAAAATAACTTCTGCTTTTGACATCATGGGTCCACAAGACATGCCCAGAGGCCAGAGTAGGAGAGAGAGCAGCCCATAGTGTTAATACCCAAGAAAACTTATGTTCTTGTTAGACACCCTTATGTTCATGATAAGCAGCATTTTCCTGAGTAGAAGCAGAAAAGGGGATTGTGTGGCCTTCCTGGTGTTATCTGAATTTCAATGTCCATTGTCTTATTTCTTATGTTAGCCAGGGCTGCTGGGAATTGCAGTCCCAACAATATCTGAAGGGCTCTGTATTCTTTGCAGACAGTGGGAAAGCAAGGTTTGCAGATTGCTAAAAGGAAGACTACCTTGCATCACCTTCCTTGAAAATGAAGTAGGTGTGAGGAGAGCTTGTGGCTTTCTAAAGGTTATTGGATTACAAATCCTATGAGACACAGCTATTGGCTATGCTGTTTGGGGCTGACAGGAATAGTATCTGACACCATCTGAAAGGCCACTGACCCCACACTCCTGATATATTTATTTACATATTTATTTAAGTTATATTCCACTTTTCTTCCAGTATAGGATTCAAGGCATACAAGTTAGGGTAATATAGTGGATACAGAACTGCTTTTGAATGTAACAGCTTTGAGTTCAAATCCCCCTCATGTCCAGCCAAGTAAATTGGCACCCCTACAGCAGGAGTGCAGAAACACCCATTAGCCCTAGCCAGCATAGCCAATTGTGAGCAATGTTGGGAGTTGTAGTCCAATAGCATCTGAATGCCATACTTTCCCCATGCATGCACTACAAGACACAACCACCTTTCCATTTGAAATCAACACATTCCATTGTTGCCACATAAAATTTGCTTCTGTTGCCAGTGCCTTGCTCATCTTAGGGTCAAAGTGCATATGATGTCATTCAAGCAATTAGCAATTCCACAAATATTTTGGTTTCCCTACTACTTTAAAGGAAATGGCTGGTGGAGGGATGATCTCATTCAGGACCTGACAGATAGAGACAAGAAACCTTTAACACTTCGCCTGCTGCAGCAGTGGTAATCTGATTCAACCTCCTGCCTCTCCTGTTTGTTTGAGCTTTTAAAATAAAACTTATCACTCAAATTTTACACAATCACTGAATGTGTGAATGATGGCATGTTTAGACAGGCCTTTTATTCTGCCTGTTCTGACTGACCAACCTCCACCGCTTATCATTCTTCGACTATCCCAAGCTGGAGAAGGCATCAGAGCTGGATCTCTGTAGTTTTATCTCCTTCTTTTATCTGGCATCTTCAGTGTTAATTATTCATTATGCTCAATTAATTATGTACACAGGCCCAGAGGCATTTGGGCATAGGGTCTGTTTCGGGGGGGGGGAATAAAAGGATTTTGGGTACGCCCACACACTTCTTCTCCCCACCCTGGCTGGGAGTACAACAAGGGAGTTACGCATGTGCACACACATCTCTGTACATACATGCATGCATCTATTTTCAGAAGGTTTTGGCACATAGACAGCTCAGCCAAATTCCCTCCTCGCTACTTTTGGGGGTACTGTTCAGAGCTCCACCGAGCCTGCATGACAGCAGCTCTCTAAGCACTTTCCTTGTGAGCTTCTAAATCAGAGCTGGAGCCGCTGCCCTGGGGCAGCCTGTCAATTTGAAGTCCATTTCTGACAAGTGATGGAAAGATGGCAGAACACTGCACCAGAGACAGGCAGAGTTGCGGCAGACTCTCTCTCAATCTTTGATAGAAGTGACAGGCACCCAGAGAGTAAAAGGGCACAATTAACTTTCACCCTGATGCAGAGTTTGCCGAAGTTACTCTTTTTCTTTTCTTACACCTGTCAGAAATCATCTAACCGTTGTAGTCCAAAAAAGCAAATTTATAAGCATTATCCTGATGCCTGCCTTAGCACCATTACTATCCTCCCTAGGATGTGCCTCAACTGCAGTGCTCAAACTCATTTTCTTTCTGTTTTTTGTTTTTGTCTTGGAGGGGAGGAGTGTACTTCTATGAACAAAAATCTTGTTGTTGTTGCTTTGTGCCTTCAAGTCATTTCTGACTTATGGTAACTCTAACATGAACCTATCATGGGGTTTTTCTGGGGCTGACCATATACAACGTGCCCAAGATTACCCAATGAGTTTCCATGTTTTCATGGCAGAGCACAGTATTAAACCTGGTCTCCAGCGTCCACAGTGAAATGCTCAGAAATCTACAGAGAGACAAAAACAGGAACTAATCATCAACACTTCTGGTTCCAAAAGATTAAACAACAACGAAGTCCTGAAAAGATGCTTTGTCCAACCCAACCCCTATGTAAAGATAGATGAGAATTTCAATTCAGTTCATCTTCGTGCAAAGTTACTGAAGTTCATAGTTACATATGGGAGAAATCAAAACTGTCAGATTCCTCTATCAAGGCCCAGGGCGTTGGGTCCCTATTTTTTAAGACACAAATTTTTGAATCCCTGGATATTCAACTATATTTGTGGTACTGAATTAAGATGGGCATTTCTATTACCATGGATGAGTGGGGGCAGTCTTCCAGTCCAATGTCACTCACCAAAACTAGAGTTTTCTGGCAACCACGTGGAACCCAGCAAGATAGAAAATCACTTCCCTTAATAATGTCCACTCGGCCTCCATCAAAGGAAACCCAGACGTTCACCAGATAATCTACGATTCTATGAAAAGGCCAAACTTGCACCTAATCATTTAGAGCTTTGGATACAAACCCAGAGAAAGTTTGTGATCATATGGCCAAGACTGGTATTAGTAATATAACAGACTTAACCCCAGGGGTCTTTTCAGACTATAAAATGATAGCAACATGCTCTCCTTTTTAATTGTCATGGCTGCATTGTTACCATGCTCTTGTGGGATGTGCAGTCTTTGTATCTGGACATGTTTAGAGCTGAAAAACATGATTGAGGGCACACTGACTGGAAAGCAAGTTGCCAGGTTCAGCTGACCTAAGACATGGCCAGGTCATAAATTCAGAGAGAATTTGGTGGGAAACCCTGACAATAATGTGTTTGCGCCAGTCCCTTCAACACCTCAGGCTTTGTGCAGTCCCAAATACCATGGAGGGTGAACTGCCCAGGTGAAGCAATCAGGGATCATCCCTTGGTTGTGTCACACAGAGATCTTCCCTATACTCCCTCTCTGCCTGAACATTAAGAGATTGTCATGATTCCCATCAATGTTTTGCCACTCTACAGTAAGGCAATCAGCCCATTCCAGACTCCTTTGTCAGTTCTGTGGGAAAGCCACCATGGCTTTGACAACACACTCCCTTCAGGGAATGAAACAGGGTATAAAATCCTAACTTCAACCCCAGCAAATGGTAGTGTGTTGGGCATATTACATTGCACATGGTACCCCAAACTGTTGTTCCTTCATGCTACCCTCAGACACTATCTAAGTCAGTCTACTGAGACCCTTTCTTCAGGACTGGCAACTATCATCTTTTTGATCCAATCTCTCTCTGTCCAACATTTCACAGCTCACTTTCCAGTAGCCTTGTATGGTTCTTAAGAGAGTTTGATTTCTTGTGTTTGCCAATCCAAATAAAATCCTTTGCTTAATTTTAACTGGAGTCTTCTCTACCGTTAGTACTGGTATACATAGGTGAAAAGATCCTGCTGCTAACCTTGTCTTGTAGGCCCCCTTTGAGCTATAATTCTCCCAAATTCTAAGGAAATGCTGACATTGCAGGTGGACCCCAAGTCCCCCACCTTTTAGGGTGACAGCATCTTGCAGAATATACTACAACTGTGTGGCAGAGAATTCTAAATACCTCCTGAAACTAAAAGCTAGGATTCCAGATGATGGAACCATAGCAGTTAATATGGCTTGGGTCCCATATTGGGAGAAAGACAGGGTACAAATAAAATAAAACAAAGTTGGAATCATGGAGCTATAATCAACTAGCAATTGTTCCTCGTTCTGGGTTGGGCTGAAACTCCATCCCACCATTTCCCCCCTCCCCTCCAATATCCCTTTTCTTTTATCCACCTTAAAACTCTCAGAAAAAAGAAATCTCATTGTTCATACATAGCTAGTTGTCAGTGACAGTCAGGCATGGAGGTATAAGATGCATACTCCCTGGATAAAAACATGCTAGGAAATCCAATAAATGAAATGGAGGGGAGGAGGGAAGAACCTGTCATGTATCCTTGAAATACAATATGACTACTTAATGTTATTAGAAAAGATTAAATTAAATTTAAAACATCCAAAGAATACATGCAATACAGAAATGGAAACTCTGAAGGGTCTACAATCTGATATGGATGCAGACTTGTCTGAAAATGTCTGTATACAGAGAACTCCTCTGAAGCAAAATATATCTGGAGCCAACAGAATCCTGTTCAATGAAAGCAGACTTCCAAAAATAAACAACATCCAAGAATCTTATGGCATCTGGAAAGCTAGCACACTTCATTATGGCTTACATTTTTCTGGAATACAGCCCACTCCATCATATGCAAATAACAGTTCAGGTTTGGGAAAGGCTAGTTTGCAGAGCTTGCTGAAGACATCTGCTGTATGAGACAAAAGACATGGTCCCTGTCCTCCTCCAACTTGATATATAACTAGATTAACATCTGAAATCTTCCCCAACTCTACCAACGAAAAAAGCAACAGGAAAGGATTCAGAAATCCCAGATGTAAGGGGCACAAAATAAGTTGTATAGCCAGGTTGACAAGGGGCAACAGGAGTGGATTGCCACTACTGCCTCCCAGCATGGGTCACCTGAAGTAGGTGCCTCATTCTGCCCAATGGTAGAGCATGTCTCATCTTGTTTCACTCTCTGAAATCAGCATGTGAATAGCAAAGAAGGTAAACAAAACCAAAGTGAAAAATGGGCCCCACATGAGCCTACTTCAAGCAGAAGGGGGATGCCAAGTTTTTCTTATTATATTGGATGCCTCTTATTTGAGGGCCAGAAAATTTCTCCCTTATAAGACTGGCAGGTGTCCCTTATTATAAGGCATGTCCTCTATTTGAGGCTTGGAAAGATTTTCCTTTTTTACAGACTGAGCAAAATACAATAAATCTTGTATTTTGGGGTGTGGATCCTTTATAAAGAAGTGCATATGTGCATCATGCAATTTATGAATGTGAGCAACATGTTAATTTTACAGAGAAATACATGGCTAGGTTTACTAAGATCAATACTTTCATTCGGTATTTACATAGAATGCAAACTTGTTTGTAGCTATTTCCTGATTGTCAGTCTACATGTCATAAATTTCGACTGTCCCTTATTGCTATTTTGACAACCTGTCAGCTTTACTTGGCTCCCTATGCAAAACAGGAATGCACTGAGAAAGCTGCCGCTAGAGACTTCCAAGCTCTGGCTATCAAACAGAATCTTATATGCTGGCTGCTGGAATCTTTCTCTTTCAAAGGAAGCAGGCTTAGGCTGCAGTGAAGGCTCTGGGATGGAGCTCTACTCCTTCCCAACCAATAACAGCTCGATTTATGACTGGTATTTCTGCTGTTACTCTGGGGCCTGCGGGTAACTGTGCTACATAGCAATGGTTCTGCTGCCGAACACAACGAGAGAGAAATCCACACACAGTCACTGGCCGTAAGTCAGTGTTGTCTTATTCAGACTCTGAGATGGAACAAATACTGGTGTCAAATGCACTAAACTGCACACTTCAACATCCCTGAGGGTGGTTACAGGAGCAGCATGATGACACAGTCTCAAGGGAATGTTTGCAAGCCGTAGAAGCATGCACCGCCCCCACCAGTGTGGTTGATTCCAGCTCAAAAAAGAAAGAATGGAATGGATTTCTCAGCACCACAAGGATAGAGCATCTTCTTTACCTGCAGATGGTCTGCACTTCAATCCATGGCATCTCCAATTGAAAAACAGTCTGATAACAGGCAATGACAAAGACCATTCCCCAGAAAGTTGCTGTCAGTCAATGTACACAATGCTGGGACAGATGAACTAATAGTCTGAATTTGTATAACGTCCTTTCTTAGCTGCCCTATGAGTCTACCTGGACCCTGAGATCTGCTAGAAGAGCTCTTCTTTCAATCCTACCACCCTCACCATTATGGATGGTGGGAACATGAGACAGTGCCTTCTTCGTGGGTGCCCCCAGCTTTGGAACTCCCTCCCTAAGGAGGCAAGGAAGGTCTCCTCTTTGCAGCCCTTCCGGTCAGTAGGTCAAGACATTTTTTAAAAACCTACACAGACTTTTAGAACTGAAGGCTTTTAAGGAAAGGGCCTGCAAGAAGGTGCTGTATTGTTTTTAAATTGCACTTTTTCAATTCCTTCTTATCCTTTTTAAGCACATTTCTATTTTTTTAATATGGTTAATAGTTAAATTCTACATTAATGCTGACTTTTTTCTATGTTTTTACTATACTGTAATCATTTTAATTTTTAAACTGCTTTGACTCCTAATCCTGGAAAAAAGACAAGGTATAAATGATGATGATGATGATGATGATGATGATGATGATGATGATGATGATGGTATAGTCCTTGATTGGGCTTGATTTACAGAGAGGCCCTATTTGGTTAGCTGTTTAGGACTTTTCTTTTCTAAAATGTTGCAATCTGAAATCTGCCAGTTTCTCTTTCTCCAGCATTTGTTTTTTTCCAGAGCTTGGATTTTTTCCCCTATCCCAAATATGGTACTTGGTAAATTCTCCAAAAATTAACTGAACTGAACTTTGATCACATTTAACTGCTACAATTACCCTTAGTGTGCTGACAACTGTGTTGTACCTCGCTGGCATATATAGGTGTTAAAGATTGGTTTCTCAGAAAAAATAATAATAAAAAAGGGGTGGCAACCCCAATTTAACTGAATATAGTTGAATACACTGTCATTCAAAGAGAGGCATAAAAGTTAAACACTCCAAACCCTGGATGACGACTTCCCACTGACTATGCTGGCTAGGACTGTTGGGAGTCACAGTTCAACAATATCTGAAGGGTCACATAATTTCCATCCTTCTGGTAAATTGCCTTGCAGACAGCACCACTTTACACCATAACTGACGGAAGTGAAATTTGGCAGCAGTGGTCTGAAGCATCTTCAGCAAAAGCACACCCAGATGTTATTTGCCTGGAGCAAGCTCAGCACATCAAATACTTGTCAGAACAGGCACACACTGGCAACTGCCCATGACATCATCAACGTATACTTCCTCCACCCCAGTTCTCAGTGAATTTTGCAACTGTTTGGCAAACCAGAACTGGGAAACAGTACTTTTTTCTACTACAGTTCTCAGAATTCCCTGCTTGGCATAGCCGCTGGCTACGGGGGTTAAGGGCTATAATCCAGAAAGCAACTTTTCCAAGGTCTCAACCACCACCCCCAAAAAGGAGGAAAAAGGAGACTGAGTAAGGTAAGGTAAAATTCACTTGCACATATCTGTGATTATGAAACTACACAGCCAAGCTGGATTCATATCATGGGCAAACAACCTGCTAGAGTCACTGCTAAGAATGGTATGCTTCCCTTTGTAAGATAACTGCTTTCATTATAGGAGACTGCCTTATACTGAATCAGACTACTAGGTCATTTGGATCTATTGCATCTATACCAAAATGAATCCTGGATTCCAGCTGCAGGAAAGGAGATTCCACTTGAACCTCAGGAAGAATTTCCTGACGGTCAGAGCTGTCCGGCAGTGGAATATGCTACCTCGGAGTGTGGTGGAATCTTCTTCTTTGGAGGTTTTTAAGCAGAGGCTGGATGGCCATCTGTTGGGAATGCTTCGATGGGTGTTCCTTCATAGCAAGAGGTCGGACTTGATGGCCCCTGGGGTCTCTTCCAACTCTGTGATTCTATGATTCTATAAATAGCTACCTTCCCGGTATGTGCAAGCTATGATACCCTCAACCCACTGGGGGATGCACCATTGTATTTGTCATTAAAATTTGATGACAACTACAATATCTCTCTGTGGTTCTTAAGCACCTCCACAAATCATAAAGAGGCCTCTAGACTGGCAGGAAAGAGTGCCCCCTTCCCTTTTGGAAGGTAAGGTAAGGTACGGAAGGTAGGAAACAGGCTGTTTTGAAAAAGTGTTCAATTTCGGCAGGTGAGCTTCTAGTGATGCCACCCAATAAGAGGTAGTAGGATCCACATAACAGTTGGGGATGCATGCCAGTAATGTTTTTTCCCCAGAAAAAGTAGAACAGGAAAATCTTCCAGTAATCTCGATAATGTTATCTGATTTAGTACATTTGGTTTAAATGTTATATTCAAGCATCTTCAAAGCTTTTTGCAGATTGTATTGGAATTTGTGTAACAATGCAAATAGAACAGCATATACTTCCCTTATATTTAATAAAAAAAACTACTACACTTGAACACACACTACTTTTTTAGGTTTTTGTAGTGTACCTTATGGTTCCAATTTACGGTGATCGTAACGCAAACCTATTATGGGGGTTTCTTGGCAAGATTTGTTCAGAGGGGGTTTGCTTTTTACTTTCTCTGAAACTGAGAGAGTGTGCTTGCCCAAGGTCACCCGATGGGCTTGTACAGTTAAGTTGAGGTCCAAAGCCTGGTCTCTCAGAATCACAGTCCAACACTCAGACCATGCTGGCTCTCACGTTTTCTTTTCAGACAGCCATACTTGATATATCATATATGAAGAGCTTAATTTTCTTTTGCTGAGGCATAACTGTAGCATCTTTAGCTTCATTCACCCATTCTCTGCACTACTTATCGGTTCCATTTCAAGTCAAGAAAAATCTGATTTAGTACAATTATTTGAATGTTTTATTTTACTACAAGGCATGTGAGTTTGTGAGCAAAGGCAACCTACAACATTCGTTTTGACTACTTGTACTTGCGACTGATTGAGAAGCACGAGATTTTGCAAAATAGAAACAAGCTTAGTCTCTGTTTAGTCTATCCCTCTCAGCATTCAGGTTTACCAATGCTTACCTCCAAAAACTAAAACTTCATATCCTATATTTAGCCCATCTAACACAACTGAGTGCAGTACAACAGACCAGACAAGTATGAGTAAAAGTGTGTGTGTGTGTGTGTGTGTGTGTAAAATTTTCCATCCTGCATCTCTGATATATGCAACCCACATCCCTGATTCATGTAACCTGCAGATAGTCAGAAATCTCTCCCAGCCCCATCAGGAAATGAAATGCCAAGATGTGAATTTAGGACCTTCTCTATATACAAAACATGTTCCTATCAATGAACTATATGGCAATTTTCCATATATCAGAGCAATGCATTTTGGTGGAAAACCCAGGAGAGAAAGAGGGCACCTTTCTGCTCCAAAATTCCATGACTGTGACCCTACTTATAACCAAGATCTGTCAGGAGACCTGCAGGTGTGTGTTGGGGAGGGGAAGAAAGTGAATAAAGTGCAGCTGTGCAGAGCAATTAACACCCTTCTCTCCTTCTTGTTGCCAAACTCTGCTCGCTGGTGCGGCTCCTGCCAATCTTCCCCCACTCACCTTCATTCATCATTACTATGAAATGTCAAAGCCAATGCCAAGCAAGAGAGAGACTCATTCCAGTTAGCAGCAGGCAGACTAAACTTCAAATGGCTGTTTGCACAAGGAAATGACTCCCCTGCTGGGACTTAATGGGCTGATGGATGGTTCGTTTATGCCCAGACTCATCAAGAAAATGATCAGAAGAAAGGGAAAGAGGGGAGCGGCAAACACCTGGCATGGCAAGGAGGTGAATGGCAAAATGCCCAGCAGTCCCTGCTCACGAAAGAAGGCCCTGGAAGGACTGCAGTGCAGGTAGGTGTGAATACAGATGAGGTGTTCTGAGTTGTAGTTTCTGGAGCAATTACTAATTAATTTTAGTAATTAAAGTATCTGATATCTGAACTAAGTTCAACCAACCAAGGATCCATACTCAGTTGCTCTACTCAAAGTAAAAGCCAAGCAAGTTGCTATTCAAATTTCAAAAGCAAGGTACTGTTAGCTCCACAACCTCAGGCTCTTAAATTCTCCCTCTGCTTAAAGCATCCTTCCACAACGGTTGTGTAATTGTTGTTTTGTTTTGACAAGTCTGCATAAATACCGCCTGGGTTTCGTCAGCAGTGCCCACATAACACCAATTTAATTGTGTGTTTCCAGCTTTAAAAAAAAAGTCTACACCAAGCTGGGAAAGCCAGGAGAGAAGGCTGTATTCTGAATTCTGCACCCTGGATAAATTATTACATATATTTCGCTAATTTTAGTGAATTTCTATTATTTCTATCATCCTTTTTCTGGATTTGCCAGTCATGGAATGAGATTAGGAAAACCCTGTGGGGCACTGAAGTCTAGCCCACAACTATAGGAAATCTTATTCAGCCAGAAATTACAGCAGATATTCTGCATGCAATTTCAAGCTGACTTTCATCATCGTGAAAAAAACAATCTGATTGTTAGTAATGATAAATTCTGTTTTACAAACTCTGGGAAGCTGTGATGATTCCTTGAAAGTGGAGGCCTCACACAGACTCTGTTTTCCACTTTGTGTTATCTATCTAAATTATCTCTTTTGCGTTACTTAAAGGCCAGCAACCAGAGCCTCTACAAATTAATAAACTGTATTCAGTGGGTTCACCAGGGAATGAACATGGTTTCTCATACAGCTGCAGAGCTGCAAACGAGCAGGCAGGACTGGCACTGCCCTCCGCTGCCATATCCTGCAGTTGTTGGCACTGCCACAGCCAAGAATTGCAGAGCGACAAGGAGCTTCCGCAGGGACACAGCAGTGGCAATTGGTGTGCCTTGGCTACGGCTGTGGCTTGTCACCACCTTTGCTGCTGTCCTATGCCATTTTTTAATAGTGACTTGCGCATGCACAACTTTTAGTTTCTGTGAGAGGAATTGGAACCAATCCTTCATGGATACGGCAGGCCCACTGTACTGTATATATTGGTTTTTTCTTGCAGTCTTTACACTAAATCTAGCATGTTGCTGCTTAGATACTGCTACTGAAAACAATTTCCGCCCAAGACTTAGAGAAAAATGGATCTACTTGCACCTCACCTCCTTCTCCTCTTAGAACTTTTTTTTGGACTGAGCTGGACAATGGGGGAAGGGAGTACTGCAGTGGTGTAGCTTGGCACGAGCAGGGGAGGGGGCAGGCAGGTGGAGGCGGAGGGGCAGGGGAGAGGTGAAGGCAGGTGAGGAGAGACAATGGTGGGAAGGGAGGGATGACAGCATGTGGCGGAGGGGCGATGGCATGCGGGGAGGGCAGGTGAGGAGCGGCATTGCCCTGAAAAACGTGCCACCCAGGGTGCACCGCCCCCCGTCCCTACACCACTCTCACGTGGGGCTGATACTAGCTGTAGAAAACTATCTAGGATAAGGGAGTGGCGAGCATTAGTGATGGGTGGCATCAGTTTCTCTGAGTTTCCACCTTCCAACCCAGGAAGTATTTAACAACCAGGACTAGAAGCTTGGTTTATTTTTTTTATCAAAAATGAAAACTAAGTTGCTTAGAAAGCTGAATTCTACACCACATACATGATCTGATTGTTTGTGTCTGTACTTCTCATGGAACTAGGGCACATACAAAATTCTAACCAAAGGCCTAGAAACTGATTTCATTGTACAAAACAGTTCACAGAAAGAAAGAGATCTCTGGAAGGTGAACAACCGTACTACTGCTCTGTCCATCCCTGCCTTCACTCTTGTATATTCAAGGACTAAGTTCCAGCTTTGCACTTGCAATATATGCCTCTTGCACTAGCTATATAGCCATCTTGAACTGACATATGGCCTACCATGTTCAGGGGAATTTGCTCAAAACAAAACAAGCCACACAACAGTGTAACTGTATACATGTTTATATAGTACCATAGCATTCCATTGGCCCTCATCCTCAGAAAAGAGTGTTAGGATTGGGAAACTATGCCTGCTTGATGTGACTGCCAACTTTTTGGATCTATAGCTTTCTATAACAAATACAGTCACTGCAGAATCTGACTGGTATTCTTTATTCCCACATCACTGTTAATATTGTTTATTTAGATGAAGTGAGAATTGTGTGGCCTTCCAAATGTTGCTGAACTGCAGTTTCCAGCATTCCTACCTGAGACTGTGAACTGCAATTCAGCAAAAACTGGGCAGAGGGGGGCACACAATTCTCTCCTTTGATTTAGATATGGCTTCTTACGATGTGCATATCTGTGCTTTATCATCTTTATTTCATTTAGCCTCATAATAACTCTGTAGCAGACATTACTGGTTTTCTTACATCATGGAAAGAGAAATCAAGACCAGTTTAAGAAAAATTGGTGTATACAATCCAGTCCTTGGTGAGACAATGTGCTATAACAATATCACATATACATTCTTTCTCCCTGACCAGAGGCATATCACAATATTCTGACATGGATATAAACAGAGCCTGAAAAAGTAACTTGTTTGACTACTGCCCCCAGGACCTCCCAGCCAGAACAGCCAGTGACCATGCTGGTTGGGGGATCTGTGAACTGTAATTCAAAAAGTAACTGCCAAATTGTGTTAACTTCCCCTACTTTGGCTGGCCAGTCCATCTAAATGAAAGGGTTTTTACCCAAGGGCTTTGTCATGATTTCCAAGTGACCAAAGAGAATGCCAAAAATCTTCACATACAAAAATTAGTATAAAGTATTAAGTATAAGCAAAAGCTAAGAATGTGGGGATGTAGTAATTATAATACTGTATTGACATAATTAAAGAGGAGGAAATAGACATATGAGAAAAGACTTTAAGTGGACGGTATTAAATTTTCCATATAGTGAAAATATAGAAAGATACGGATAAGGTAATGATACCAAAGGAAAACAAAAGGAAAGGTGCACTAAGCTAGAATATGAGAAATATGAGAATGTATGAAATTTCATGAAAAGGAGTAAATATAAAGCGTGTAAAGACAAATCAGGGATATGGCAAGGGAACAAACATTCTAGATATTATATAGAGATGGTTAAGTATTGCTCAATATATGCAACCTTGTGTTACATTTTAAATATTGGAATTTATCCGAATAAGCTTGTATAATAGAATGCATGTAAAAGGCACCTGGAAACATGTCTGTTAGGAAAGCTGTAATATTATTTTATTCTTTATATAAATAAAAAAAAATGGAAAAGTGATGCACAAAAATTTTCCATTGTGATGGAGAGGAAAAAGAGGTGCAGAGCATGGAAGGCCAGTATTTAGAGCATCATGGTCTTACCTTTGTTTCCTTGATCTTTACAGCAATCACTTGTTTACGTTGACGGATTATTTCCATCAGCTCATCGCACTCCTCCATCAGCTTTGCCTCATGCATGGCTGTGTTCACCTAGTCAGAAAAAACAAAGGAAGCTGTAAGCAGGAACGGGCTGGCAAGTCTGGCCCTCCTATCAGGCAAAATGGTGCTACTTGTCATGCCTTTCTTTAGAGAAGTCCTCCTCAAAGAACCACCTGGAATTTTCTGGGACAAATGGCAAGAATGGGTGAGGAGAACAGAGATGGATCAAACTATCTAACTGTTTTTACATTAACTTGTTTCCACACTCAAAATTGTGCTGCTGGCTGATTCCAGGGGTATAATCTAGACTAGCATTAAAACAGCTGATAAGGACATGAGTAAGAATCTTTTTCTCTTCGTAGTACTCACAACTGCTTCCTCCCACTTTTGTTCTCTTTTCTTTTTTGTTATACACAAAATTTTCTGCAATGTTTGGCTTTTCCCTTAACCAGAGCTGAGTGGGGGTCTGCTAGGGGTAAGTCCATCAATAGTCTATCCATCGTACCACAGTGGTTTTTAGCTTTTTACAAAATCAGAGTTTATGTTTCTCGTTAGTCTGAACTGCAGATGCACAGAGATTATCTGAAAGATTACATTTTCTCATGTGCGCCTCCTTGGTCGTGCCTACATCTGAGGTGCATTTGGCATGGACACAAGACAGGGCCTTCTCAGTGGCTACGCAGGATAGGATAGGTCACCCACTCCCTCTTGTTCTTCCAGTAGTAGATAAAGACTTTTTATTCATCAGGCCTTGGGGCAACTGGCTGCTTGCTGAGAAAGAGGCTTTTAATATGGGGTGATGTTGTACTTTAAGAGCTGATGTGTTTTTGAATTGCCCTTTCTTTAGCTGTTGTTTTAATATCATCTATTCAAGGATTTTCAAATTATGGTGAGCCTTACATATTGGCGGGGGTTGCGGCATAAGACCCTGTGAAAGCGGAACAAACACAAATAAAATAAAAAGCCAAGAACATTTCTCTAGGAATCTCTAGGTCTTCCAGCACAATTCTATGGCCAGCTTTCGGTGGAAGTGGGCCAGAAAGTCAGGCTGGAAGACCTGCAAGGCAAATAGAGTAGGATTTTATAAAATAAATAAGTAAAATAAAATAACCTATGAATAATCAAATTCACAAGTGCTGAACTCATGAAAGAGGAGGGGCCACTGTATAACTTACTGTGCTTTATTTCTATTTTTTCATTAAACTCGTTGTAAGGCACTCTGAGTTCCATTATTTTGAAGAATGGGAGAAGTATAGAACAAACTGCCCCCCCACACACATTTAAGGAGGATCAATTGTGAATTGGGAAGCTCTGTGTCCCAACCAAAGTGTTTCTTGGCTTGTGCTGTGCTGGAGTGCTAACATGTTTACATCACAATTCAGAAGCCACTTTTGTTTAAACTATGCAGAAGTCAGTTTAGCAGAGAAGCTTACTAAGGCCCAGGGGACTTTCTTCTAGGTTGGAAAGAGAGCAAGACTGAAACAGACATATTCACCCATCTATACATATATGGGACTTTGCATTCCATGTGCATTTTTAAAAAGAAAAAATGCATATAGAAGCCACTAAGAGAATGGGAAAAAGTATTAGGACTGTAACGAGGAATGAGTTGTTTTAAAAATTCTTCCTCCAATGCTACAGCCTTGACAAAAATATGCTCCTTGAAGCTGGCTGTTTGTTGTTGCATTTATATTCTGCCTTTCTCCCAAATGGGATCCCAGGTGAGATGCATTCAGGGGAACTTCTCTGTTGACCCCCCATGTGGTATGTTTGATTAGTTTTTTAGGACTTACTACAAGGGCAATATGGAAAGGGAAAGGGGGAGATTGGGCATTAGCCTCCTCAACTCTGCGACTGCAAAAACATAATCTTTTCTGCAATTAGGCCCCCAATCAAGGGGTAGTTTGGGTTGTAGAATATGCTTGAGCAGTGCCAGGATTGAGTTGTCTCTCAGGATGTGGGGGGGGCATAGAAGTAGGCACGCAGGGGTATATCTCTAGCTTCAAAGGTCTGCTACTGCTTAATTTCATGCCTATTCTCAGGCCTTTTCCTCTGAAGACTGACAAGATGCAAGCTCACCAAGACGGAAAAAGTGCATTTCCTCAGCTGCGCTGGAAGGAGCAATCGACAGAGCTTAAAACTTTTAAATGAAGTGGAAAACTGCAGCCCTTAAGCGGGGGATTCTGAGACTTGGTATGTCTCCTTATAGGTCTTGAGGCAACATACAGCATCTGGTGTAGCGAGGGGAAATGATGAGAAACAGAGACAGGAGAATCAAGGTTGGGGAGAGAGAATATGCATGTATCTACTAAGGACCTAAGAGCGATGTGTGGTCAGACCAAAGGCCCATCTAGTGAAATATTCTGCTCCTACAGTGCCCTCCTGGAAGCCCACAAGCAGAGCATGAAGAGAACAACATCTAGAGAGCCTGATGGCCCCCAATGCTGGCCTGAAGAAAAGAAAAGGAGAGAGAGCACACTTTGCCCAGTCCCTACTGACAAAGAGCCAGACATACAAGTGAATTTTCCTAGAAAAGGCTACCTGCCAGACCTGCTCAAACCTGCCTGTGTGTGCAGTTTGCCCAGAACCCAAGGAGATGCCAAGGAACACTGCCATGTCCCCTGCCTTTTGGCTCCAAGGGTGGGGAAAATCCATCTCCTTAACCTGAAACGGTCCCTTGACCCCGGTCCATTTGAACAGACATAGAAAACCTCATTCTCTTTTGTTCATACCAAGTTTCAGTTGCCGAAAATAATACAGCTGCAGCTACTATCTTATGGCTGCTGTCTCAAATGGCTGTTTAAATGTTGTTTTGTTTTTACAGTGATTTTGTTGTTGTTATTTTACTGAATACACTGTTGCATCATGTCTTAGGAAAGTTTTTATTGAACAGTGCATTACCCTTCTCTCAACTGAGCAGGTATAAAATTATTTGGGTAAGCACCAGTTACCTGTTTTGAAAATCCATTCCCTAAGCCTCTGTGTCCATTATTTAAGAGCCTTTCTGCACTACACTGTTATAGCGCTATTATTCCACTTTCAACATCCTGTGGAATTCTGGGGTTTGTAGTTTACTGAAGTCAAAGAGTTCTCTGGCTGAGAATTCTAAAAGCCCCTCCCTAAGCTGCAAACTCCAGGATTCCATAGGATGTTGAAAGTGGAATAATAGCACTATCACAGCGCAGTGTGGAATGGTCATAAGTCAGGATGGGGAACGTATTGACCACACTGGCTGAAACTTATAGGAGCTGAAGTCAAAAGGAACTGAGGAGCTAAAAGTTCATCAACTTGTCACTTTAGTAAGGTAAAGAATTATCCACGATACCAGAAATATCCTGTATCACCTTCAATTGGAGAGATTTTATTTACATTGCTAAATGTAAAAATATAAAGAAACTGGATTGCAATGGATTCAGGCCATTCAATACATAAATATGCTTGTAAGGCCTTCAGTCTGAACAGCTTATATTAAGTAGTTCATCCTAACAAATTTGTCAAGTAGCCAATGTCTAGTAAAATGGGCAACATCTTGTAAAGAGATCAGCTTTGATCTGACCACTTCAGGTTCTGCAAAGCTTATTAGGCCCAGATAACTGATCCTACTGGATCAAAGTAAGGTTGACTCCAAAAAAAGTCAAGCTTTTTTGGTGAGCTAATGAGCTTATAAAGAGCTGAGCTATGCTCAAATGAAGTTGCAAGGGGCCTGAGAGGTGATGAAAGAGTGTTTCACTTTGATCTGGAAGGTGCAGCTCAGAGATGAGCCTTAATTGCCAATAGTTCAGGACAGCGAAGGTAACATCAGCTGCAATTAAGGTAAAGTTAGGAGATCAAATTTCAAATGTAAGGGATGATGGGAGAAAGAAGGGGGATCCAGAAATGAAAACTATCTGAAAACATTACTCCTGGGAAACTGGTGAATTTGCATGGGATCTGTAAACCCCGGTTGCTAAGGGTGTCTGTGTGCTGCTATTCAGATTTACCTTTGAGCTTGTATAGACAGGAGTTTACAAATGGAAAATAATTCATATTAACCAATGTTAATATGGATTTTTCAAAAAATGAATTTAATGTTAAAAATACTTTCTATTAAGAAAACTGCACAGCTACTTTATGTCTTTTCATCTTTGGAAAGAAACCACAATGGCAGATTCTCCCAACTTTTCCTTTTTTGAATTATATGTAGATAAATGCACTAAATTCACATAGGGATTTGGGAAAATGTTCACAAACATACTTTAGAACGTATACTAAAAATGTACAGGAAAGTGTTATGTTTGCAAGAAATACATACCAGAAATAGGACTGATTTCCTCACTTTCCCCTTCCCCTGAATAAAAACATCACAACCTAATATTAAACAAGAACCAGAAAAAATACAGATGGATACAAAGAAGTGGAAGAAACTGGAAGATTTTTAACATCTCTGCAAGAAACATGTGAATGGCCCCATTAAAGGTCAACAAGGCATAGCCCAACTACACAGTCAGTTGTGCCCTTCCTGCAGACGTGCAGTTCAAATTCAATTGCTGAGACTTGGGTTTGCCGTCTCTGCCTGTCCCAGACAAAGAAGAAGAAGGGCAAGGGCAGGGCTGCTTGGAAAACTGGACCACAGTGCAACTAGGTATTACTGTCAGACCGCCACATTCACCTAGGGGTAGGGGCACAGGATTCCCACAAAAAGCGGAAAAACCACACAAATCAAAATGTGTGTGTGTGTGTATCTGTGGGAATGGTCCAAGGCATGGTAAGGAGAACAGACACTCAAGGTCCAAACCAGGTCAGGGAAAAAAGAAGGAAAGGGGATGGGTCATCGTGGTGCCCCTATATTTCCTCTCTCTTATCCATCTCCTTCCTTGTGTGTGGACAGGCATTAGGAGAGGGTTTGTGGTGCTGAGAAATCAGACTGTGATCCGTCCTCATCTGGCCAGACAGAGGCTGGTGGAGGAGGAGCAAGAGAATCAGAGGCATGTTTTTAAAGGGTTGATCAGAGCTGCTGAGCAGGAAGGTTCCCCCAGAAAAGAGTTCCTGAGGTTGTAGGGGGAAAGGTTGGAGAAACTTGGAAATAATTCTGTGAAAGCCAAACCCACAAATACAGAGGGGTGACTGTATTTCTCCACAATCCCTATGTGCTAGCAACCAAATGAAGAGACACAGACATTTTCTGGGCCTTTTTCTAGACAATGCAGGGGGACTCCACACTGATTGCTTGCAATACTGCAGTTAGAACATTTTAGACTCTGGATTGATACTCTTTAGATGTCAGTGTGCACTGTTTTACTTATTTCAAAATAATGAAAGTCAGGCCTGCCATATTTGGGAATCTTCCTGCTCATTCTGCTAAATGGGATCCCTTGATGAAACCTGGTTCAATTCCTATTCCATTTTATCCACCCAAGTGCTTTATTTCTAAAATGAGAGGTGTTATGTCCAAGGTCCTTCTTAACCCAAGATACATAAAAACTGACTATAGCAATGAGCAGTGACAGAACTTCATTGTTTTAAAATTCTGCTATCCATTTTTAAGTATTTCCTGGACAGTCCAGAATTTTTAATTCAAACAATAACAATTGAGCAACCATCAAATAATGGACAAAAAGTACAGAATTCCTATACACCCTGAAGGTTCTGTTTACTGTTTTCATTAAAAAAATCATAAAATTCTGTCTTCTCTCGCCAGTATGAGTTTTTATCCTTGCTTTCTGTTTTAATGCTTGTTTATTTTTTCTTCCTCTAAATATTTCCCAAAGCAGCTTCCCATGTGCAAAAAGAAGCAATGAAAATACAACAATCAGATCACAGAAGAACAGAATATCCTATAAGCAAATCTGAAAGAAAGAAAGATCAGAAATACAAATAAAAAGTTCTGTTGAGGAAACAATTTCCACAAATGGGGTATCACTAGACAAGGTTCATTTTGTTCTGTTTGTCATCCAGGCCAGTTCTGATGTTGTGATATTTGGTAGCAAAAGAAAACATGCTTCTGTAGATATCCTCACCACTCAGGAGGCTGGACAAGGTGATTCTATTGATCAGATGAAGACCTAATACTGGCTTCAGATCTCACTCATATACCTCGGTGGATCAGAAGATTCCAAGGTTGTTGCTCCACTTCTTGACATCATGGGATTGCCTGGCTGAATTCCAAGAGGGGTCTTTTCTAGCTGGTACTTTTGCTCCTCAAGGAGAAGAACAAAGCTCTGTTGGCCAACGCCCTGGCCAAAAGCTTGGCTGACCTTGGTTCTGCTTCCCTTCCCACTCTATCTCCCATCACTTTTGTTGCACCTTCAAATCATTTCCAACCTATGGTAACCCTAGGCAAATCTATCACAGGGTTTTCTCAGCAAAATATATTCTAAGGAGGTTAGCCATTGCCTCCCTCTGGGGCTGAGAGAGTGTGATTTGCCCAGGGTCACCCAGTGGTTTTCCATGCCCAAGTAGGAATTTGAATCCTCGTCTTGAGTTGCAATCCAATGCTTAAATCACTACACCATGCTGGCTCTTCTAATTACTTACTGGAGAGAAAGAGGGGATTTCCTTCAGGGTAGCCTCCAAAGGTGTGGCTTTCTGGGTGGGGAGGGGGTTCACAGACCTCCCTGGACTGTAGCATCCCTTCCTTTGCTTTAGATCCAAGGTGGGAAACATTCTTCCTCTTTAAAGTTACTGGGGGCTGACTCCCACTGGTGGGAGGAGGGAAGATGGAGCCATCTCACAGATGCAGCCTCACTCTTTCTTTTCAACCTGCCCTTTAACACATACTTTCTCATTCTCATTCTTTCCCATACGTCCGCTCTCTCTTTCCTTCTCCCCCTCTCTCTGCCCCTCCTCCTTGTTCTACTTCTCCTACCCCCACACAGAAAGGAAAAGTGAGGAGGGCGAATCAAAAGCTTCTACTTGCTACCTGAGTAACTGCTGTGCACATGGAAGATTAACATTTCCCCCTCCAGCTGCAACAGCCCCCAGGCAGCCGTTATGGTTTTTAAAAGATCTTCAACTCTTGACGAATTAAGCTCAAATGAAGCCTAGCTTCTACCTTTTCCTTCTGTCCATCTGCCACAAGTGACACAGAAAAGCCAAGGTTAGGAGCGGCACCGGAGGAAAACTGACTTCAGAAGAAGAGTCAAAAGCCGCACACAGTGAGAGAGGGAAAAGGTTCTTCTTTTGCTTGGCTGCCCTCTCAGCAAGGCTAACGAGGGAAAAGGCCGCTCGGCTCCTTTTCATCTGCCTTGCTTTTGATCATGCTGCTAAGTAAGCGGAAACACAATGCTGCTTCCAATGGCATTTTGTGGTCCAAGACTTTTGAACGGCAGGAAGGTGATGCCTCAGCAGGAGGAAGATTAACCTTGCATGCAGTTCTGAAAGCAGTCAAGTATGAGGTGACATGGCATGAGAGGGCAAAAACCAAGACAGGAGGAAGCAGGCCATCTCGGGGGCAAGAGCACTGACACTTGGACAAGAGTATCCAGGACTCCACAGCCTTGGGCAAATTGCAGTTCTTTTGCCTGAGGATGTTACCCCAAAATATGAGAGACTCAAGGGTCCACCCATGATGCCAATACCTCCACATGACAATGGGGAATTAATTAGCATCCAAAATAGAAGGCCTGTGAGAGGGGGCTAATTTAACAAGATCTACCACCTATGTTTACAGGGTCTTTGCAGAAAAGAATCAACCAGAGATCCCACATGTAAAATAACATGTGTTTCATGGAAAGAAATTCAGACAAGCACGCAAAGATTCAAACACTCACACATGCACACAAGAGCTAACCAAAGGTAAAGGGAGGAAAGTGTGGATAGAAGACTTTCGGGGAAGAGATTATATTTACCAGTCCAGAGAGCAGTGAGGAAAGCAGCTACACCACTTAGGTAAGCACCCGTTCAGGAATCAAACAGACAGTGTGGCATTCAGAAAAGTGAGAGACTACACTCAAATGCTCAAAATCAGGGGTTCTTATACCAGAAAAATATCCTGCAGGTATGAATGTGAATTGCTTTCCCAGCCCAGCAAACAATGGGAGTTGCAACATAAACAATGAAGTCCGGACAGAGTTAATGGTTTTAGTGTTTAGGTGACAAAAGGATAATGGCTGTCATAATACCCCAATATTGTGGAAAGGTTGGGAAGACAACAGGGAAACGTCCAGGTGTGTGGGATCAGAGTTAAGATAATCATAATTTTGGTGGGGATTTCCCCTTTCAGCTTATTAGCATAAGCCTATTGTCTCAAGAGTGGTCGCGCTATTAGCCTGACAATGACTTGGTTTTCACCTAGGAGATGTGTGCGGCTGACTGCCTTGCTATCTCACATTTACAGTCAGTAATCTGCCTCTTCCAGCTTGACCTTCCAGCCACCTCAGGTATTATTTATATCAATATCAATTGATATAATGCCAATTAAACAATATTTGCCTATTAAACCATGCTAATCGTGGGATGTGTGTGTGTGCACAGGGCCATAACAAGGCCACCTAGCTTGCATCAGAAGCCACTGGGACTACAACAAGGAAACTGCAACTCTATGTGAGGCCATCCAGTGGTGGTGAGTTGCTTGCTTGTGTCCACAATGCATTTAACCAGTCTGTCTCCAAGGGAAGACCTGACTGTTTCTCATCTGATGCTGCATCCTACCAGTGTTTCCTAAGAAAAGCTGCTGTTTTATAACACTGAGACAATTGGAAGGCAGGTCAGGAAATACTAGAAGACAGCTGGATAAGTTGCTATACATGAGAAAATGTTCAACAATAGCAAAGGCAACAAGACTCCCCCCCCATTCCAGAAATTAGGTTGTTGGAACCCTGATCCAAGGGTAACCAATCTGGAGCCCCCTAACTATTTTTAACTACAATTCCCATAATGCCTGACCACAGGCCATAATGGTTGGGACATATAGGAGTTGTAAAATGTCTGAAAGTGATCAGATCACTTAGCTACTCTGCAGTAATGCCATAAGTTGGAAATTATTTGAAGGCACACAACAACAAAGTAAGACAAACATAGATTTATGCATGGAGCTTGGGACATGTGATAAGTTTCAGCCCCACCCCACGAAGCATTATTTTGTTACTGGCTAGGCCTCATACACCCCCAGCCATTATTTCATGCTTTGCTCCAGTTTGGGTTCTAGTTAAAAGGCAGAGGAAAGCTTGTAAGCCTTAGGGCTGCCCACAGGTCAGGACCTCGCATTAGACAGCATGAGGTATTTAACCCAGGTGATACAGGACAAGGGTTAGCAAACCTGCCTCCTCCTCCTCCAGAAGCCCCCGCCCCCCATCAGTCTAAAAGTCTCACTGGCTGATCTCCCCTCTGAAATGCCTGACTCTGCTTCTTTGTGAGGTCTTTAAATAGAGGTTAGGTAGTCATGTCTCAGGAGGGCATCAGTTATCTATTGCTGTATGGCAGAGGGTTGGCCAAGATGGCCTCCAAAGTCCCTTTCAACTCTGTCTACTGTATAAAATTCAAAGCCTGTCTGTGAGTTTGTCTGTCTGTGTCAGGCAGGAAAAGCCTTCATACGATTGGCTGTGTGAGGCGAGAAGACCTCATATGTGAAGATTCTATGGAATCCTAGGGTTGGAAGTTCAGGAAGGGGCCTTTAGAATTCTCAGCCAGAGAGCTCTTGGACCCCAGGCCAGTTGCTATGTAGATGAGGCCTACCAACAAGAAGGACAGTATGTTACGTATGTTATGCAAAGCTCTGTTATGTAAACAACTTCTGAATACGGATTGGATTGGGGAATATGGGGATAAGTTACAGGTACTGGAATAGGCTGGTTGCTATGGAGATGAGGCCTAGCAGAAAGGAGGAGGACAGTGAATTTCCTCAAGAACCCCACCTGTATGTGTAAATAACTCTGAATACAGATTGCATTGGGAAACATGGGGGAAAATTACAGGTACTGGAGAAGGGGGTTTGGTGAGTTGTTAAGAGGAAAATAAAATCCCGGGCAATGCCAAACAAATACACTAGTGATTCTAGTGGATTCTGAGGAAGGCCCACACAGAGATAATGGGACAACAGCTCTGCACATGCTGCCCTGAGCTCCTGGGAGGGGGAATATATGCAGCAGCAAGCATGCAATACAAATGCTCATTGATAGATATCAGGGAGTGGCACCTGGCTGCTGTAACCAGAGCTGCTGAATGAACCAGTGAAACAATCTTCCCTGAACAGAGAGACAGAATTAATAGGTATGGGTGGTTTGTTAAACTGAAACAACTGGCTGAACATTTTCAAGGACCACTGGACTCACTCCATATATTTTTTTTTATAAATCAATGGTATATAGCCATCCTCTAAGTCACTACCCTCTCAGGGTCAATAAATTCCTTTGTGAGATTTAAACCCAGTGTTTCTTCCTCTTGCTCCAGCCTGCTGCTTACAATGATTTCATTTATTTAGCTTTATAGCCTGCCCAAGGGGCTCAGGATGAGTGTTTTGACCATTAGATGACTGAAAAGCAGGCAGGGCGGGTGGCCAAAAGGGAGGAAGGAAATTGATCTTCTTCCACAATGAGCGATGTTTGAAAATGAAATTGCTGCAAACAAAGACCAAATCCATTCCCAAAGGACAGGTTGGCACAAACTTTGCGGTTTTAGGAGGAGGGCGGAGCGAGGGGGAGATGGGACTGTTTTGCAGGCACAATAAAAGAGGCAATGGAAAAGGTTGGTGGGCCAGTGAGACAATATTATCCGGCTGCAGTATTATGGGTTTGTTATTTTCCAATAGTACCAGCTGTAACTTGAAACTGACATAACACCTAATAAAGCCTAATCCAACTTTCTCCAGCCTAGAACCCTAAAAAAATGTGGGAAAGGAATGTCCACCCCGCCCCCCAACAGCTAGGCTGGTTGGGGATGATAGGAGTTGCAGTCCAACACAACTGGATTGTGCCAAGCTGGAGACAGCTGGCCTAACTATGACTTTGAAGTAGCACATTAAAGCTAATGTTGTTGCTCACTATTCATTGCTCATTACCCTTTTTCTAGTCTATGCTAATTTTTCTTTAAAAAAACCCAACAATATTAATGTTAGATTTTTTTTCCCCCATACTAAATAATACACAATTATTTCAACAATATCAATTTGCTGGAGAGCGCTGGCTGGGGTGGGAGCAATTTTTGACCCTGCAACCACCCTCTGTTGCATTACTTCCAGCATTGCTTTTGGTTGAAATTTGTTCTTCTAAATTTGGGGATTGGGGGGTTCTTGGGGGGCAGGTATTTGAGGCCATTTTCGGACAACCCCCTCCCCAAACTGAACAGAAAAAAATGGAGGTAATCATGGAACACTGGCAGCCATGTGTAGTCCCCACAGACCAACCTTTCTCTGCCTCTTCTTTAGGTGAATTTAGGGGGAGACTGGTCCATTTCTGGCCAGTTTAGTGATCTTTTTGAATTGTTTAAAAAATGTTGGAGTAACAAATGTTGGAGTAACACATGTGTTGCTCTTGAAAAATAACTACAAACAAGCAGTGTGCACTTTTTGGAGTGGAGTGGGATAATGCTTCAAAGCCACATTTGGTGAGGACAACAGAAGAGATTCTTCTCTGTGCCTGCTCCCATGCAACAGAACTCTCTGCCACAGGAAACCATGGCTGTCCACTTCCCAGCTCTCCTACTGCCAGCAAGAAAAGGCTTTTTTTTTTTAATTGAAGAACCATTTGGTGACTAAGGGGCTATGTGAAACAGTCTTTATAATGGGCTGCATGTGATGCTTTGTTTTCAGTTGTTCTTATCATGCATTTTTAAATGACTTTATATTATTTTAAAGCAGTCATGTTTCAATATGGCTATCTTACTTATGTTTTCACTTTTTTACTATTGATTTTTACTTCATGTGTTTTGCGAGCTCTATTGGCTCCCATTTGGGAGAAAAGGCAGGACATTAATGTAATTAATCAATTAAGATTCTAACCTCTGGGCCTAACCCATTTAAACCTATGTCACTGGTTCATCATTTCATCCAAAGACTCTAACCATGCATGTTTCATCACTTCAATTTTTTCCCTCAATATTCCCTCCACCACCACCACCCTTTTTTTTGTATTTTTTTGTAATAGCTTACCTGATAAAAAGAACTGGATAATTCAAAATCTTGCCCATAATTTTGTGTGATTTCGGTTGGTCTCAACAAAGGTATTACCTGATTTTGGAATCTGTATTATAGCCTTGCTGCATTTTACCTGTAATGCCTACACTGCTAATCTCTGTGTGCTAACAGATAAAAGTCAGGAGTAGGTACCATGAGAGAAACGCAAGATTCTAGGAAAAACAATTGGAAAGAACAGGGAAGGAGATATTTGAAAATTTCCTTCCCTCTGATTCTCCCTTTCCAAAGCTGGTATATTTTGATCCAGTACTCCAAGGATCAGTTCTACGATACAGCAGGCCCTCAGAAATATGCCATCTAGTGGGACCCCTCCTCCTAAAGTGGTTTCTAGGCTGATTGTCTGGTAACTGCACTGTGACAAATTTAAACCACTCCTAGCTGCTGTTGTTGAAAAGTTAACCTCACGGTTGGAGAGACAGAGAGGTGCTAACACAGGTGAGCCCCTGTCAGAGAAAATGGGGTGCTGGCAATTACCCAGGGATTCCCAGTATCAAGAGCTGGGCCTCTCCAGTCCCGTATTTTCTGTAGCAAACTAAATGAGTAAGTCTTCCCGAGGAAAAGGTGGTGGCGATAGGAGCAAAGGTACCTGCGCGGGACAGTCAGTTGCAGGGACTAGAAACTCTGAGCCCTCTAAACTAAATAGCAGGCCATCAAACTGGATGTCACTCCCATAGATCCGTGTACTACTTTTCATGATTAAAAAGAAGAAGCAGTAGCTTGTTCAAGGAACTGCTTCTTAATTTAGTAACTGAAAATCAATAGCCCATTAAGAAGAAACTAATTGCAATGGCTTCTCCCCTTGCATTGCCTCAGTAAACAAAGCAGCAAGATAATTCACAATTAATTATTCTGCCTCTGGAAGAAGAGAGCAGCCAAGTGGTTTCTTGCCTTCAAATGTTGATGGAGCCACAATTCTTAGCACTAATAAGCATATGGAAACATTAATCTGTTTGCAACTGGGGTTGACGGGATATAATAAGAGGGCAGTGGGAAAACAGGAAGAAGATGAGAGAGGAAGAGAGAGAAAGCACACTTGAGAAAGGTGCCTGACTGGTTTCCAAGCCCGAAAGATTTTCAGCAGCTGCCACTCAATGGGATCCAGGGCAAATGGCTTCTTCGCTTGTTTTTCTGTTCCTATCCTGCCCAAATCCCTGCCCCAGAGCTCCTAATTCCCTTTCAGCAGCTCCTGCCTATGAAGGAATGCACCAATAACACAGGAAGAAGCCAAAGTCCAAGCCAGGCCCTGGGTAGAGTCATCTGTCAGTTTTGTTTTCTCCCTGCATTTCAGTTTCAAGGTCTTTCCTTCCCAAATATGAAGAAATTTGTGAAGTTTGATAAAGTTTTCAAAAATGAACTGAAATGAATTTCCCTCCTTTAAGTTGGTCAAATTCAAATAATGAAGCAGCTGTTCCCAACAAAGAGAGGACCATTTTGTCTACCTGCTACGTTGGCATTAAAGAAGAAGAGCTCAGAGAAAAGTGACAAAACCATTTACAAGGCCCCTCTAATTTCACAAGGGTTTGGGGCACAGAACCCTTATAAAAGTTTTTTTTTAAAACATGGATAACTTCCTGCTTGCCCTAGAGAGTGCTCTCCCTCCCATTCCCTTGCCCTTTGCCTGGGTGTGTGTGCCTTCCTTCCATGCACCTAGGCAAAAGGCAAGTGAATGGGAGGGTGAGAAAGGGGCAGGCATATGTGTACCTTCCTTCTGAGCTCGTGGGGCTCTCTCTTCCCATTTGCTTCCCTTTTACCCAGGCACAAAGAAGGAAGGCATGGAGCACTTGAGCAAAAGGCAAGGGAATGGGAGAGGGAGAAACAGGGGGAGGCAAGCTGGCACCTTGCAAATAATCAAATTTGCGAAGGTGAAACCTGTGAGTGTGAAAAGAGGACTGTATTCACGTAGCCAGTGTGGTAAAGTGACTACAGTGTTGAACTGGGACTTGGAATATCCAGCTTCTTGTCCCCACTCAGCCACAAAATTCATTGAGTGGCTTTGGGCCAGTCACACTCTTTTAGCTTGACCCACCTCATGGGGGTTTTGAGAGGATAAAGTGAGTGGGAGGAGAGTCATATATGATGCCCAAGTCTAGAAGCAGGTGAAAGGATGTTGCCTTCATTCCAACTGCCAGTGACCTGGCCTTGAAGAGAGAGAAGAAGAGGCAAGCACAGCTCCATCATGCCTAGGCCCAGAAGCAGATGAAAGGGCTTCTCTCCATCCCAACTGCCAATGCGTTGGCCTCAGAGGAAGAGGAGATGGGCAGTTTCATCATGTCTAGGCTCAGAAACAGATGACATGTGCCCCCTCCATCCCAACTGCCACTATCCTGGCACTGAACAGAAAGAAGGAAGAGGCAGCATCCACTGGACTTAATCCTTTCCCACACTGGTATCCCCTTTTCCTTGCATGCGCTATCTTATTTAGATTGCAAGCTACAGGCAGGGAACTGTTTTTGTACACCACTCTGAGAGCCTTTGTGGCTGAAGAACTGGGTATAAATACCCTAAACAAAGAAAGAAAGAAACACAATGTGCCTTGAGCTCACTGGAGAAAGGTAACAAATATAGAAAAGAAATAAGAAATGTGCAAATATTAGTAAATTTCTTAGCAAAAATGAACTCAAACTCAGTTCTCATCCATCATTACCAAGCACCCAAGGGAGTCTTCAAAAACTAACAGAGCCCAGGTGGCACAGTAGTTAAATGCCGGTATTGCAGCCACAATGTTGCGAGTTTGATCTTGCAGGGCTCCAGGATGACTCAGCCTTCCATCCTTCTGTCGGTCAGTAAAATGAGTATCCAGCTTGTTGGGGCAATTAGCTAAATGCATTGTAAACCACTTAGGGAGTGCTTTGTACTGATAAGCGGTATAGAAATGTAACTGCTATTGTTATTGCTATAACATAAAATAAACTGGAGTGTCTTTCAGTAACTTGATGCATTAGTAAAATAACTAACCTGAAACTACTTTTAGCTTCATACTGTTTATGAGCACTTGAGATCGCATCAAAACTAAGTTACCTATATAAATTACAAAAGATTTACAATTCAGGTACCAGGCTTTGTTGGAAATGTTTAAAAGAGGTGGGTACAATATATCATATGTGGTGGACATGCCCAAAGGTCAAGAAATATTGGACTGAGATACATAACAGGATTTGTGAAATAATGAAGCTACAATTTCCTATGACTCCTGAATTGTATTTGTTAAATATGACAGATTTAGTAGACGCTATGAATATAAAGAAATATTGGAGAATATTATTATATATGATAACAACTGCACATATTGAATACGCTAAGGTATGGAAAACACAGCAAATACCTACAATAGAACAATGGTGGGGAACCTTTATCGAAAATAAAAACGCTGACATAGTCTCTCAAAGATTGAAAGGGAAATCAGATGATGAAATTCAGAAAGAATGGCAAATTGTAGGTGATTGCTGGGTGACCTTTGATAGAAGTCTATAATTCATGGCAATATGTGGAAAAATTTCATTGTGATGATTACGGTAGATATCATGAAGCAGGAATATGGTAATGGAAATGCTATGTACTAACGTGTAAAATGGCTGAAAAATGCAGTACAAAGATATAACAATGTTAAGAGATTTTGGAAATGAAGTCTAGATCAGTTTGGAAGATTCAAGAAATAATTCATGTGAAATAGCAATAATAAATGGTTGTTTTAATTGTGAAAAAAAAACTAAGTTACCTATGTGTTTTTCTTCTTTCTCTTCATTTTTTTTAAAATTGGTTTTGGGGAGAGGCAGGGGAGAAGATGGAGAAGAAGACAACAGAAACTAAAAGAGAGAGGTAGTGGTTGGTTCCTATTGAGAAAGTGCTCTGAAACTGAAACAGAGCCCAGTATAGGTTTCCTTTTGTCCATTTGCCCACTTCTGGCTGCTAGTTGCCTCCAAGTGAACAGTGGGAGAGGATTTTCAACTAGAAACTGGAAAGACTCCCATCCTACCCCTCCCCATCATGGCTGTTGAATCATACTGAGTATTTGTTCCAATTGCCAGTTTAAACATGGTTGTGAATAATCTAGAGTTCAGTTTGGTCCTTAAGCTGGCAGGATGGCAGAAGGGTGTAGGAAAAGGGGAACAGAAAGCGACCAGAGTTGAGATGGAAAGGCAAGGGACAGAAGAACTGAAATGAATGGAAGCAAGTGGTACAGATCAGAAGGGAAGAAAAAGAGAAGTATTTTACATTTCTGTCTTTTCTTTCAAGCTCTATTAAAAAAAAACAGGCCTGTGGAGAAGCTTACAAATAATACAAGAAAACATAACACCATATAAAACATTAGAAGTAGGCAAAAGAAAGAAAAACCCTCTGAACGCAGTAGAAATAAAGTAGGAGCCCCTTGTGCATATCTGTCTATCAGGTACACACTTAACCACTTTCCCAATGTCTGGTCAAAAAGATTTCTGTTTCCCTATGGATTTAACAGAATTTGATTGATTTTCCCTCCTTTTACCTCTTTTTCACTTCAAACCTTATTCCAAATTTGGTGGTGGTGTTTTTAATTACCAAAGTTTTAAAAATCATAGCCCCAGCCTAGGGACTGACAGATGTATTGGACTACACTTCCAGTGTATTAAATGCTGCATGGGGATGATAGGTGTTGTACTCTAGAAACTCTGCATGGTCTCAGGCTGAGAAGGCTGTTTCAAATTATGGCTTGTTGGCAGCCTTAAAGAAACATGTGATCAACAGGCAGATTAAGAAAGCTTGAAAAGAAATATTTTTTAAAATTATATGAGCATCAAAATTATAAGGGCTGTACAACAAAAGAAGTCTCTGGTTGTAGATTGACAATGTGAGAGAAATAGAGAGTGAGGGGACTTATGAAGAGCAAAAGAAGGGAGAGGTTAAGGTTGCAATCCTAAACATATTCTACATTAGCTGGGAGTAATCCCTGCTGAACAGAATGACTTATTTCTTTATAAAACTGCAAAAGCAGCAGCACAAATTAAAGCACAAATTAAAAAATACAATAAAACAGTAAAGGATTCTGAAAAATAATCATTAGCAAGCTGATTTATGTGACCTTCTATTAAAACAAAAGAGTTCAATCAGGTTTTGAAAGGGCGTGTTTAAACATATGAATCTGGCAGGCTTCCCAAGGGAGAAAGCTCAGTAATGAGGGTCCTGCTTATTGACATCTCTAAGAGAATTCTGTTCCTCATAGTCATCAATTTTACTTCAAATGCATTAAGAATTTCATACCATTAAGAACTTGTTCCTCAAACCAAAGCTGTCAGAACTCTTCCGTTAACATGGCTAGCAAGTGCAAACTAGAGTCCTGGGGATGACTGGAATGTCAACAGCATTTGACTCACAAAGGTTTGTTCACATGCACATAGCAAGTGAATTAAGAATGTAATAATAGTATCCAACCATTGACTGTAAAGGAACAAAACAGAGGTCACAAAGCATGCTCTCTAGATGTTTTGGATTCCAGTTCCCAGGGAAGAATAGCCATTTGTATGGGATGATGGTGAAGTTCAAAACATTTGGTGGGCCAAAGATTAATAAGAGAGGAGCATATCTCAAGAGAGGAGTATATGTCAAGGAAAAACAAAGTTGGAATGAACACAAGCTCCAAAGAAGATCCCTGAGAGATCAGACCAGACCAAATGCTTCTCTAGTCCACCACTAAATGCTTCTGAAAAACCCCGAGGCAGCAAAGATGCACAAGAACCCTCTTCTGCTTATATGTCCTAACAACTTGTATTCAGTAGCTCCCTGTCTCTGATACTGGAGATAACATGTAGCCTCTTAACAGGTAATTTCTAATAGTCCTAACCTCTATGAATGTATCCAGTCCTGTTTTAAAGCTATCCAAATTGGTAGTCATTGTTACACCTTCTGACAACCAATTCCATACTTTAATTGTGTGCTGTGTAAACTACTTTTTCTCTAACTGGAATCTCTCATCATTCAACTTTATTGATTGATCCTGGATTCTGTTATGAAAAGGAGGGAAAAAGGCTTCTCTATCTATTTTCTCAACACCATTCATAACACTGCATTTGTCTATTATGTGCCCCCCTGTCTTATTCAGTCCCTCTTTTTTTTCCTAAAACCAACAAACTCTAGATGTTGCATGTTACCATTCTTCAAAGGGAAGCTGCTCCAGCCTCTTGGTAATTTTGGTTGCCCTTTTCAACACCTTTTCTTACTATAAAGTATGCCTTTTGAGGTGTAATCACCACACCTGCACACAGTATTCCTGGTACAATACGGTAGTACAGCTATATCTCAATTAATGAAGCAGATGTCTTCCTGGGCTTTACTTCTTTAACAGGAACTTTGGTACCAGAAATAGAGGTAATATGGAAAGAATAGGAATAGGTTCCCACATCACAAAAAAGAAGAGCAGCTCAACAGATTTCAGCAAACTTTTTTTGAAATGAAACAAGCAGGTCAGGTAAGCCTTGCATATAAGTAAATAAGAACATTTTGAATCTTCTAGAAACCACTTGAAAGCTTCTTCCAAAATACATCCCAGGATTTTTGCTATCTTTTAACAGCCTCCACTTTTCTTACGACTTCCATTTTGGCAGCAAAACATACAGATCTATGATTTTTTTTTTCAACATGCCAGTGTAGCTGGTGAGGCAAACTAATTTTCATTCCCCTTTTCTCTCTGTTTTGCTCTTCTCATATAGTCAGTATGGAATTCTAGAGGCAGCTGTTCACCTTGCCTGTTGTATGTAACGACACACAGCAACAGTAGAATCCCTTAAAGTAGAATCCCATTATTTCAGAGCTTTATTGTATTGTTTACTTCAGACTAGGACAGAGAGGAATGGATTCTAACTAAAGGAAAAGAAATTTCACCTGGACATCAGGAAGAACTTCCTGATGGTAGGAGCCATTCGACAGTGGCATATGCTGCCTCGGAATGTGGTGGACTCTCCTTCTTTGGAGGTTTTTAAACAGAGGCTAGATGAGCATTTGCTAGGAGTGCTTTGAGTGTGTGTTCCTGCATGGCAGGGGGTTGGACTCTATGGCCATTGTGATCTCTTCCAACTCTATGATTCTATCTTCCCAGTGCAAATGTTGCGGGGGGGAACCCAAAAGCAAAAAACTTCCAGCTAGACACAAGAAAAGAAAAACAGGGCATGGCTCCTATAAAAAAAAGACTTTGTCAAAAAGAGTTTCTCTTTCAGAGGCTTCGTTGACTGAGGTATGCCTGGATTACAGATCTGTATAAAATCAATATGAAACTACCATAAGTTTGGGAAATGCTGAGGAGGAGGTAAAGCTGTGCAAACTTTTTTCAGCAACTGCAGGCAAAGATTCACTCTGTGTTTAACAGGGGCAGGCAACTGTGACCTCCAAGATATTCTTCATCTATAATTTCCTTTGGCCAAAGCCAGCACAGCCAATAGTGAGGGATCAGGGAAGGTATAATCCACATTTCTCCTCTTGATTAAGAACAATGCATCTGGGTAACTGTTTGCATAAGAGGGAAGGAGAAAGGCTAAAAAGGAGACACTGAGAAGCTGTTCCAAGAAGCAGCAAAGTATCAGATTATGTGCATGTGTGGGTTGTGGGGGGGGGGGAGAGAAGAATATTGCTGGAAAAGGGAGGTACTATAATTCTAGTAGATAGTTTTCATAGTAAAAACTGAAATCTTAGGCAAGTCACTGTCTCTTGCCTAACTCATTTCACTGGCTTGTTGAGAGAATAAAGGCAATGTGTATGGGAGGGAGGGAAAGAACTCCAGAAACATAGAAGATGAATACAGTACATCTAAAATGTCATGTAGCATATTATCATCAGATACTTAGGTTATCAAATAAATAATCAGTATCAGAATCTAAGCAATTATTCAGAACACAAGCATAGGAATTACATATTAGTGGTGAGAAACATTTGGTTCTCTTAGTAGATTTGGCCTGCAATTTCCAGAATTCCCAGCTGGCAAGGTCCATGGTAAGGGATGGTGGAAGATGCAGTTCAAAAAATCTGATACGGCAAATGTTCTGCACTTCTGAATGCTCCTCTACATAAGCCTATCTCTGCTTGAATAAAAACTTGAATGTTATAGAGAGGATGCTAGCAGGGAATGACATCTCTCCCTGTCACAATAGTTTTCTATATTCAGGAATTTTCTTCTTGTAAAAGCATTCAAAGATGTGATCCTCCTGCCTCCTGCATCAAACTCCAGTTTGAAAAAAATACAATTGAGAATGTTGATGTAAGTGCTTTAGAAAATGAACAGCTGTCCATGAGGTCTATCGGGAAAGGACACTGCTTCACATTCTTGCCTTGCGCTGCAGAGGGTTTGGCCATTGGAGTACAATGCTGTTCCATTCTGTTTCCATCTCACCCACACCCAGCACCAAACATCAACATGCCCTCAGCACCACCACCACCATGACAGATAAGTAGCCAACACATACCTCCACCTGCTGGCAGATCTGTATCAGTTTGGCCATCTGGTTTTCTAGCTCACTATTGCGCTTAACCAGGTTCGTGAGGTTCATCTCCAGAGTTTGCTGCCAGCATAGGAAGGAGAGGGTAGACAAAAGAAAACAAAAACAAAGAATAAACATCAATAAGCCATGGAGATGATAAAAACCAAACACAGAGCCCCAGCCAACCCAAAACAGGGCAAGAAAACTTCAGCAGATCAAGGCAACAACATGAGAAGGACACTGCTAGCCTCAGCAGAATGAATAGGTGGTTCCCATCCTTTCAAAAAGCAAAAACAAAACCATACTCTAAATTGATTCCATGGGAAATATTTTTTCCCCATACAGATACAATTAAAAGCACACAGCTCTACTCTCTGCTGCCATTATTTCATCTTTCTTGACATAATGGAATGTTCATCAATGTCTTAGCTTGTGAGGAGAATGGTATTGAGAAACTGAATTTTAAACTTTCTCACTTCTATCATGGGAGTGACGGGGCACGTTTGCTGTTTAAAAGACCAAAATTCATACAGTTGAGTGCTAAAAAATTATCTTAAGAGAGTCTAGGAAGTGGTAACAAAGCAAAACACAGGTCATACATTAGGAGAAGAGAATTAGATGGGGTTGACAGATGCTCTACACATGAATACATGATGCTGTTACAAGAAATCATACCACTGGTCCACCTAATTCAGCATTCTCTGCCAGGGGTTCTTCAAGGTCTCCCATAAAGGTTCCCCCAATACTGGTAAAATTACAAGCTTTTAACCAGAGATGCTGGATGGGCTGGCCCTTGAGATTCCTAGGCCTGAAGACAGGAAAAGGTCTGCATTTTTTCCAGAATAGGGCAGATAAGAAAGATTTCAGTGCAGGTCTAGCAGCAGTATGTGATATCCACAAGCAGTTATGATTCCAGTGCCCCCCACAGGGCTCACCAATGATGCCCAACTTACATCCCCCTGCAAATGATTTTTCACAGAGAAGTTAAGACTAAGACTGCCATTCCAATATCTTACAATGCCTCTGATATGATGTCACTCTGGGGCACTGGGAAACATTTAAATTGCAATACTCACTAAGGAGCTGAAAACTGTCATTTTAATTTTCCCACAATGTCACTGGTTTGTTTCCCATAGCAGGGAGGTCCACTGATGTAGCAGGGAGCCTACCAAAGGCCATTTTATTAAAGAACTCCTCAGAGCTTTGCTGAATCAGACCAAAGGCCTATCTAGTCCAGTATTCTGTTTCCACAATGGCCAACCAGATGCTTAGAGGAAGCCCACAGAAAGGATGTAATTCCAACAGTACCCTTCTTCTGTTCTTCAGCAACTGTTACTTGGAGTCATACTGTCTCTGGGACTGAAGCAAAGGAATATACCGCCATTCTGAGTGATAACCACTAATCGTCCCATTCTCCATGAATCCATCCAATCCTCTTTTAAAGCTGTCCAGCCTGGCAGCTATTCTCTACATCTTGTTGTAACAAATCCCTCAGTATAACTCCACTGTGTGTGGAGAGGTATTTCCTTTTCTGTGTCTAGAATCTGCCCCCATTCACCTTCACTGGATAGTAACCCCATGTCTTAATATTCTGAAAGAGAGAGAAAAACTTCTCCCTACCTATTTTCTTCACACTATGCATAAATCAATACATCTCTATCATCTCTCCCTTATTACTTTTTTGTTTTTCAAAGCTAAACAGCCTGGAGCATTATAACTTTTCCTCCCGGGGGATGCGTGCAGCCCCAAAACCATGCCAGTGCCCTTTTCTGCACCTTTTTAATCTCTTCCTTTTTTGGGAGCCTGGAGGAATATGAAACCGAAAGCCAAAAGAACAGGAGAGGCCAGAGCTGAGTCTAACCTTTGTGTATGTGCCTTCAAGTTGCCTGTTGACTTATGCCGACCCCATGAATTTGATGGGTTTTCTTAGGCAAGGAATAATCGGTTCCTTCCTCTGAAATACAGCCTAAAGTGTTTCATAGATTGGGCAGACCAGGAGAATATCTACCAAAGTGGGGAAAAAACACATACTGAAAAGAAAACATCAAACTGAGGGAGGGAAAGACCAGTTTCAGTGGTCCTAAACATCCTCTCTCACATATCAAGATCAGAAAGCTTTAATGCCAAAGACAAAGGGAGTTGGGAGTTCATTAGTAAATCTGACTGTTCTTCCCATGTTTAAATAAGGGATTATGCGCAATTCTATTGCTACTAAAAATAATTGTCTCCCATTTGTTGCTGTGGAAATTGCTTAGTATTCATGCTTTGTTGCACGACTAAATATTCAGATGATGAGTTTTATTCCTGTTTGCCCCACAGATACAGAAATGTATCCCTAGTATATCTATTCAGGGATATATACACAGTGTGCTAAGAAAGAAAATGAGAAAATTCTGTGCCAAGGCAATCCAGCCTTTAGCTTTCATCTTGTAAACCTGGTTTGTCATCCACTCATACATTGCACAGTTAGAGCAGTTTGATACCACAGCTTGACAATGGCTCCATAACATGACATCCTGTGAGTTGTAGTCTGGTGAGGTGCTTAGAATTCTCTGCTAGACAGCCTTAGTCCCCTCTCCTGACCTTCAGCACCAGAGTTTTATTGCAGAAAATTCTAAGCACCTCAAGAAATTACAGATCCCCGGATTCTGAAGACTGGAACCATGTTCATTAAAAGTGTTATCAATCTGCTGATACACAATGAAGTCAGGGATGGGAAACTCTTAGTATTCTGGAAGGTTTGGACTTCAGCTCTCAGCCAGCATAGCTAATGATAGGTCATAGTAGGAGCTGTAGTCACAGCAAAGCTGAGAAACTATTTTACCCATTGGATTTTCAAAGGTTAAACGGTACCTACTCTTTCCCAGAGCAGCAGTGTGGTGTAGTGGTTTGAGTGTTTGACTACAATCCTGGAGATTAGGGTTTAGTTCCCTGCTCGGCCATAGAAACCCACTGGGTGACCTTGGGCACATCACACACTCTCAGCCCCAGAAAACCTCACGATAGGCTTGTCTTAGGGTTGCCATAAGTTGGAAATTACTTGAAGGCACAAAATAAGCAGCCCAGACACACATAAGAGAACTAATCTACAAACTACCACCTTTACAACTCATCTTACAATACAGCAAAAGGTTTGGGATCCATCTATTTCCAACTGTTTAATGTGAGCAACAAGACCCATCCACCCCTACCAGAGAAATGAAGAAAAATGGGGGAAGGGAGAAGACTGGATTTTTGTTGAATTTTGTTGAAATGTGATATTGAAAACAATTCTTGGTCTGGGTTATATGCTCAAAGGCAGATGTATGACCTTAGGTTCTACTAAAACAAACAAACAAACAAACAAACACGATCCCAGAACTTTGAAGTTAGCCTATCCCAAATGTATCCGATATAGCAGAACCTAACTGAGGAAATGGCAGGCTACAACGAATCAATTTGCTTCCTCTTTTTAATGTTAAGTTTTATGTTAATTACAAACACACCAATAGAAAATTATTTCAAACAGTTTAACTCCTGTGCCCTTATCCAATCTATTCAATGTTAAATTTACATCATGCAGAAACCCATACTCCCAATGATGCTGGATTGCAATTCTCATCAGTCCTTACCACAATGGCCAACACTCCAAGCATCTGATGAAACAGACTTAAGCCTACGAAAGTTTATGCCACCATCTTCTTTCTCTCAGTTAGTCTCAAAGGTATTACAAGATCCCTTTGCATACTATGGGCAGCAGTCACAGAGGCCAGAAATTGCATTATCTAATAATATCCGCCTATCCCCGCCATATAATAGCTCCATTTTTTCCCTACAAAATAGTGCAGGGAAGAAGGAGCCAATTTTCCATGTCTCCCAGCAAGCCACTCCTAACAGTGTGCCAATATACCTTCTTTTCTCCTCCATTTCTGCCTTCAAATCGTGAACAAAAAGGATGTCCTGTCATTTCCAGCCACCATTTTGAAGGGGAGACGATGAGAGAAGAATGCATTTGAGAGCAGATGGGGGTGTTCTGAGGGAGTTGCATGTTTGGGCGCAATTTAAGCTATTTTCAGCTATTTTTTGCTCGAAAACTGTGCCATTTTTTAAAAAAATGAGGAGCACTGATGGGGAAGTCACAAAAGTAGGCTCTGAAGGTTGTATGCAGAGAATGGGCTTCACTTCCTTCATCCCTGCTATGAAAGGCTGCTCTTATTAAATGCTTGGATCTTGTAAATCTTTAATATATTCAGTTATACACACACTCATTGACACTTCCAATATACATGACAAGAGAGAAAATGTAATGTGCAGAAGGGAAGGCAGAAGGAGAAAGAGAGACAAAAGAAAAAAGGGAAAAAAGGCAGGGGAAATGACACTAGATGGTCATCAATATGGTCTCCTGTTTCAAATTATATTTTATTCATTGAGATGCTGAATCAAAATTAATTTAACATTAAAAAAAGCTCTTATCATAACCTCCAAAAGTGCACCATCACACAGACCTTCCATTTTACGCACATTCATTGTTGCCTGACCTGGTTTTACTTCTATCCTGGATAGTCTGCATAGAATACAAGTGTTTAGACCAAGACACATCAATTCTGGAAACATCTCCCAGCTAACAAAGCACTGAAATAATTGAGGTCCTTGATAAGGAGGTCTACAAGACACTGGAAAAAAACTAGGTACTGGTAGGGTGCCAGTAGAGAACAAAGGAGGGATGCAATCACAGGAGATTCTGAAAGCAGAAAGAAAAGAGCAGCTAAATGATGGCCTGCCAAGTGGGGCTATTACCAGGCCTAGCTGGCCCAAGTCATTTTGCAGCATGGGGCAAAGGGCAAGATGTTACCCTTCCCTTCAGTTTTTCACATTCAGAAGCACATTGGATATGGAGGTGAATTTTATTTCAACACAGTCATTCACTGCAACATAGAAGAACAGGCTTTTGAAGGTGCCAGGAAGCCACCTGAGGTTCTCCCTCCATTGTGCCTAATGCTGGGACCAGGCTTCATCATTCCAGATTTGACCAGCAAGAGCAAGACAGAATGTACAACGCCTTTAAAAGAGAGGCGAATCTTTTAGGATGTGAACCGACAAGACAGAGATACAAACAGACTCATTCATCAAGGGCAATACAGCCTTTTATTAGGACAAAAGGTAGCACAGAAATATCCTCATTAAACAATCAAAAACATGAGGGGACTAGAACACTGGATATTCTTCCTGTCCCTCATCCTCCATCCAGCACTAACACTTCCTTTTGCCTCAACCGGCATTCAAGTCCAGTAGTACCGACTGGCTGTATATATATGTATCTGTGTGCCCCCCCACACACACACACACCACACACACCACAGGAAGATGACACCTGCATATCTGGCCTTCTGCCCTCAGACTTGAAGCTGCATATTTCTTCCCTATGTTCTAGGCTAAGAGAAGGCTGATTTCTGAATTCCCAAATATATCCTGTCATCTCTACATGGATGGCGCTATATAAATAAAGGATCATCATCATCATCATCATCATCACCATCACCATCACCATCTCTATATATGCGAAGGCATGCCAACTTTGTGGTATGCACTTATGGAATGACCACCCCAGAGAAGTTTGTCTGGCATCTTTGCTTTTGTCTTTCTGAAGTCCTTTTATTTTTACTGGCCTTCCCAAGTGTATCTTGGGAAAGGTACAAGCTTATATTAGTTTCATGCTATTTAATTGTCATGTTTCATCATAAGGAATCCTATGCCTTTAATTTGCTGAGGTTAGAATTCTCCGCTAGACTTTGCTAGTCCTTTATTTTGAGCAACAGTTCAGGGACCCTGTGCTACAGAATTAAACCAACTTCATTCAGTACCTGGGGAATTGTAATTCTCTGCAAGAGAATTCTAACTAGCTCACAGTCTACAAATCTCAGAATTCTTTAGGATGACAATCAAATGGTGAGAAAATAAATATAACTCCTTGGCACAGATACACTCACAGTCTCAATATCTTCTAGTGCCCTAGAGATCACCAGGTATGAATTTAACAGCTGTAGGCATTTTTTTTCCTGTGGCTGTTATAACTCTCTGTGGCTGTTTTAGACAGTATTTAGATTGTGTGGTTGTATGGTTTTGTGGTTTGTACGTAACAGCTGAACTTTCATTGTTAGCCACGCAGAGACTGATGTTAATTGGGCAACATATACAGTCAATGAAAACATACATAAATGAATAAATATAAAATTCAAAGAGGAGAACAAATGCAATTTGTGCTTCACAGCAAATTTTTGGGCACAGAATCACAGAATCTTAGATTTGGACGGGACCACAATGGCCATCTATTCCAACCTCCTGCCATGCAGGAATAGTCAACTAATAAACTACTGAAAGATGCCCACCCACCCTCTGTTTAAAGACCTCCATAGATGTCCAAGATGCCCTGGTTCATACTTTACAGAATAATCCTTCCTTCTTCATAGGGCAACTCCAACCATTAAACAAAGTAAGGCAACCACTGCAAGCAGCAGATCAGGGATACACACACACACAGAGGGGAGGGGGGCAGAAAATTGCTAAATATGGTTTTATTATTATATTTTTACTGCCAAGAAGATTGAGAGCTGGATTTTCTACCTTAGGTGCCAAAATAAACTGGTTGACCAATGGGTACTCTGTGTGCCATGATTCTGTGGTGTGTGGTGTGGTTACCTTCAGGTCATTTTTGACTTATGACAGCCCTGAGGCAACCTCATTGCGGGGTTTTCTTGGCAAGATTTGTTGCAGAGCCTTATTTCCTGCTCTGCCCCAGGCAACGAAAAGTCTTGGTCTGGCCCTGTATCTCATCAGGCTACCTAACCTCCATTTGTCTGCTGCCTTTTGTGCTAACTCCCCATTGCGTGCCATCTCTCGGGAGGAATGTTCTTTTCTGCAGTGTTTATTAAGCAAAAACCCAACCTCGTCCCTCAGAGAAAGAACCCATTTGAAATAATTTCCGATACCTGTGGGTGTATGGTGGACAAGTATTTCTGGCTATAAATAATTAAAGTGACACTACATTTCCATTAAAAAAAATACATGGTTTCACTTGGGGTGGGGGAGTTTTATAACAAACCACTCTCAACTTGTAGTAATGAGATGTCATGAAAATAATCCCTCATTAATATTGCAGTTCTCAGAGCCAAACGAGAATTTCTCCAGTATGGAGCTTTTACTCAGTCTTGGCATGGAATAGAGGCTCTTGCCTTCTAGAAAGGAAACTTCATAAGCCAAGAATTGAAAGCCAATGTGGGTGCAACAGTTTAAATGCTAGAATGGGACCTAGGGATTCTAGTCTGAAGAGCCTTCTGAGCCATTAAACCCACCAGGTGACGTTGAGTCAATCATTCTCTCAACATGATGCTTCCTCACATTTTGCTGTGAGGATAATGTGGGAACAGGGAGAGCTACATCTGCCCCTTTGAGCTCACTGGAAAAATGCAGGATATAAACAGCAACAGATCATAACTTGGTGGGAGAGGGATAATGCCACCTGAATGGAGTATAATAGGCTAATTAGCTTAAGTGGTACTTTTTTCAACCACAGCTCCCAGAATCCTCCACTTAGAATGGCCAGTGACGAGGTCATAGATGAGCAGTTCTAAGAATTATAGTCCCAAAAGTGCAATTTTTCTAAACACATAAGGCAATGATTGATGGTCTGAAGAGGCACAGCTATTGTAGCCAGTGTTGTTGTTGTGTCTTCAACTTGTTTCCTACCTATGGCAACACTAAAGCAAACCTATCACAGGGTTTTCTGGGGCTGAGAGTATGTGACAAGCCCAAGGTTACCCAAGTGGGGAATCAAACACTGGTCTCCGGGGTCATAGTTCAATACTCAAAAATCACTACACCACTCTGGCTTTTGCATAGCTAGTGTACCTTGATAAACTCATTAACAAATGAAGTTGGAAAGCTATGGAACTAAGAACAAATTAGAGCTTCATTCAGTTCATTTTTTAAAAAACTAACTTATCAAAATTCTCCAATTTTCTCATTAATAAGACCAAAGATAACCCTGGTAATTAAAAAAAAATTAAAAGAGGGGAAGATAACGCCCAACCTGACATTTTATTTGTCCAAAAAAAATGCAATGAGTGCTTAGATTTTCTCTTTTTAAAGTCCAGGATTAATTTCTTGGAAATTCTGAGGTGCCACATTGACTGACACTGTTTTTTTCTTTCTGGCAAAATCCTCCCAGAACAGTTATGTGACAGGCGAATACAACATGATCTTCCAGAAACAGCTGAATTTTGCTGGTACAGAAGGATGAGAATTTTAGCCTGAGAGGCTTGGTAAGACTTCACCCAAATTTGCTATTTCTTTATAAACAGGATGAAAGGAACTTAAAATTTAGAAAAAAACAAATGAGAGAAAGTGAAACTGGTAAATCTGTTCATCCCTATTCCCTAAGGTACTTTTTTTAGCCCAATGGATGAATTTAATCTCAGAGAAATTCTGGGGAAGAAGACACTAGTGGGAGGATCCACAGTTGAAAGTAGATCTCAATATTTAGCCTTGCTCCTGTTAAAAATATCCGAGCATTAGGAGAGGTATGTTAGCCCATAAATATGAGTGAAATTATCACACAAAGGTGCTCTGGGGAAGGGAGCATGGCCACATAGAGACTGAATTGGGCTTGATTGGGAAAAATGGATTTTCCTCCCAGACTTGAAGTTCCTTACACTTTCCATATAGGCCATTGATCAAACTATTGTCAAGCTTCCCATGAGGTCAAACATACTTGTGTTTGGTTTACATTTGATTCAAGAAGCACAAAATAAACATAAGCTATCATCACAACACCACAGGTCACAACAGAGTCTAGCACTAAGGATTCCTACCAAGTCGGTTGGGCCTGTTGTGAGGACCAGAAGTCTCCATGTTATGTGGCATGGAGTTCTGTCAAGCTTAGAAGGGCAGGAGAAGAAGCAAGAGAGAGGTTGGCCTCGGAAATATTTTGGGTAGTGATGTACTAGAGCCAGATCTTGTGCAGGTCAATGCACCAGGATGTTTTGCTTAATAAAGATGGTAACAACATCTGTGTCTCCCACAGATTTCCTGACCCATCAGAGCTTAGCAACAAGTCTTGAGGATGGACGAAATGGATTTTCAGCAACAATAAACAATTCAAGTTTTGACAGTTGTAATACCATATGTTTGGAGAGGCTTGATTTTGAAAGAGGAACTGGAATATATGAGCTTCATAAATCACCTGCTCCTGGTAAAACTGCTTGAACTGGTTTGTTGCTGTGGGTCAAGAGAGCTGCCTGCATTTTCAGGCTTTCACTAGGGGGCACGGATCTGCAGACTGTCATAAGGAGTGCCTGTATTTCAAAGCTGCACTTCTGGAAGACAGTGGTGGGTTCTGTAACTAGCAAGATTCTGTCTGTTCTTTGTTTTTGTTCTAATGTAAGTATTTTAAAGAGTTCATCATTATTTGACAATGTTTAACAATCTTCCCTAACTTACTGCCTGGGGATGATGAGAGCCTAAGTTCAACACACCTAGAAGATGACAGGTTGAGAAAAAATTATTTTAAGCATGTGGTATGTAGGAATGTGGATTGTTTGCTGTTTTTACAAACAGAATCTTTAATTATAAACAAACCAATATTGATCTTTTTCTTTTTTTAAGCCAGCTGGTTACAATCTTTTGCTATCATGTTTTCTTACAGCTCAATGCTATTAAGAGCATAATTTGACTAAAAACACTGAACATTTCACTTGCTAATTATCTCTCTCATCGCCAGCTTGGCAGCTCAGAAGTTTCAGCTTTGAGACGAGAACAGATCCTCTTTAATGTTCTAATGCAGCTAATGAAGGAAAATTAGCAGGGAGTGTTCTCCAACAGGCAAGACACCAGATACAAAAAATTTTGCAAGGAGAGTCTGTGAGGAACCTGCTTTTCTTCTCAAATGACTTAATGTATGATTCTGTTTATAAAGCAGTCTGTTTAATGCTCAACATCAATACACAGGGAGCCAAATGCAATTTAAATGAACCCCAGAGTCTGTTGTTTAGAGACTCAGGAAAAAAAAACTAGGGGATGGAATGAACAACAAATTTCTCTTCAAAGTTTATGTTGATGCTCTGATAGGAACAGGTTTCCGTGCTCTCAGAACAAGCAAGGATGCTCTAGGCTTTATTGACTTGCATCACCAATAATTGCAACTCTGAGGTGACCACATCCAAAGGAGAATGGGGCTGTTCTGTCTTTGCTAATTGGAAAGTGCTGGCGAGGTAAGAAAACCTGCATCTGCTGAAATTCTCACTTGTGTATAGTGAGTGGCCAGAATTCAGTGGTACAGCAAATGCTTTAAAAACATAAGGTCCCTACAAAGTCCCTACAAAGGGCTATCTAGTCCAGCATCTTGTTCCCATACTGAATAACCAGATGCCTCTGGGAAGCCCACAAGCAGGGCAAGAATTTGGCATCCCTTTCCTGCTTCTGTCTCCCACAAATGATATTCAGAAGAATACAACCTTCAGTTCGGGAGTTATTATAAGGGCACAAAAACTAGTAACCCTGGCAGCTTCTTCCAAAGTCACCTATACTAGAAGCCATTAGGGACAGAATTAATATTTTAAAATTTTTGAAAAATGGTCAAAAACAGCTTTCTTGAGTATCAGGACACCGTGACAATGAAGACTTATAGACAGGGAAGAAGTATGGGACCTACTTTGTGCAAAAAATTCATGTGAGGTTGTTGTTGTTTTTCACAGAAAAAAATGGCATTTTCTATTGAGAAAACAGTATTTCCTGTACAGAAAACAGAACAGTCTGTACAGAAAATAACATTCATGGTGGTCTTGCATCCCTAATCCTTGCAAAAGTGGAGGTGTAACTGTGATTTAAGCATAAACTTTGATAGTACTAGATATCCCTTTGTGATATCAAATAATTTGACCTTTCCATGGCACCCTGGCGCATGCATTTGTAAAAAGGTCTCCAGGACACAAAACAAGGCGCAGCCGTTTTATGACAGGATCTCAGACAGGCACTTAAAAGTCTTGATTGTTGTTCTGAGGATCTACTTCCTTCACTTCACTAGGTGTCTGATTTGCACCCATAAATAACAAGACATTTGGGCCACCTGATTGATCTACCACGGATGTTGATCCACTTCTAAGCCTTTTGGTGCATTTCAAAGCTAACTTTGTTCTTAAAGTTTATGACATGAATCTCAGGCACAATTTCTGTTATAAAAACCCCTAATTCTGATAGTTGAGTGAGCTGCATTTTGAATTTCATCCCGCTTTGCTGACAGTTTGTATAGCGAGCTCCCAAGGAATACTAAGTCTCATTTCCTTCAGCTGTCCAGGACTACGTGATCAGGTGTCGTATATTTATTCCTAAAATTCATTTCCCTCTCCTACTTCTTATTTAGTTAGTGGTGTGTTTGTTTGTCTTATATGTTGCTTTTCAATAAAAACATTAACTGGTTTATTTTGTAAAATGCATGGCTCATTGACCTGACTCTGTAAACTCAGGGCTAAAAGACCCCCGCTATAGTTACCCTACCTCTTGGCTAACCAGCAAGTGAGCTCTAGTTAATTTCCCATCTGTGTTAATATTTGGATATTTGGGTGTCCTTTCCAGCACCCCTAAATACAGGGTAACAGAGGGCTCACTGTACATGGGGAAGATATTCTAGATCCCAATCATTTTGGTTGTCATTTGCATTGAGGCCAACATTACAATCACTTTTAATCACTAACACCACCATTCTAAAAAAAATCTTAAGTATCAGGGCTTAAAAAAAACCTCTACAAGTGTTCCTATCAATCACAGTAAATATTACTGAGCAAGATACACCAATAGACAGACTTGGGATAAGACAGTATTCTCCAGCTCTTAAAGATAGAGGAACACTGTCTTCTCTGCCTTCGAACAAAAGATGGATCTATCTATCCATCCATCCATTTGGAGACTGTTGCTATTTCTTGTCAATATCCATTTCATGTAGTTTTGTTCCACACTAAAAATGTGTTTTTAAAAAAAAAAGCTGCACAAAAGTCAAATATAAATTATTTATTTATATATGTATGCATTTAAACATGTATGCATATTCATGCATATTTAAGTAGCTGGTAAATCCTTCACAAAATAAGCAATTTATAAACATATTGGATCTAAATGTATGCATGTCTATATCATTTTGAAACACATTTGGTACAATTTTTTGAGCCAAATGCAGTGCAAACTTTGGAAAAAATGCAAAATCCAAAAGATAATTACATTCTAATCCACCCATTTGCCTGGGCAAGAGAGATCTGGTCAGTCTACATTGTAAGTTACAAAGCTAGATTTCCCTAACCTTATTCTTTTTATGTTTGCTGTACTTTTCCAGGTGCTTCTTTAGAAAGAAAGTTAGTTCTAGGTTCTGTAATGACGGAAATCAGCTCTTAGTTCTTAAAAAAGATCCCAGTTCTCTTGATTGCAGATAAAAGCTCAAACGCATGGTTTCAGTATGCCCAAAGGCAAATAAAAAAAAACCTGGTATCTGTTTCTGAAATCTCATTATTTTGGGCAGGGCGTGGGAGTCTGCCTGAGGGTTTTTGAGCATTTGAGAATGATCGCAGTGAAAGACTTCTTTGCATGCTCAGGGGAGGCAAAGAGATGAGAAAAATACATTCAAATCCTTGAAACTATACTCAAGGTTTTAAAAAGAAAAGAGCTACAGTGTATGAGAGAGGCAATATTATTATGAGAATTCCAATAAAGTGAATAGCAATCTACATCCAAATTAAAACTCCAACTTGCTGGATACTATGTTCATAATCCGAAAGTAGTAGTAGGGAACCTGTTGCCCTCCATGTCTTCTTGGACTCAAAAGCCCATCAGGGCAGAGCAACATGGCCAACAGTCAGAGATGATGGGAATTATAGTCCAACAAGATCTGACTGCCACAGGTTCTCCACCACCGCTATAAACAATGTGGGAATCAGCACACAAACAGCAGGGATTGGCACATGCACCCCTTGTCCCTTGCAATCACGATCATCCACAGCAACAAAATTGCTTGCAAAAATGTGTAGGTTAGAAAGAATGTACAACACCCCCCCCCAAACATGCAAACATGATTGTGTACACTTAGTGTTGCCAATTTGTCCAAAGTGGAAAAGTATGTCTGCAAATCAATGTCAAACTACATTTTCCAATTCTGGCCTGACCAGTAAAGAACAAACCACAACTGACCACTCTGAATGGAAGGAAAAGTTACAGCTTCAAACAAACCACACAGGGAACAAAAGAATGCAAAAAGAGACATGCTGGATCAGGCCTATCTAGTCAAACATTCACACACAGGACACCCAGAAAGAGGGAACTGTGGTATGTGAAGTGAATGAATGAGCACCAGGGCTTTCTCATGTACCAGTGAACTGTAGTGCCATTATATCCAAACTAGCTCCAAAGGTATGTTTTCTCCTGGAATGGCAGCCTTAAACTAGGTGACTTAGGCCATTTCCACACTAACCTGTTATAGTCCTATTATTCCACTTTCAACATCCTATGGAATCCTGGGGTTGGCAGTTTAGGGAAGGGCCTTGAGGATTCCATAGGATGTTGAAAGTGGAATAATAGCACTATAACAAGCTAGTGCGGAAATGGCATTAATATATGTAGGTCCCCTGAAGAGTACCTGCTGACAATCTGAAGTATTCTGAACTACCTGGAGAATATGTCTCAAGATCTGCCACTTTAATGTGCAGTGCTTGCTGGCTGCTAATCACACACTTACCATATCACAGCAAACTAGAAGAGGAGAATGTAGCTGATGTACCTCATGTCACGGTTTTAAGCAGGAGACCAGCAGAAGGGACTAACATTAACAAGCTGCCAGTGACTAAAGTGATGGAGGTTAAAGAGAAGTGCCTGGACTAATGTGGAGAACGACTCTGAGGGGGTTGTCAGGCAAGCCATTCTAGCAGAATTTCTGGCTTTAATAAATGCAGTGGCACAACCACAGGATGCTACAGCAAGCAAGACCAATTGTTTTGCAGAAGCAACTCCAAATAAATCTTTGGCTCATGATACAGAGAGGGAAAACCTTTGTATCGTTGTGTGCCTATATGGGACAAGCTATGCACAAAAAAGGGAACATAAGGGAGAAAACAAATGCTCTGTGTGCTGTAACAAAGCAGAACATTCCACACCAAATCTGTACATATATGAGAAAAAAGGGATGCAGCTAAGAACCCAAGTTGTGTGTAATTATGTTCTATGAAGGGTAGGCAAATTAAGGCTTTGATAGCTTTCTCATGCTGTATCATTTATTCTGCTTCTTACTCTTTATAGGGAAAGAAAGAGCTATGCCAGTAGATAAAGAGATGTACAGGTTATTAAATATTCTACTGCCTCCTGAACACTGAAAGTTCAGTATTAAGCAGTCTTTTTCTGAATTCTTCCTTTACACATATTGATTGTGCATATATATCCCACCTTATTCTCATCACTGAAGTTCAGGCATTGAGCGTGGTAGAGTTCCCAAGTGGTCTCCCACCCACACATTGAACATACCCACCTTTGCCAACATTTTCTTGTGTACCTCATCATGTCAATGAAGTGTCACTGGACTGAATTTGATTTTAAAGGCAGTATCGACAAGCCAGAGGCCAAAGCATTCAGCAGAGCAGCAATGTCTTACAAAACTCCTTGGATATTAGCAAATTAGCTCATACTAGTTCTTTGGTCCCATTAATGCATTCTACACCATTTCTGCCAACAGTTAGCCAATCCTTGCATACTTTTTCCTGCTAAGAAGATGAAATGAGGAGGACAACAAAGAGAAACAAGTCTGCCTACATAAGTGTGAGAATGAGTTTGCAAAACCTGAGCATGGCAGCTAATGATTGGGACCACCGATGTCTCTCAATCACATGGTTTCCATAAAGTTGAAATCAACAACAAAACAACAAAGGGCATCAAACCATCCAGGTACCAAGATTGTTCCCACCTCAACTGAAGGTCCCAATCCATCCTTCTAGAGTTCCTTAGAGGGCCAAGCCCCTTCTTCATGATACTATTTTGGAGCGGTTTCCTAACATTCTTATGTCTTTCCTCTCATTCTAAAAAGTTGAAACGTCTTTCCTAAGGCTTGCCTACTTGCTTGTCGCTGTGTGCCTTCAACCTGGTTCTGACTTATGGCAAACCCTAAAATGAACATATCAAGAGGTCTTCTTGGCAGGTTTGTGCCGAGGGGATTTGCCATTGCCTTCCTCTGAGGCTGAACAGATGTGACTTGCCCAAGGTCATCCACTGGGTTTCCATGGCCAAGAGGGGATTCAAAACATGGTTTCCTAGAAACTTAGGACAACACTCAAACCATTACAACATGCTGGTTCCCTTTAGCCAGTGGTAGTAAGCGTTTAAATCTAAAATATGCTGCTAATTTTGACCTCCCCATTTTGACTTTGGCCCCACCTACCACTGGAAGGCAGCCACAACATCTATGAAATTAAATTTGGACCTTGAAAAAAGGCCTGGAAAACATTCCTCACATTTGCCCTACTTCAGGGATGGGCAAATTGTCACCCATGGCCTGCATCCAACCTCTGGACTTCACTTTAATAGCTCCCAAAAACCCCACCCACGTTTTAAAAAAATGTGCAATTTTGGGGTAATTTTTGCTCCCAAACCATGAAGAGAGCCCCCAAATGTGTGAAAACAAATGAAAATACCTCCACCCCCTCTCACAAGCACCCCTGAAGCCCATGCTACCCTGAGATACCTCCTCTACAATGTGTCTCAAAATGATATCAGGAGGTGATCTGATGTCATTTCCTGTCACCATTTTGAGAAGGACTGCAGAAGAAAAGAAGTATTTGGTCTTACTGTGGGGTGAGGGATTCAGCCCATGGAGGGGCTGGGGGGACTGAGCCCCAGCCCCCATGTACTTGCCTACCCCTGCCCTACATGATTCTGAACAGGGAAAGTTACAGAATATAAACAATGAAGTATAAGGAGGCATCTTTTCCTTTACTAGCAACCAGGACCTTCTGAACCCAGACAGGGTCCACCATTGACTTACCGCTGCTCCCTATCAGGCAGGCATGTTTGCTCAGTGTCAGGATGAGCAAAAGAGGCCATTGCTATGGCTTGCTTGCTTGTCTGATAATTGTCTCTGGGAGTCATAGAGGCAGAACATAGTAGGTGACAGTTCTTCCTTCTATTTGATCAGTGACGCAGCTAATACACCAAAGCTGGACCAAGACATTTTCCTGCCTGAGGTAAAGAACAAGATCATAATGGATCCCATTCCATATACAAAAGCCAGATTTGCAGTGGGATTTTTCTGGTATTGGAAAAGTATTCCCTACCACCCAAGCAGCAGACTAGCTTAGGGAACGAAGAACAAACCATATGACACACAGACCTTTATTTTAACACCTCGCTACCACCTGCAGCCCTAAGGTGACTGCCTCAGTCTGCCTAACGGCAGGACTGGCCCTGCAATCTATTATCACCCAGTAAGAAAAAACAGCAGCTGACTCTTTGTCATGCCATCACCACTTGCCCCTTTGTTGGTAAATGTGAAATAAGAAACAATTAAAGCAGAAATAGGAAAGCTCCATATCTCCAGCTGTTTTGGACTACAACTCCCACAATCCTTTCCCTCTGGGTATGCTGGGTAGAGCTGAAGGGAATTATAAGCCAAACGATCTGAACTGTACCTGTTGATCTAGAGATTCTCCATCTCTCTCTAGGCTGTACAACGGAGAAGTCAGCAGATTAAAACAAGAAAGGGGCACAGAGGACATATTTGCTGAGGGTTAAGAAAACCTGGATGGGGCCTTAATGGTTTAAAAGGCCAGGGGCAAGAAGGGTCCCAGGATGCAATCTTAGCTTGGTGTTAAATTCAACAGATATCTACTAGTCTCTTATTTCAGTCCCTGCCCCTCTGTACCACCAGCCTGTGTGACAAGCTTATTGTAAGAATTAATGAAATAGTGATTACTGAGCTATCATAAAGCATCTTGAATTAAGGTATCTAACATAAACTTCTTCAACCTAGTACCTTTCAAATGTAGTGGGTCCACAACTCATATCATTTCCAACCAGGAGAGATGCTGGTCACATTAGATGGTCATGATGAGAACCTCAACATAACAAATGTGGGAACTTCAAGGCTTCTTTATTAGTTACATTTATACCTGTCTTTCATCCAGTGGGCTCAAGTTGGTATATATGGCTTGCTTCTTCGCTATTTTATTTTCAAAACATCATTGCGAGGTACATTGCAAGGAGAAAGAGTGGTCACCAAGCTTTATAGCTTGGCAGGGGTGATGATAGAATCTGGGTCCTGTAAGTCCTTCTCCATCTCTCTACATGATACTGGCTGGTTGGGGAAAGTACTATATAAATGACGGGCATGAAGCCAGCCGCCTGGCCTAAAAACCACACCTGCTTTGCAAGGAGCAGGCTCCCCTTGCCCAAGTGCCAGCATCTTAATACAGTCCCCCATTGGGACACTTGGCTAATTAACCACACAGCACCAAATGAAGCCAACAAAAGCAGATGGGCTAGGAAAAGCAGATGGAGAAACTCCCAAAGCACAAAGCACAATTTATCTCCTACTTGCATCACAGCAAACCAAGTAGTTCTCTTCTGCATCATCTCTCATCCCGTTCACAACCTGGCCGGCTTTTCACTGTAATACTGCACCTTGTTTCTTCCCACACCCTCCACCACTCATCCAAATTAGCAATGGAGAAAATGACATATTGATCCTGACTCTGTCCAAGCTTCACAGAAGGAGGGGCCAATTTGATGTGGGTGTATTTTTTTCTCCAGTCAAGATTCCCAAGCTGCTTGGAAGAAAGCCAAATACTGATAAACTACGGCATCAACAATCTTGCTTCTTTTCCGTTAAGGCCCAACACTGAGCAACAGTTTGCTCCCTTGCTGTGTGATTTGTTGCCGCAGGGTATGAAAAAGACACCACACACACAGGCACACACAAAACACAGAAATTGGGAATGAGCCCAGATGGAAGGACCATCACCCTCAGTGACACACGCTGACATTTTGGGGAATCACTCCTGAGGGCTATCCACAAACATGAAAGAAAACAAAGCCCAGCTGGGGTATGGGCACAAAGCCAAAAGGAGAGGGAAGGGAAGTGACTGCTGGTTTTCTTTCTTATGCACCAAGGAGAATGAGAACTGTTCAGTTTGTACTTCTCCCTACCCTCTCCATGGATGTAGATACACGGCACGTGAAATCTTTGAAGCAGTCATAAGAATGGATAAGAACTGGAAGTCTTTCTAGTCCAGCATTGTGCTCCCATGGGGTAACCAGATGCTGCAATGAGAAGTCAGCAAGCAGGACATGAGGACAACAACCTCCTGCTCATGTCCGTTCCCCATCAAAGATGTCCAGGTTGTTGGTCATCACTCTGTCTTATGGTCATGAATGCCATAGTTTCTCTATGTACCTCTGAAGACACAACTTTCTTTTGACTGTCCTGAATCTACTATCTAGCTTCACTGGAGGACTCCAATTATAGGATGGTATCTGTCGGTGAAAACACCATCCCCTGTCCCCTTTTCCCTTCCATGCCTTTATACCCATATATCATGCCCTCTGCAACTTAAACTTGCCTTTTTTTTCTTGCTAAAAAGTCTCCAAACATTGTGATTGCTCCTTATATGAGCTTCTCCAGCGGTTTGGTCCTGTCCTATGAAGGCTTCAATGGCCATTGTCCCTGTTGGATAGCATTTACTTCTCCAAAATTGGCATAGTGGCTCTCCAGGGAAATCTGACTCTTCCAACCATCTTTTCCACACAATGTGGCAATGAGTCACACAGCAAACTGTTGATTAATATTAGGCTTTAACCAGAAAAGAATGGAGAGGGTTTTTCAGGAGGAATTTCTCTATACCATACTGAGTTATACCAAGTCAGAAAGTTCACTGTTGGGCATGAAACCTAGTACTGTTGACTGGCATAGGCACTCCAAAGTCTTTGAGTGAGACTTTTCTTAGCAGCTGCTACCCTGAGAATCCTTTTTAAGGAGGGCACCACTACCTTTTGGATTACATCTCCCAGAATCCCCCAGCCAACACAGACTATAGGTTCTGAGTATTCTAGTATTCTGAGTATCCTTCTCTAAGTCCTAGTGGAGCTCCTACCAACTACCCCCCATAAACCCTCTGGACATTTAAAATCACATCTCTACTCTCTTCAATGTTCTGTTTCTAAATTTAAAGTTTTCTGTCTTTTCGCTACATTTGGGAAGAAGGGAATCTTGTAGGGTCTTTAATACCGCAGGTTTCATTCATTCTATCCATAATGTTTCCCCAATCTAAATCCCCTACCTCCAAAGCTGTTATTTGTTCCGCTGGTGGAAAAACATATAGGTGACCCAAATTTTTCTCTAGCAAGTGAAATAGCTGCTGGCTGGGTGGGTAGGATTTATATTGGGAACATGTCAGACATGGACAGGTTTAAAAAATAAGTAAGAGGACCATAGTCCCAATTCAATTTTTGCCTCCTCAACAAACCCTCTTATTAAAGGACAGTGGGATAAAATTGCTTAGAATTTGTCTGTGAAAAAAACCAGATGAAACATGTTGGAGATAATTAGCATCACTATAAACACCCACACAGTGCCACAGGTCACATCTTGTTAACCCCTGAATGTAGAATGTTACATGGGCAAAGCATACCACATCCCTACACCAGCAAAGGTTTGACAAATCTGGTTACCATCAATATTTCTTCCTTTGTAATTCTTCTTCCTTATATGTAATTCTTACATATAACTGTGGATTTAGGGAGGTTCCATATAACTGGCAGCATATGCTCAGGAAGAGCTAATTTAAAACATGAGTGAGTAACACACAGCTTGGAGGCTATATATCCCCCCCCATGTTTTTGTCCACCCCATGATCCTTGTTACACCACTGCTAAAGTTACCGTCATAGTAGTGGTGGGAGGAGGGCACCAACAACTTCTTCCTTCAAAGTTGCCACTGTAGTGCTGCATTTTGGTAGTGCAGCAACAGTAACAAGTTAAAGAAGCACTTTCACATGGGGATCATGTGTTTTGAAGCCAAACAGAACATCTAGAAGCTCAACTCAGGCTCAAAGCAAGGTTGAAATTCTCTATGTGTTTTGTTTGAAAGCAAAACTGCTTGTTTGAAGCAGTTTTGCCTGCCTTGCTTCGCCTTGCCTCTCCTCTTCCTACTGCCACACTAATGAATTTTAGTGACATGGGCCGGGGGGCAACCTTGATCCATGGAAGCTGCCCATCCCCACCTGAAAGACTGGAGGAAACCACGTTAAGTTCAAAATGTTGCTCCTGTTATGGACTCTGAAGCTGAAGATGATGAATAGATGCTTTCATCAGTGAACAACTTCATCAATGGGCTGCTGAGATGGCACATCTACTATTAAATAAATTAGACAATCTTTGCATGCTTGTAACATGGTCAATTGATCGCCTCTCTTCAATCTGGCAGCTCTCCTGGGCTTCAGTATTTGATACACTGAGATGTCTATTTCATTCAACCATTTGTGCAGAACTACCTGGAAGATGGGCAAAGAAGGGCATAACTCAATGGCTGAGTGGCAGAATGCATACTCTGTATGCAGAAGGTGCCAGGCTCAGTCTCTGGTTTGGTCCATTTCATCTCCAGTTCAAAGGATCAGTTGCAGGTGACAGAAAGACCTCTGCCTGAGACCCTGGCGACCCACTGCCCACCACAGTTTACAATACTGTGGTAAATGGACAAGTGGTCTGAGCTAGTATAGGGTGGTTGCCAGTACTCCTATGAGAAGAGAGGGTCTTAGATTTGTAGTGGACTGCAGATTAATGAGTCCTCACTCTAATTTGCTGTTACACACTTACAGCCTGTCATCAAATTGTTTCTTCCATCCATTTACTAATCTGCACAGCCACGCTAAAGAATCTAAGGTCTTCCAAATCATGTTGCTTTGCAGCCCTCAGCTTGAAAAGGATATGATGAGTAGTGCAGAGCATGAGTGAGTGAAGCTGAAGATACTACAGTTGTGCGTCGGGAATATTTTTGCTAAAAGTTACAGAAACCTAATTAGGAGGGCTTTAAACTGAGTTATGTCGCAGGGGGAGACAGTATTCTTGAGGAAAAGGAGTTTATCAAATGCTGGAGATGATAGTCCAAATCTTACAGGGGCACTGGGCAAACAGTACAGGAACTCAACAGTGGGAGAGAAAGAAACTTAAATAAGTACCTGGGAGAGTGACCCATGGTCTCAGATGCCTCTACACTAATGCACAGAGCATGAGAAATAAACAGGGTGAATTTGTAGCATAGCAAAATAAATATGATATGACAGGCATTACTGAATCCTGATGGGATGAGTCTCATGACTGAAATGTAGTAATAGAAAGGTATAACCTATTTCAGAGAAACATGCCAAACAGGAAAGGAGGAAGAGTAGCACTATAAGTCAGGGACATTTACACCTGTGAAGAGATCTAGGACTTAAATCCTGTAATCCAGTTTGAGAAAATCTAAGTAAAAAATTAAAGGAGAGAAAACAACAGTGATGTCATTGTGGGGGTGTACTACACAGCCTCAGGCCACACTGAGGACTTGAAGGATGGCTTCTGGGAATAGGTGACAAAACATTCCAAAAGGAGAGATATAGCATTAATGGGAGATTTAAACTATCCTGATATTTGTGAGAAGTCAGACCCTGCCAGGAGTGTCACATCCATCAAATTTCTCACTTGCCTTGCAGACAATTTCATAGTCTAGAAGGTGAAGGAGCAGCTGGAGTCCAAGCAGGGCTGGCTAAAGGTATTTTGCTGTCTGAGCCCATTCTACAAACTGAAGCTGACTGGTGTTGTTGGGTGCCTTCAACTCATTTCTGACTTATGGAGAACCTATCACAAAGTTTTCTGGGGCTGAGTGTGTGACACCCTCAAGATCACCCAATGAATTTCCATGGTTGAGCAGGGAATCAAACCATGGTCTCCAGGACTGTAGTCCAACACTCAACCCACTAGAGCATGCTGGCTCTCAAAGTTGACTGGAAAAGCATTTAAATCTTTCTTCAACACTAGTAATTTGGCAGTGTCCTCCACCACATGTAAGAGCAGCAGGCTAGTTCAGAGGGTGCAAGATAGGCTGCATGACTTGTACAGCTCTGTCCTTGTGGAAAAGAAAATGGACAGGGAGCTCCAGAGGAATAGATAGGGCACTTGCCCCTGCTAACTCTCCACCATCAACTGCTGCCTGAAAGTAGACTAACTCAAGAGTCCAAAAATATCTGGAGGGCCACATCTGAGTCAAGCAATCCTGTGGTTTCTGCTGGTTTTCAGAGTTAGTTTTGGGGAGACTTCAGAGGGAAGCACCAAGGACTAAAAATCCACACTTTGAAAGTCAGCAACAGCAATCATGCCACGTGAGTACAAATGTGATTCAAAACCATGAAGCTACCTGGAAGTTTCTATCACTGAAACAATAAACCATTTAAGTCCACAGGTACATTGGTCACTCACTGAGGAACCCTTTCATACTACAGAATTGTAGCACTTTGATTCCACTTTAACTGCAGTGGCTGTCTTCTGTGGAAACTGGGGGTTTGTTGTTTTGTGAGGCAATAAAGCTCACTGGCTGAGAATTTTAAATATTCTTCCCCAAACTGTGAATCTCAGGATTTCACAGGGTGTTGCCATAGCAGTTAACATAGAACCAGAGTGCTATAATTATGTAGTGTGACAAGGCCCACGGTCCAAAACAGTTAGGCTCTTTGCAGAGACACCTGTTCACGTTTCCAAAGCACAGAACAGCAAAGAAACTGGTTTGACACTTCAGAGGTCTGCTGCTGGGGACAACCACAGGCAACTGCCCAAGTCCTTAACATTTCTTTAGAAGCCCCATTATTTTTGATGATCTGATGCATGGCCAAATATTTTACTTTAAAGCAAGAAAGAAAACAAACAAACTGAATGTTTCATCCTTTCTGATACAGTACACCATCCTTTGAAATGGATTTGGCCAAAAGGGAACTGTGCAGGCAATTAAAACAAAAAATGCAAACCTGCCTCCAGGTAGCTGCAATGCCCTCTCAGCTCCAGTTATGGGTAATCAAAATGTATGTGTGTGTGTTGAAATTCACCAAGGGCAACATTTCTACTTTAGATATACCCTGGACCTCAACCTGGGCTTGAAGCCGAAGAGAAGAGCATAGCTTTCTCCCTAGCTGTACACCTTTGGCAGTTATCTGAGCGTCCTGGGCAAGAAATACTTCATCAATCAGCTTGAGAGAGGGAGAGAGAGAGAGAGAAAGAGAGAGAGAGAGAAGTGGCTGGCTGGCTGCAGCACAAGGGGACCAATTATGTACCTCTTAAAGTCTGCTCATACTTTGGTTTATTGGGCGACACTCCAAGAGTAGGAAAGCTCTTGGGATGCTCAGTAGAATCTCATTAGCCAAAGTGTGGTGCTTCGGATAGCAAAGACCACTGACCTCCTTTCCCCTCCAGGAAGATACTGTCTACTTTGTGTTTTGAAATGCCATAATGGTAACTTCTAAGTTTAAGCTTTGTTATGATTAAAAAAATAAATAAAAGAAAAGAAATGCATTACAAAAAAAAAAAGCAAGAACCAAATATGTTGCAAATAGAAACAGGCTGCTGAACCCTGATAAGGGGACTCTGGAAAACCAAGTCACCACTGAAAAACCTCAGGAGGTTCTGCAGAACTTGACAAAGTGTTCAAGCTTGTCAGAAAGACCAAAAAACTGTCAGTGTGTGTTCACACAGAAAAATTAATCACACAGAAAAGACAAATGCTATTATCTCTTGCCATGCATCCAAATAAAACATAAAGCATCCTGGAGGTTTCATTAATCCAAACCAGAGTTTGGTTGGAAATGTTACTTTTTGGACTATAATTCCCAGAATCCCCTAGCTATCATGGCCGTTAGGCCTGTGTAAGCCAAAAATAACTTGTTAAAGCTCCCATTCAAGCATACCTTTGGGGAACCTTTTCTGTCCTTGTCCCTTTCTTTTCACCCATATATTCACTGGTCTGTTGATCCAGCTTGGCAGGGCTGCTGGGCAATTCTCAACACCAAGTTCTCTCAGGACAGGCAAATTCAGAATCAGCATATCATGCCAATTGGCTATCATGCACTCTGCAGTTATGCTTCCAAATGCATTGTGTACACATGCTTAGCAGTCAAAGAGAGGAACAAAGGATCAACTGACAGATGAGATACCGTCAGATTAAACTCTTAATTTGACTACAGTTACATATTCCATGAAATCTGATGGAAGCTCTGCTTCCAAGATTTTTGGGAAGCTTTAGGCAATAAGCCTCCAAAGGACTTCCCTTCCTGAGCCCACTGTTCCTTTGCCCTTGTATGCTTGCACTATGATCCTTCTGTGATCAATCCACACCCTAGCCCAGAAAGCCAAGGGAAGTGGAAATTGGTCCTCCTCCTCTTTCTTCCTTTTGTTGCTGTTTGCCATCTTGGAAGAGGTCAGCATGAAGGCAGGAACAGCAAATCTGGGGATCAGTACTAGCACTCCCCCCACCAGAAACTGGCCAGTTGCCCAGTAACACTAATCCCTGCAAGAATGCTACTCTGCAAATGGTAGCTTCTTTTATGGTGGTCTTTCCATTTTAAAGGTTTTTTTTAAAAAAAAATAATGTTGCTATTACTTTTCCTTATTTCTGTTATAATCTCTTTTGCTTTTTAAACTTTGTAACTGTTAGATGGGTAATAAGTCAAATGTTTTGAACTTCAGTTTGGCAGCAAATAGTTACAGCACTGGATCAGAACTTGGGCCACCCAAGTTCTAGTCCTCACATAGATATAAAACTCACCGGGAAACCTTATGTCAGTCTCTACTGATTCTGCCCCTTTCCGCAACTCACCTTTTTGCGGAGTGGGGTTGCGGAGATTGCGCAAGCAGCCTCTTCCAAGAGGCTCTTGTGTTCCTGTTGCTTCAGCTCCGCAGCTGCTGCCTGCTCACAAGCAGGTAGGGCGAGAGCCCCTTCTCTTCCTTCCATAGTGCAGCCTGGGATTTTCCCAGGCTGTGCTGGGGCAGGAAGTGCCAGCGCTGCGGCTGCAGAGCTCCGCACGGACGACAAGTGTGCACGGGGCCCCGGAGCGATGCACAACTGCGCACCATTTTCGGTTCAAAGCCAAAAATGAAATAGTGCACGATTGGCGCCTGCCAGCCCCTGGAGCGTTGCGTGATTGCGAGTGCATCATGTGGACCGCTCCTCGCAGTCACGCGATGCTCCAGTGGCCCTTTTGCATGGCAAATGCCATGCGAAAAGGGCCTCTGTCTGACTTACTTCACAGGGTTTTTGTGAAAATGGAAAGGGAAAGGAAAACCTTGAGCTGATTAGAGGGAAGGCATATTATTATAACAGACTCCCCCCAAATCCTAGGAAACTCATCTGCCATTTGGGTGGTGGGAACATCTGAAGATCCCTAACTGCACTCTAGTGTGACTCTGGTATTTCAAGATAAAACCCAAAGAGAAGAATTTTTCAGCAAATTTCAGTTGTAGAAACCTACCTAACATTTTTAAGAGTCATAAATAGTAACAATTATTTCTCTTTTTAAAGAAGGTTGACATGAACTTTGAACTGACAAGCTGGAACCATCCCAGAGAAGGGCAGCCAACATGATCAAAGACCTGGAAACCAAGTCTTATGAGGAACGACTGAGGAAGCTGGGTAGGTTTAGCCTGGAGAAGAAAAGATTGAGAGGTGCCATGACAGCTATTTTTAGATGTCTAAAGGGATGTTACGTAGAAGATGTAGCCAGCTTGTTTTCTGCTGCTCCATAGACCAGAAAACAAACCAATGGATCCCAATTACAAGAAAAGAGATACCATCAAAACACTAGGAAGGATCTGTTCCCTGTAAAAGCTGTTTGATGGTCTATGATGTCTTGTCTTTTGCTGTATGTTTTGCCTGTTCATGACATACATAGCAGGTCCTGCCATGGATCAAGCAGGTTTAGTTAGTAATTGCTGTTAGTTATGTTTACTGGGGCTATTATGTACTTTGCTTGATTGCATCCGTATTATATTACATGTATGTATCACTGCTTGCATAGAAAGTAGGGTATTTTTGTACTGGATTGCTATATTGTATAAGGAAGTTGGATAGTTTAATCCTGTATGCTGCACGTATATGATATGTACCTATTCATGGAAAACAGTGAGGTGAAAGAATGATGAGATATGAACTGATATGTAAGACTGGGGCTATTTCCACACAAGACTGTTATAGCGCTATGAATCCACTTTCAACATCCTATGGAATCCTGGAGTTTGCAGTTTCGGGAGGGGCCGGCCGGCCACTCCCGAAACCGCAAACCCCAGGATTCCATAGGATGTTGAAAGTGGAATAATAGCGCTATAACAGTCTCGTGCAGAAATGGCCTGGGTTGTATACAATGATGGGATAAACTGGGAAACTTAAGTCAATAAATAAAGCAGTTACTGAAGGTGCTTTGATGGGCAACCAGATGCCAAATTAGCCTTCAGAGATTGTTTTATTATCTAGCCTAACAACAGGGAAGTCCAGTGAGACCTTGCGTATCAGCCGAGATCAAAGAGAAGCAGGATGCTGGGCTGGAGAGGCTGGCAGAGCCAGGAAGGGAGAGCCAAGGAAATAGCTGTGCAAGGATGCAAACCGCCAGAGTGATCTTGGGCAACTTTAGGGAACTGATGAATTAATGAGATGTGAATTCCACCAACCAATGTAATGTGTGCTGAATAATTACCAATTGAATCTGTACAAGCTTTCTTGAGCTGATGATCCTTGGTTTCAGTAACTGAAGCAATGTCTGGTATCAATCTGTACTTCTCATAATAAAGAATACTTCTGTTCACGTGTGTTTCCATGTTCTGACTGTTCACCCTGGGAGGCAGTTTAGAGCCAGCATCACACACAAGTTACAAAGCACACCTGCTGAAATTCCATTTCTACCCAACTGTTAAAGGTATTGGAGTCATCTCTAGTTTTCCCTAGGTAATCCTGCTACTGACTGCCCTGGGGAAAGGATCCTTACAAATAATATTTTAGCTAGTACAGTGCCCAGGAAGGGAAAAGGTCTACAAAATGACAGCAAGGGGGCTGCCTTCCTCCCACAGGCCACATGATTCCTTTCTCTGACACTGAGGAACAATAACTGGCCACACAGACCACCCAAGATCTGGACAGTTGACATCTCACTCAGTGCAACCCAAAACAACTGAGGAACATGGTATAATCTCAGATTATGAGCTTCTAAAGTGATAGATTGCTACACTTCAGCCAAGTGACCAGATTAATTTAGGCTTTGGAGCCAGGTGGTTCTGGTGGAGTAACAATGCTGGTAAATCTGAAAACACAGAAAACAGATACAATCTTAGGAACATGTGTCTGCCCTTTTGGGACTAGAGAGGAATAATTCCATACAGAAATGGTTGTTTCAAAATCCAAGCAAATTGCATTGCAGTGGTTGTCTCATCCACCCCATCTTTAATTTAAATAGGCCTTGAAAATGTTCAGAGGTTCCAAAGTTGCAGGATTTTTTTAAAAAAAACCATGGAAACTTAGTAAAGGAGATCAAACCTCCATTCATGTAATTTAAAATGCACAGAATGAATGGGAGAGTATGGAATCAAAGGTAGGAATAAGACAGCTGGAAGGAGCCAGGCAATGATGAAATGGTTTTGATAATGAAAGTGAAAATCATCTTGGCGGGTAAAGTCAATGAAATATTTAAAGGGTTTCCAACAAACCCTATGTATGTGTGTGTGTCTGCATGCATCATGCGCAATGCTATCTAGAAAAGAAGAGCTGTAGATCGCATCGCTGCTCACCATTAATACATTCTGCTAAACTCTCACAGTTCAAGATATTCACTCCTTCCAGGAAAGCTTGAAGATTTAATAAGGAAACTGGAAGATGGATTCTGTGACTCTACCAAGCAGACACACACATACGTACTCAAGGAAACAGCCATTGATTAGTACATTTGAGAAACTATATTATGCTCAAATCTATTTTCCATTTGGATTAGCATCTGCAGAAGACCCTAGACACCAAGAATGAGGAAAACCAGTTTACGCACAAGTAAAATAAATACTTGAGGAATTAAAAAAAACCTTAAAAACCTCAGATAAACAAACGTACACATGCCCAAAGGCACAAAGGTGAAAAACATACCAAGCAAACATTTACATCAACAGAGATATATTGGAGCATGATGACTCATAAAATAACGCAAACATTATCACCAAAGACAGTGATCACAATACTCTTGAAAATATGCTCTGCTACATATCATTCTCCCATATTATCTACTTGGGAACAGATCAATTAATTTAAAACCCATCTGTGACCAAGGCATCTGTGCGTACAAGGGAACACTCAAACATAAAGACTTTCCCTGTGAATGCAGAGCATGGCTAGAGAACTTGTTATTGAACTACAAATTATCATCTTGAGGACAAAAAGTGGGGGGGCATGCTGTCTGGCACTGAGGAGACCGGGATTCCAACAAGCTCTGGAAGGCAGTCCTGAGTTAAAGTGATGCAGGACCATCTCAAACATGTAGCTGCCTGACGCAGAGCAGCAAATGGTATCATACACTCAGCAATGCAAACTGGACGGTGCCCAAAGGAAGCCAAATTAGGAGAAGAAAATGAAAACTCCCTGATCCTTGCACCCTCTCCCCAGCAGTAGAAGTGAGAAATACTAACTGAAATAGCTAACAGTATGCAATCATTTCATGGCAGCCACAATCAGCTGCTTCACCCTTCCTTACTATCGAACCAGCCCTACTAATGTGTGGCTGGCAAATGTGTGTTATTAGACATTCTGTTGATAAAGTAAAGCAAAAGCAATTGGCAGGGGAACTACTGTACCCACTCCATGCCTGATTCTCCCTTGAATCTTGCTTTCTTCCTAACTGTTGCCCTCAAGTCTATGCTCAAAGTCAAGCTGAGGGGGGAAACATATTGTCAGGGGAGAAGCAGCTGGCATGGCAAAGCTTGAGGACTCCCCATCCACCCACAGATTCTCCCCTGCAAATGGGCAAAGCCTGCAATTGGATATTTAGCACTGCAATAGATATTTCCAGCTTGAAAGGGGTACGTGTTTTGAGTAGTCACAGATTGAATGACAGCTGCAAATTTTATCCGGGGGGCATTTTAATAAGATAAATAAAATAAAATACTGCTGCCACAGTTCTATTTGCCAGAAATTCATGCTAAAGGAAGGTGGAACATTCCAAAGATCAATCATCCTTAGACTATTCAGAGCCAAGAGTGACATTTTTAGAGTTACAATTTAGCTTTAAAATACAGTTTTATAGTATAATACTGTCATTAGATTTTCAAAGTTATTTTTGGCATCATTCCTGCCTTTTTCTGGTTTCACTGGATTTGAATCATACATTACTTCTTGCAAATTGGCATCTCTTTCTTCTTATGATATTTTAATGGGATGGCCTGATGGCTTAAGCCATTAATAATCAGAATTGAATGGTGTCCTCTACCTCCATCTTCTTGGAATAATACAATTTCCCTCTAGAAGAATAAAGTACTCAAGCCCAGCCTTGCCACCAGGAAGAACAAGACAATTGCTTCAGGTTGCAGATGGTGGAAGGCAGTGGTGGTATCTACCCACCTTTTACTCCTTCACTCCCTGGTTGTTCTCCTCCAATGGACAGCCAGCTGTGTACTTCATTCAAACAGTTTATCCCAAGCCCCCAAACTAGCCTGCTGCTCTGCTGTTGTGGTGGATTTTATTCCATTGCAAAAACTGATGCAAGTTTCAGCTGCCAGACCAACCATCTACTGTACATTGGATGGGGTGTCATCTTGCCCATCAGGGAGCAGGGAGAGCACAACAATACAAATGTTTTCCTTGGGCAACTGACTGGCTAGTTTAGGGAATAGATTGCTGAAACACACAGACCTTTGATCTGATCCAGCAGAATTTATGTTCTTAAAGCCACACAGGTCATTGGGTATTGTAACATTTTATGGAATAAATTCCACCACTAAGTTTTTGTGTTGACTGAATATTTCTTAGTCGTTAGTCAGACTTTGGCCTCCAGATGTTCAATATTAGGCCCAGTGCTGTTCAATATTTTTATCAATGACTTGGATGAAGGAATAGAGGGCATGCTCATCAAATTTGCAGATGACACCAAATTGGGAGGGGTTGCTAATACGCCAGAGGACAGGATCAAAATTCAAAATTACCTGGATAGATTGGAGAGCTGGGCCGACGCGAACAAAATGAAATTCAACAGAGAGAAATGTAAGGTCCTACACTTAGGTAGAAAAAATGGAATACAGAAATATAGGATGGGGGACACGTGGCTGGATAGCAGTACGGGTGAAAGGGATCTAGGAGTCTTCATAGACCATAAGCTGAACATGAGTCAGCAGTGTGATGCGGCAGCCAAGAAAGCCAATGCAATTCTCGGCTGCATCAATAGGAGTATGGTGTCTAGATCGAGGGAGGTACTGGTACCACTCTACTCTGCTTTGGTTAGACCTCATCTTGAATACTGTGTCCAGTTCTGGCCACTCCAATTCAAGAAGGATATTGACAAACTGGAGCAAGTCCAGAGGAGGGCGACCAAAATGGTGAGAGGCCTGGAAGCCATGTCCTATGAGGATAGACTTAGAGAGCTGGGGATGTTTAGTCTGCAGAAGAGGAGGTTAAGAGGGGACATGATAGCCATGTTTAAATATTTGAAGGGATGCCTTGTAGAGGAAGGAGGGGACTTGTTTTCTGCTGCTCCAGAGACCAGGACAAGGAGCAATGGATTCAAGCTGCAGGAAAGGAGATTCCACCTGAACCTCAGGAAGAACTTCCTGACAGTCAGGGCTGTCCGGCAGTGGAATCTGTTGCCTCGGAGTGTAGTGGAGTCTCCTTCCTTGGAGGTTTTTAAGCAGAGGCTTGATGGCCATCTGTCGGGATTGATTTGAGGGTGTTCCTGCATGGCAGGGGGTTGGACTGGATGGCCTGTGTGGTCTCTTCCAACTCTGAATTTCTATGATTCTATGATTCTATGATTCTATGTTTGGAACCTGAATAGCCATAGTTCATGTCCACTGCCATACTAGCTCTGGCTTCTGAGAGTTGAGGTCCAAAACATCTGGAGGGTCAAAACTTTGAGAACAAAGGTCATATACTATAACATCAGCACACTTCTCCTTCCCCAAGACACTTTTGCTCAGGCAGAAAAAAAATGTATTTCATTAATGGATCTTAACACAAACATTTGTCTCCTTTTGCCAATGACACATTTTTGAAATTAAAAAAATGAAGGAAACGAAAAAGCAAGACGATGACTCAGAAAATGCAACATTCTAATAGCCAACAGGAAGTCATTCTAAAGTTAAATACACAATGTGTCATTCATGCATTTTAAGTATTCTGGGATGAGTGGCAATGAACAAAAATGCTGGCCTGTTTTAAGCACCAGGCACAGATGCTTTCAAAGGAAACCACCACTCCAGGGGGGCCTGGATCCTTCCTATCAACCTGCCCCAAAGTGCACTTTTCTTCGACTCAGCATTTCATACCCTGAATTAAGGCCTTTGGTAGATTAATTAGCAAGTGATGGTACTATGATAGCTGCTGCCTGACTTTTTGTTAATACCGTTCAGATTGGGAAGAACAAAACATACCAATCACAGACTCACCTCTGCTAATGAAAATTACTGTTTCATAAGTGGAAACAACCAATGCCTATGTATGCAATTCAGCTGGATTTCATTGGAGGAATTTTGATAACACAGAAGTGACCAAACTACAGAGTTTGAATGTGTTTCTGAAAGCATGGGGGGGGGCGCCGGGAACATTATTTGAGAGCAAGGACATGACTGGGGGAGGAATTCCTTTCCCTTTCCAATGAGGAACAAATGATCATTTTATTTCGGCTACTTTTTGGTAAAAATTTACCAATATGCAACAATAGTTGTACCTACTGAATTTGACTGGTACAAATGGGGAAATTCTAAGTTTGGGGGGGACACCAAAATCTGCACATTTTTCATAGTGAGGATGGGAAAAAAACCCCTGAGGATTAAGAAATATGAATGTAGGAGAAAGCAAAACAAACAAATATTTCTATCCCTGGTGTCCTTCCATAATATAAACTGTTCCTCCCCCAAATAAATCCATTAGCCACAGAGAGGAGCATATCCACTGTGAACACTGCGTACCCATCGTGCAGGAAGCCCTAGTCCCCTTAAATCCAGGGGTCCTTTCGCTGGTTTCTAAGATTACAAACAGATTTACTCACAAAAATCTATGTCCAGTCTTAGAAGATAATGGAAGGCCACCTGGAGTTTTGTCTGGGCATGAGCTAAATGAAGCTGACAATCCCCATTCTTTCATGGTTGCCTTTAAAAGATCTTTTGTGAGAAATGCACAATTGCTCATTAAGGAATGCATCTGTGCCTCTTCTTTCTGTAAATAAGAATTTGAACTCTCAACTATCACCACTCACAAAGCAGGAATGGAAGAGGGGGGAACAGTGGCGGGTCTATATGAACATATAACCTTGTCTAGCTCTATCCAGAAATAAAAGTGGTAACCTTGATTTTTTATATCCCCACCCACACAGTGACACATTTCTTTTCTGCCTAAAAGACTTATAGAACCAAAGAAATTTGCTCCTCATCAATCTGGTGCTTTTTTGGTGGAACAATACCAGGTTCTACTAGTTCCAAGTCTCTTTCAAGACTGACATTTTTTTGTGCTTCACTGAGTAGAGCCCATTATTTCCCAACCACATACACACACACACCTCAGAAAACTACCCCCCCATCCCTTCACTGCTCTCTCACAATACTAAACTTTTCAGTCCCATGGATCTGACTGGGAAGAAGTCCACAACATAGAGAAGAAATCTGTGGAATTCTGTACTATCCATGGGTACCCAGTACAGCCCTCTTGACAAATAGGTGGCTTCTTATTTGTTGGATTTTTGTTTGTTTGTTTGTTTGTTTTTTGCACAGTTTTCTTCTCATTCAAAAAGATTGAAATGCCTCTTCTAGTAAAAAAAAAAATTGAAATAGTAAGTATTTTGAGCTAAAATGTGCTGGAATTTTTGAGCCCACACTATTACAATTGGCCCTGCACATCACTGGAAGCCTCCAAGAACTTCTCTGAAATGGAATCCAGCCCTGAAATTGAGTCCAATTGTTTGCTCTCCTTTAGTAAGGCCCTTCCTACATTCTGAAGTTTAAAAGAGGGGTTGCTTTGCATTACTTTAAAAAAAAACAACAGCCAAAGCTATTTGACCAGTACAGACAGTGGAATAAAAGGACTGTATACACCACCAGTACATGGTATACACCACTGAAAGCAAAGCATCTCTCAAACTATCTTCAGGGTTTTAAACTATGTTTTTTTCATCTTATTAATACCATCTGGGGAGAGGGGAAAGAAACTAAAGGACAACTCAGTGGAATTCCATTATCAAGTCTGGGGCTTTCATCTGACAGAGCCCTTCTAATGCCTCTTCGAAGCAGGAAAAGCGGAGTTGTGAAATCCAGGTTCAAGTCTGCATTCTGCCATGACACTCATTGCATGACCTTAAGCCAGTCACTTCTCAACCTGATCTACCTCACAGCCTTGTTGTGAAGATAAAGTAGGGAAGAAAAGAACCATGCACACCACCTTGAGCTTACTGGAAGAAAGAAGAGGAGGATATTATTAATTAAGTGATAAATAAGCCTCTACTCCTTCTTGTTCTGTTTGTTTCTCTGGTATATGTTGCTACTGACATATGAATTGTAGCCCTAGTGGCAAATATGCAGCACAGTAGCTACAGGTGGTGTGTTGATCATCATCACCCGTGACAGCTGCAACCTGCAGGGGATGGCCCCCAGGCTGCAAGCAAAACAGGGGTGCAGACTTGCCTGACAAGTGAAGCTGGCCTATGCTCAGGAAAGCCTCAGGGCTTCCAAGAGCAGAAATCTGTATCAGAATCTCTGAGCAGCCACGTGGAAGGTCTGGCCACCAGTGGCATCCTACAACAAAACTTCTGCATCTGGGCAAAAGTTTTTCTTCAGACATAGAGGTCAGCGGGAACTCCATTGCACGTCCAGGCCCTGATATCTTCACTACAGATAGGGAAGAGCCCAGATAATCTGTAGAGAGATGGACAAATGGTTTCCTCTGTTCCTGTTTAAGCCATCCTTTATTTACCATCATGTAGGCCGGAGGTGGGGAGAGCCATTTTGGTGTCGTGGTTTGAATGTTGGACTAGGACCCCAGGAGACTAAGGTTCAAATCCCCACTCAACCATGGAGACCTACTGGGGGATCACCCAGTCACATTCTCTCAGCCTCAGAGGGGCAAAAGCCACCTCTGAATAAGTCTTGCCAAGAAAATCCTGTGATAGCTTTGCCTGAGGATCAGCTTAAGTCAGAAATGACTTGAAGGCACACAACAAAAAGAACAGAGGTGAGAGCCAGCATGGCATAGTAGTTGAAGTGGTATATCTAACGTAAACAGCTCCTAGGGCAAGCATGAAAGTTGAGCTCCCACCTTCTTATCCTTACTCCCACTCCCCGCTCCTACATGCATGGCTTTTTTGCACCCCCTGGCATTGGTGCCCAGGGCACATGTCCTACTTGCCCCACCCTAGATAACCTCTGAGTGGTTGGAGAATTGGACTAGGACTCTAGGAGACAATAGTTAAAATCCTCCTTCAACCACAGAAACCCACTGGGTTACAGAAAGGAAAAGGGAAAGCTCTGAATACATTTTGCCATACTACCTTCATGATAGGATCACTATAAGTCAGGGCAGACTTGAAGGTGCAGAAGAGCAACGAGCTGAGATGGGAAACATGCAGCCCTCCAGATATTATTAGACAGCAACTCCTAGCAGGCCTACCCAGCACAGCCAAGGTTGAGTAATGCTAAGAGCAGGCCATCTGAGGAGCTGCATGGATCCCCGCCCATGGTATAGTCTGTAATCTTGTTTCATCTTGAGGAGAAGAGCCATAGCTCATTTACATCACAAACACTTTCAATGCGGAAGATCCCAGGTTTAATCCAAAGCATTGCCAGTTGTTGTTACTGCTGCTGCTGTTGTTCTTTTGTAAAAGTATCAGGGTGGTTTCAGATTAGATTGGTAGCTCACCCTGGTTCACGCACTGAACTTTTATGGACACTTTACATGACATTATTCTTCATTCATAATCCTCCCATCTTTACTGCATCTTCCATCTTTGTTGCATTAAGACGAAAAAAGACAAAACAGTTGCACAGTGCCTTCTAATCAAGCTTGGAAATGGTACTTTGGGAGACTATAACTCTCCAAATTTTCAAAACAATCTGCTAGGTTTGGATTGTCAGCATGGGACATTTTCCCTGTGTAAATACCCTCAGGAGCAGACAACATAAGAGAAGAAATTCTCAAAGAGAATCTCTTTTCCCTGAGACTCTGGAAAGTTGCTGCCAGTCAAAGCAGAGAAGGCTGGACTGCACCGACCAAGATCCTGACTTGCTCTAAGACAGTTTCTCCAAGCACAGCTGGCAAATATGTAGCCCTCCAGATGTTATTGGACCACAAATCTCATGAACCCTCCCCTCTGGCTATGTTGCTGAAGGCCGATGGGAGCTGCAACTCCACATCTGGAGGGCCATCCAGTTCCACTACTGCCGAATGTTGAGCTGTCTAGCAGGCCAAGTATTCCCTTCCATAGCATTCAACCAATAAAGCTAATGGCAGGGATAATGGCAGGCAAAATTATGTGGGTTTTTAAACAGCACTGAGAGCACATGCTAAGCAGACGTGTAATTACAACAGTGGCGCCTTCATCAGATTATTAGTGGTGCTAATTAAATGGATATAAATAGCCATATTAGGCTCAGCTTTCCAGGAGTGGTGGAGGGGGGAACTTCCAACCTATATTCTCTCCAAACCCCCTGTCTCCCCCCCCCCAAAAAAAAGTGGAGTTCTCTTCCAGGCTATATAAGAAGAGCTGTCTGTGTTTCTGGTGAGCACCAAGAAAGAAAGTGATCGCCAGAGGGCCTCTGAGCCAAATCTTGGACTGTCAGTGATGACACCCTCTAGCAACACTGGCTCACACATACCATTCCAGCTCAACACCAGTATTTATTCCAGCACCTAAAAATCACCGCTTGGGTGTATCTTGTATTTCCTCCCCCAAGACTTGGCTAATTTCAGAAGCTGTAATGAGGTAGATAATGACCTGATGTGATCTGCAGCTAATATACAATAGGAATTCTGCATGATGGTGCAGTGAAGCAGAGACAGGACATTAGTTCATTGGCACAGGTAAATAATCTGTTCCCCATCAGGCCACATTTGTCCCAATCTGTATGGGAACAGCTGCCTCCTTCCATAAATTCAACCACCAATGTTCTGCAATGCTTTGCAGAATTGCACAGAATAGTGGCACACTGAAATATACCTTGGACAGAGGTAGGCAACTATGGGAGGCTATGGGCTCACATCAAATCTCAAATCTCCTCTAAAGGGTGTGGTGGAGTTTTCACTATGTTTTAAGGCTCCAGAAGCCTTTTCAAAAAGCCCCTTTGGGCCTAAAATGGCCTAGGCAGGGCCAAAAACATGGTGAAAATGCTCCTAATGCTCCCTAGATGACATGCAAGAGGCAACAAACTTGACTTCTGGGGGCCAGGGGCACAAAATGGCCCTGGGGGGTCACACTCAGCTTGCAGGCCACATTTTGCCCACTTCTAGCCTAGGGAAAATCAAATTAGGCTTTCCTCTCCCCACTTGTGATGCTGCCTGCTACTATAAGTGGCATTTCACAAGGGTTACACAGTGACTTTATCCTTCAGGTAAAGAACTACTATTAGCAGGGACGGCCAGCAATGAGATCGTATTTAGAGGCAGTTATACTTGAAGCTATTATGCATTCTACCATTTCACAGTTAGAAGAGGAAAATTTACAACCAGGCACTGTGTGTAACATCCTGACATTTCCATCTTTCATATTCACAAACAGCAAAATCCTGGCTCTCACGAAGGCCAAGAAGGGATCCAAAATATAGAGGAATACTGAGAAGCGAGGGGAAAGGCTGCTTTCTGGTAGTCAGGGATAAGACTTCTGTGCCCTGCTTAGCCTCTATCGTCCTTTCCTGACCCATCTCAGTAATTATCAGAAGCAGAAATGAGCAAAACAAGCAAAAAGAGACCCATTTTCTTAATGGAGAACTTGACCTAGACTTCACCTTCTTTGTCTTTTTTTTTATTCTGGTGCAGAATATGTATTTTTCCTCAACAGAAGTGTTCACAGAGTACAGATTACCAAGCCAAAAGGAGTAAGTGAGAGCTTTGCTGTACTTATTGGTCAGCCTGCTTTGCAAGGTTTTCAATTCGTCATTTATGTCCTGCATTTCACTGACAGACAGTTTTTTAAGATACCGTATGTGCCTTTATATTTTAGGAAATGCTTGGCATGTCTAGAGATGGTTTTTGTCTGACTGAAAATTTAAAAAGGATGCCTACTCTTCCCAAGCATCATTGACAGTAAGAGGGTTGCCTTGGATTGCCCTCTCACTCAATCACTGCTGATGCCAGAAGGGAAAGAACTGCCCAGCCCAGCCCAGGTCTCAAGCCCCCTTATGAGAACCCATCAAACATTTGCAAGCCTACTTGAGAATGCCCCTTTGCTGCATTACATCCAAATCTTGTTCCAATAAAGCTATCTGCTTCCCCTCCTTTCTCTTCCCATCGGCTGGAAGACCAATGACCACTCTGAAGGCTGGATTCACATCTTCCAGAAGAACTTCACAGCAAGACTAAGCACTTCCTGCCAAGCAGAGTCAGCATGATGTAGTGGTTTGAGCACTGAATTATAATCCTGGAGACCAGGGTTCAATTCCCCACTCGGCCATGGAAATCCACTGGGCGACATTGGGTGCATCACACATTGTCAGCCCCAGAAAAAACCTATGATAGGTTTGCCTAAGGGTTTCCATAAGTAAGAAATGACATGAAGGCAAACACAACAACAATTTTCTGAAATATAAAGAAATACTTCTTTAAAAAGCTGGTTATCAGTAAAATGTAGGACATAATCAATCAACTGAAGTCTCCACAAAGCAACCTGGCTGATCCAGCAGATCTGACTGGCATAATCAGCATATCTCAACTGGCTGCCATTGCAGTTACAATACAGAGACCATCCTGGTCCCTGCCACTGAACAGAGTTGGAACTGCCACTGCAAGTTTGCTTTTCTCCCTCTGCAAGAAACACAATTCAAAACTTGATACAAAATAGGGACAAAATCCAGCTGTGGGGACAGGACAACTGAATGAAGGTACATTCCTGCCAGAGCTTTGAAAGTTACTTTTGGGACTAGAGTTCCCAGAACCCTGATCAGTAAGGTTGTAGTTCAAAACTATAACTTTTCCAAGCTCTACTGTGGCTTAATTGATTAACCTGAGATTGATTGGTTGGTTCAGAGACAGAGAAAGAAGTATCTGTGTTTTTCGTGTCATGGAATAATGACATAAAACAAGACAGTTGGATGGGATCCCAAAGATCAGTTAATCCAACCCCCTGTCACACCAGGAATACACAACCACAGCATCTCAGACAGGTGGAGAAAGACAGTCTACCAACTTCAACCTATTCCTCTGTCAAACAGTACTTGCTATTAGGAAACTCTTCCTAATATTTTGTTGGATCCGTCTTTTTGTCGTTTGAATCCACTGGTCTGAATCATATTAACTGAAGCAGCAGCCAACAAGTTCTCTCCATCTTCCAACTGACAGTCCTTCAGACATTTAAAGAGAGCAATCATCTCCCCTCTCAGTTTTCTCTTCTCCAGGGTAAACATACCAAACTTCCTCAAACATTCTTCACTAGGCTTAGTTTCCAGAGCATATTTCACTAGGTTTAGCAGATTTTCAGTGAAGACAAAGTTGTTCCCGAGGGGTTTCAATTTCTCTCTGCCATGTTTTGCCATCTTCTCCAAACAGTATATCTACTACTTCCTTGTTCTTCCCCTTCCTTCAGACATAACCAGGAAAAAAATGCTTCTGTTATTTTTAACCTCTCTTGCAAGCCAGAGCTCATTTTGAGCTTTATACTTCCTGACCTTCTCCTGCCAAACAGCGGCTAATTTGTACTCTGCCTTGGAGATTTGCCTCTTGTTCCATTTCTTATATATGCCACTTTTATACCTCCACTTATTTGAAAGCTTCTTATGCATTCACTCTGGGGTTTTTTAGACATCTTCCACTTCTCTTTCGTATTGTAATGTTTGTGATTGTTAATTCAAAACATCTCCTTTTAGAAAATCCCACCCATCTTGAATTTCTTTCTCTTTGATTATTTCTGACCACTGCATCTCATGCAACCTCTCCTTAAGCTGATTGAAATTTCCTTTATTGAAGTCTACTGTGTGCACCTGACTACAACTGGCTATCCTTCTTCTCTATACAATGAGTTCCAGGAGGATGTGGTCACTTCCACCGAAGGTTATCACTGTTTCCACACTATTGACCAGTTGATCACTGTTGGTGAAATTCCAGCTCAAGGCAGTTGATCCCTTTGTTGCTTCTTCCAGCTTCCAGAAAATGAAACTGGCAGCAACACAAGTGACAAGGCAAGTGGCAGAGTTGTTGACTTCCAACCGATATCAGGGTGTGGAAGTCACCCATTACTACTATATCTCTGTCTTTTTCAAATTTTTGACAATCTTTTTAAAGACATAATCATCCAAATCTTCCAATTGTGTTGCAGGTACAACGCAGCCGTCACCTGGTTTCCCTCTCCTACAATTTTTTATTCAAATTGTCTCACACTGCCTTCCAAGCAACATGCCATGGATTGCTCTGCAGCTATACCATTGCTTACATATAACACTCTTCTCCTCCCTTCCCCTTTGAACTATTCCTCTTGAACAACCTGTACTCCTCAGTTATGACATTCCAGCCATGAGTCTCATTCTATTAGGTTTCAATGATGTCTATTAAATCATACTTGTCTTCTCATATTAAGAGGTCCTACTCATCTCATTTATTTTTCAAGTGCTGTCCATCAGTATAGAAACATCTGTAACTGTAGACCATTCCCTTCAGCAGCTTCCTTATTGTTTTTCCTGCACATTACGGGCTTCCATTTCCTCTGCAATACTGTTGCTACTTTCTCTAGTACTTGGTATCCTCTATTTCTATGAAACACTGCCCTCCTCCCATGCAGATTTCAGTTTAAAGCCCTTGTGAATGGGTTTGCAAGACTCCCAGAAACACATTCCAACCAACCTGCTAGGAGCCCTTCTTCATGGAAGTGCAGAACATGGCCCTAGAAGCCAAATCTTAGCAAACACCATTTGCACAGCTACTGGCTCACTTTCAGTATTTTCTTCTCTCTTCCTGGGCCATGTCTTTCAACAGAAATGAAAGAACCTAAACTTCAAGGTCCTTCAGCTCCTACAATCTCACTGTCACAATCCAAATGCCGAAGGGTATCTCTGGCAGTATCCTTTGTTCCTTAAAGGATCAGAAAGAATCAGAAGCAGGAATCAGAAAAAAAGGGGTAATGGTCAGCTGTTTTGATAAGTTTAAGACCCCCTCCTTCCCCATTTTGGATGGTTGCACCAGAAAGACTGCACATCTCTCGACATATCCTATTAGGTCCATACATTGCAATCTCTATCTTCCTCAGCAGGAAATGACCTCCTCCAATAAGAGTTCTTCCATCCACAGACCACCCCCCAACCACATATGTACTCTCTGGAATGGCTGTCTGAAGGTGAAGTTAATATAGATTTGCATGGGCTAACCTAGCAAAATGTTTTTGTTTTGCCCTCAAGAAGAACAATTTGAGACTGTTATAATTATATGGTATATTTTGTTCCCTATAACACCAAGAGACTGGGGAATGGATTATGTAGCAAGGACTGGGGAATAACAGTTTATCTTAAAGGAGAGGACCCACTGATGCCTAGAAGTCAAAACATCTATTTAAATTAGCTTCATTGAATTTCCCCAGTATATGTACTTTGCAATAGTGACTTGGCAGCGTTGGCAAACTGTATTAGGAAGTATGAGCTTAGGTTCAGGGCTCCTACTCTCTTCATATTCTGGTCTGTCAGAAATGGATTTCTTTCCCTAAATAAAGTTGGATTCACCAGGCCTGGGCTTCTAATTTCTCCTAGAGTTATAGAGGAAGGAAAGTCCCCTTCATGTTCTTGTGGCCCTGAATCCAAGGAGAGGACCTGGCACCAATCCTATAGCTCTAAGGACATTGTTCCTGATTATTCTGCTTATGCATGACATTCTTCAAAACATTTCCCTCTCAAGTTTGGTTCTCTTCCTCATACCTAGAGGCATTCCATCCTGTCATTCTTCCAAGAGAATCTACTTGGCGTGAAAAAACTTCACCACACACACACACACACACACACACACACAATGAATTGAAGTATAGCTCTGTGGGCCTCACAATGTTACACCTTAGCTCCCAGCAGGGCAACCCAGCTTGTATTTGTTGCAGGTACAGCCTTCTACATCCAGAATCTGGAGAACAAACACTGCAAGGAGGTTGCAGGTCAGATCACTACAGCAGACCTCTCACTGCCCGCGTCTCTTTGTCCTATTCTCTCTTTCAAGCTCCTCTGCAAAACATCCAGGTAAAACCCTCCTGTCTATTCTTGCTGTTCACTACTTCCTGCTCACAAGCTTATAGAGACTTATACCTAGTGGCTGCTATTTATGTCCCCAACCAAGTCAGTCCTTCAGTGGCTCTGCTTGGCTGAGACTTCCCCATTAGACTGTGCTCTAGCAAAGCTCACACACCAAAACACACAAAAGCACAGTACACACCTAAGGAAGCAAAAGCTCACAAGCAAGCCTCCAAACAACCAAGTAGAACCCATAAGTGACTGGTTGCTAGCCGGACCCCAAAAAAGTCAGTAACTCGCTTCCTCTCAGCTACAGCCCCCTCTCTTTACATCATGTGCTCTAAGCACAGCACATCCCAAGCTATCAGATGTGGTGGGTGACAACTGTTTGTTTCTAATGTACCATGAACCCACACCATACTTGTGGCCACTGGCTACAACTGTTTCTTTCTTTCCTGCACACTCCCTAGTGATCAACAACTAATGGCCTGTGCAGCAGCACTGGTCCAGGCACCACCACTTTGAGCAACACTGCCATAGCACAGCTCACACACCATGACAAGCAAAAGCAAGTCTCCAGACAATTCAGCCAAGCCGAGCTCAGACTGTAATAAATAACCAGTTTATAACAGATTACAAAAAAACAGTTTTTACACTCTGCTATTAACCACCTTGAGAAACACATGATTAAAAGATGGTGTTTAAATCTTCATAAAAATAAACTCTTCCCCAGTGTGGTAACTCCAACTGTAGATAGCAAAGGCATTGGTTGCTCCTTATCTCCATTTAAAAAGCCCTCAGAGCAACTTTCCTCAACCTGAAGCCCTTTTAATTTTTTTTTACTTTTTTATTATGCAAAATAAAATTACAGTATAAGGCTTTCAGCTACATATTATGATTTTCTAACATCACTGCAATAAGTAATAAGGCAATAAAATATTAATTTCATTTAAAGGGAGTCATGTTGAGGAGGGAGAGGGCTTGTTCTCTACCGCTCCAGAGACCAGGACAAGGAGCAATGGATTCAAGCTTCAGGAAAGGAGATTCCACTTGAACCTCAGGAAGAACTTCCTGACGGTCAGAGCTGTCTGGCAGTGGAATATGCTGCCTGGGAGTGTGGTGGAGTCTCCTTCTTTGGCAGTTTTTAAGCAGAGGCTGGATGGCCATCTGTTGGGAATGCTTTGATGGGTGTTCCTGCATAGCAGGGGGTTGGACTGGATGGCCCTTGTGGTCTCTTCCAACTCTATGATTCTATGATTCTATGATTCTAAAAAAGACAAAAATATCTAAATATAAGTCTATTTGTAGATTGCATTGATATATCTCTCTTTCAAATGTTGCAAGTGTTCTTAAATCTTCTAACTCTCCAGATATGTTGGATCAGAGCTGGTATCATCCACACCCAATCTCCAGAAGTTGCAAATGATGGAAGCTGCAGTGGCTATATCTAGGGGTGGGAAGGTTGCCTTGGATCCACCTGATCAAGACTTTTGCTTTGCTAGCTTTGAGCAGAAGACAAAGTGCTCAGAAAGTGTTTCATCTGTCCAAGTTACATGGTGACCATGAGTGTCACTATGGGGGAGGGAAACAAGGATGCTGCCCCTCCTCAATTCTGCTCCACTAAATGAAATTTTCATCAGTCCCCAAATTCCTTAGAATTGCAATAACTTTACAGTTCAGTGGAGGATTTAGAAATGCAGCTTAAGCACCCAAAGAAAAGGGACAGGTAAAGTTTTTATTTATCTATTCATTGTATTCATTTACATTCTGCTTTTCTCCCAATAACAGGACTCAAGACAGCTAACAGTGTATTTAAAAACAATATAGATTAAAACTTTACAAAGTCATTAATAAAAGTAAAAAATATGAGTTACTTATAAAGCAATTAAACAATTTACAAAATTAAACCATTCAACTTTAAAGACATTAAAATTAAATTAAATGACCCCATACAACTCTTCAAAACAGCACCGCACAGCATTAAAACCCCACCCGAGACCACTTTTAAAAGCCTGATGGCATAAAAATGTTTTGACTTGACCACAGAGAGAGAGTTAAGGACGGGGCCAAAGAGATCAAGAGAATATGAACACAGTAAATATAAGGGATCTAGCTGTGATTGACTTTCAGTGTCTCCTTCTCTGTAAGGCTACAAATTTAAGGACTGAAGGAAAATTTCACTGGGTGGCACAAGTCTTATTTGGGTGGGCAACACCTTCATACCCATCCCCCAGTATCTGCAGCCTTGCTCTAGACTAAATGGCAGAATGGTAGAGAGTAGACAGAAGATAGCCAGCATGATGTAGTGGTTTAAATATTGGACTACAACCCTGGAGACCAGAGTTTGACTCCCCACTCAGTCATGCAAACCCAGTTAATGACCTTGGGTGCATCACACGCTCTCAGCCCCAGAAAACCATGTGACAGGTTCACCTTAAGGGTCACCACAGGTCAGAAACGGCTTGAAGGCACACAACAGCAGAGCGGAAGATTAGTTAGGTCATCAGAGGAGCCTGATTTGTTTGTTGTACATGGCTCTAGTGCAGCTCCCGGGCACCAAGAACTGCATCACATTATTTCTTGTGTAGTGCTAAAGCTGACATCCAGCCGTGCAGGCTGCTGTTGCCAATGGGAGACTCAAAAGGCACACAACTTGGAGAGTTACTTTTTAAAAGTATTTAGACACATTTATAGCTCCAGCACTCAAGGTAGTTGGTTGCCATTACAGCTATAATAGCTCTTTAGTTCTTCCATTTCTCAAAAAACTAATTTAAAAAATCTAAATGTTACAAGTCCCCAGCCTATGGCACAAAGTACATTTTCTTCCCATACACTCTGCCATTCTCCTCAACACCCACAAAAAAATGCACAAGTCAGCACTAAAACCATGGGATCATTCTTCCTTCACCTTTCAATGAGACCACACCCTCATAAATTATAACTGCAACTTGAGGAAGGATAACGTCAGCCATTTAGTAGTGTAAAGTGTAACTGCTCTAGTTTAAAAATAATTAGAACAGTTACATTTATGCTACAAAAGTACTGAGTTTATTCTCCACCAGGTTACAAGTGGAACAAAATGTAGTTATTTCTTCAGCATTGCAAAAAGGAATGAATTATAAGTAAAGTGCATGTATGCGCACATGTGTTGAACCCAGGATCTCCTTTGCGCTGCTCTGGAAGCTGGGCATCTTGCAATGCTCCTGCTCAGGAGAGAAAGGGTCAATTTATTTCCAGAACAGCAGTCCTTGAAATCCGAACAATTCCAAGGGAACACAATGGCCCAGTTCCTGAGTCACTTCCCATCTGCATACACAGGTGTAGCAATGGACGCAGGTAGACAGGTTTGCCGCTGGCCTAGAATGAAACCAAGACTGTGCCTCACTCGCTCGCACATTCACAGTTGGGATTTTCTGCTACTGCAGAAGGGACTTGTCAGTACAGGAAAAGCCTGCCTGTGGAGAGCAGCCCTCGGGCTGCAAAGCAAATCAGCTGGGCAGAGTCTTGTCTTTTTCCAGCACCACCCTTTCAGGATGTGCTAGAAGAGCAGACTCAGCAAATGTCCCAGGGAAAGGGAAAGGAAAAAAACACCTCTTTGGTCTAGGAAGGGAAAAGTAGAACTGCTCCTCAAACAGCTGCCCAAGAGCCATCTCAATTGTTGGCTGACATCTGCGAGGGTGAGAGGTGTCAAAGGCAAATGGGGCTGCATCTGGTGGACTGGCCAGCACTTTGATGATATTATTATGGCTTGCTATGATGCCTGGCAACCGTGATCAAGGGGCTACTCCAGAGAGATTGAGAATTTTACACGTACAATTGCAAATCCACAGCTGTGTGCCAATGCACAGCATAAAACCAAAAAAAGATGTGATGACACCAATCATACAGGATTCTGTCTCCACATACAAACACACACATATACCAGTTTACTGCAGAAGCAGACTTTTAATCTCTTGTGTGCAGCTGTTCCTATTAATATTGTGATTAGGTTAACTCCAATGTTAGTTTTACTTAGACTTGACCCACTGAAATCAATAAGGCTTAAAAGTTAGTTAAGAATAATAGGTCCCATTCATTTCAAAGAGTCTACTGTAAGTACAACTAATGTTGGATTTGGCCTCTTATTATTATCATTATTGATTAGACACTACTGCATGTGTTTAATTGATGAGTATTCATCACCTATTTATACCTTTAATATTTTATCTGTATATGCAGGACTAGCTGTTCTGAACACTATTTTTTATGGAAAGAAAGGATATATAAGATACAGAGATAAATAAAGAATGAACTCTCAAAATAAGTGCCACTGCATTAAGAAAATACATCTGGGGAGATGAAGCCTCATCTGCAGCAGAGGCAGATGATTAGCCAACTGCTCTCGTCCCACAACCATTTATCTTGACTAAATTCTCCCTGAAGCTGCTGTGATGTCCTCTACTTCATGTGGTGTCGCTTTGCATTATCCAGGTTGATGTGATGAATTGCTGGCGCAACTAATGAAGGCAGCAAGCAGGGGAGGAAAAGACCATTCCCACTAGAGCAACCCCATTATTCCAGCTCAAACCAGGGGAAAGCCTGGCTGATTTCCAGGATGCTAAACTCCCCAGTCTTGATGGATCTCACCCACCTCCAAGCAAAGTCTGTGTGGCAATGAGCTCTTACGTACTTATAGAAACATTTCCCTGCAGTAGCTGGAGGACTTGCAAGAAACTGAAAAGTTATTGGTCTAAGAGTTATGTGTTAATTCAAAAAAAGATTAAAGGTAGATTTTGCAACTTCACCAGAAATGTTTTTGTTGGGAATTATTGATAAAGAACTGGATAGTAAATCTGGACTACTACTTTGACACATGATACAAGCTGCAAGAATGTTGTTTGCTCAAACTTGTAAACAGATTGAAGCACTGACAATGAAGAGTAGGTTGTTAAAGTTTGCCCAAGTGGCAAAACTGATGTGGATTTTAAAAGATACATGATTTTTTTGAAAGACTGAATTTCCAAAAAGAAAGAAAGAAACCAGTCGACCAACCCACCCACCCTAGAATCTGATTTGTAAAAGGAGCAACATCACAACTCTGAAGCAAGAGAACCCTCCCCATTCTATTCTACCTTGATGGAAAAAAGGCTCCCCACACCTGCATTATGTAGGCTTTTTTATTTTGGATGACAAATGAGGAACATGGCCACCTCCAGTTGCCCCTAGATTACCACAGTCATCAACACTGTGGATCAGCCATCCTAGCTGAGACCAATAAGAAACAACATCTTGAGGGTCATAGAATTTCCCACCACTCTTTAGTGAGCAACCAAAATACAGCTACTGCCAGCCACAACCATTAGCAGGAGGCTACCACCTTTTTGCATTCGTTGTGCAACTGTCAAGAAGTACCTGGCCAACTCCGGTGGGACAGAAAATGCAGGACCAGATCAGAGGGGAAACCTAGCACTTCAGTTGTTTTGAACTACAATTTCCATGATCTCCAACTCTGGCCATACTGGGTGGTGCTGACGATAATTAGATTCTAATGTCATTGGAAAAGCCATGCATTTCCCACCCCTGGACTAGATAAACTGTGGGCCAATTGGTTTTGCCTTTACTGTCTATCATGAAGTTGCAGGAAGGCCCAAACACTGAGAGGAACTGCTAAAGTGGAATGATATTTGCAGCTATCAAGTTTGACCTTTTCATCTTTAAAAGAGTTGCAAAGCCAGCTTGCCAAAGGTTACTTCTACCCAGTGGAAGGCCTGCCTCTCTTGCCATCTGTTTCCTTCTTTCTTCCTTTCTTCATTAGGGAGATGCCAACAGCCAGCTTTCAGTCTCTTTCAGCTGCTACAAGAACTGTGCAGGTAACAGGGAAGATTGGATTTGGACAGGGACGGGATGAGAACCTGAGTCCTGCTCATGTTTTGTTCCCCACGACACCATCATTTTCTGGACTTCCAGCTTCTGTACAGTTCCAGCACCTCCTCTTTCCCAAAAGTTGAAAAACATATCTTGAGGTTTAGTTAGTGGCCCTTCAGATGCTGTTAGACTAGAATTCTCAGAATCCTTTGCCATTCACTATGCTATCCAGAGTTCATGGGAGTTAATATTCAACGACATCTTGAGGGTCAAACATTGCCCACTCCTGATCTCTCACCAACAAACCAGTTTAGCAGTTTTCATGTCCACTAGGAGCAGGTCATGTCTAAATACTCTGAAGGCCCCAGATCCCTTCTGTTCCTGAAAGCTAAACAAGATGAGCCCTGCTTAGGATCTCAATGGGAGAAACCCTATGACATTCATGGGGTTGCCTTAAGTCAGCAGGCAACCTGAAAGCACATAAACATAGGAGAAGGTCTCACAAAAAGTTAAGGGCTATTAACTGAGCAATCAATACCACAATCAAAAGATTCCTTGATTAAAATTATAAGAAAAAACATTCTGCCTAAGCACCAGGAAGAAACTCCTGATGATAAGAACTATCCAGCAGTGGAACAGACTGCCTTGGAAAATGGGAAACTCTCATTCTTTGGAGGTCTTAACAGAAAAGTTGGATGATCAGCTTCAGGAGTGCTTTAGCTTTGGATTCCTCACTGGCAAGGGACCGGACTAGATGGCTCGTGAGATCTCTTCTGAGTCTATAATACTCTGTGATTCTATAATACTAAGCCACCTCAAAGAATTTTGCTGCTATGAGAATTCCAGCTAAGTTCTGAGCAATCAAAGAGGCCTGAAGGGGGGCAGAAGATGACACCATTGTCCCTGATAATCAGAAAGCCTGGGTGCTTCAAATATGTGAGTCACAGCTCTGCTACAACCCTGAGAGTCACTCAAGATGTGGTCAGCAAGTGGCACCAAATATAAAATGCCTCTTTAAAGAAATCTAAAAGGTTCTTCTCCCTTTAATCACCGTACAGGTGACAACCAGTAGACAACCTGCCTTCTTTAACATGGAGAAACCACAGTTTCAAAGGTGTTACCCTCTCAGCTTGTCCAATGCAGTGGCACAACAGATATACTTGATCCTCCTGGCAGGGAACTTGGATCAAGGGAATCATTCCATCTAAAATCTTCTTTCATTGACTTCTCTCCACCTCCTCATTATTTGGAGCTAATCCTTCCCAACAGGGGCTTTTTCTGTTCTCACGAACGACCACGCTTACATGTGCAGTAGCAAATAGGTCTGCGCTTCTCTCTTTCAAAAGAAAGACAGAAAAAGCCCACTGAGGCTTTGCAAAAGTACCTGTACATAAGTTGTTTTTCATTTATCATTTTAGAAATGCTTAACTATGTATTTCATTTTAAGCTCACGAAACAACACAAATACACGTCTTGCATCTGGGATACATACGGCATGAATTTATATCAGTTGTGACTTCTCTTAAGAACCCTGGGAATTACCATGACAGGTGGAATGAAGAGTTTTCTCATCAAAACTGCCAGTTTTTTCTCACGTCTTCATGGGTACGTAACCTAGGGAAAAAAATCCTTTCACTGCTTCCACTGAAGTGCTAATGCTTTGGCAATACAGACCTTCTCAGCCAAGTGTGTGGTACACTCAGCTGTCCTTGGGTGCCCTTTATTGAAAGAAAACTGGTACTTTTCAAGGCAGAATTCTCTGCTTGGAGCTGCCTAAGGAAACAAGAGCCCAAATCAGAGAGATAGCTGTGATTCCTCTAATAGCATCCCCTGCCCCTACTAAAGAAACATTCCCCTCCAAATAGTCATTAACAATTATATTTAACTATGCCAAATTTTACTGTTTTGGGAAACAGAGCCCAAATGTAAAATATATTCATCTCTGGACAACCTGAATCTCATATTGAGATGTGGAGAGAAAGGAAGATAATATATCTGTCAAGTCAGATCCCCAAGAGTTTGTAATCACCCCAATTCTTTAAAAATAGTTGTTCATACGAGGAAAGTAATCATGACAACTATAATAGAAACAGCTCATGAAGAGGAAGAGCCCACTGGCTGCTCGGCCAACAAAGCTGTCCTCCTCCTCTTCTGCAGAATTGCTGCTGCCATGTTGAATGAAGGAGGAAGGGAAGTCTGGTAGAACTGATATTTCTTCAGAATTAAAAGAATAACCACTCTCTCCATCTCCCTCTCTCTCTGCTGTGGCCTCCTCTTCCTATGTGTTGTTCTGGAAACTTTTTAGTATGGTTTGAATGGAGATGGGCAGATAAATGAATGGACAGGCTTAAATTATCCTTCTTTCTATTACCTCCATGAACAACTTAGGACAAGAGCAGGTATCTTGAAGCCCTTGAAATATTTTAGACTACAATTCCCACCAGTCTCAGCCAGTAGTCAAAGATTAGCAGTTCCAGTTTGAAGGCTGCAAAGCAAGTAAGTCAACAAATGTTACTAGCTGGCCCATGCCTGCAATATGTAGAACCCAGCCAGCCAAAGGAAACAAAAGAAAACCACACTCTTCCAAATCCAAAAGCATGTCATGCACGTAAGACACCTGGAAGAGATTTCTACTCAATCACATAAATGACTTTTTACATGACTTTTAACTGTTTTCACAGCAACAGTGTGTGATGTGTACTCTCTGGGATGCTCTTCATCTCCCCCCAGGCCTTAAATAGTTCCCCGCCCCTGGACTGTAGCCTACAGAATTCCTGCTGGCTAGGAGATCTGGTGAGCGATAATATAAGAAAGAAAGAAAGAAAGAAAGAAAGAAAGAAAGAAAGAAGGAAGGAAGGAAGGAAGGAAGGAAGGAAGGAAGGAAGGAAGGAAGGAAGGAAGGAAGGAACAAACTAGCCTTTCTGAGCTGTGGCTTCCCTATGACAACCTGCTGCTCTTTCAGGCCATCTTGCTTTGTGTCATTTTGCAATTATACAAAACAATAACAACCTTTAAGCTAAACAACCTTGTCAAGCTTTGCCATGTATATTTTAGCTGGAAAATACCGGATAGATTTCTTTTACTTCCCCCAGCACTGGAAGGCCAACTCTAGACACTGGCACTCAGCCTCCATTTTCAGCCTTCTCACTGATGTTTCTGATCAAACTTGGGGAAAAAACAGAGAGAAAAGAAGATGCATTTACGAATCCAGTTTCTCCTACCTTCACTGTCAAGAAGCAAATCATCTCCTTCCACCAACACCCTTACTTTTGGATACAATGGGGGGGGGAGAGCCACAGCTCAAAAAGGTTACTTTTTTGGATTACTCCCCGACTCCTCTAGCCATCTTGAACCCCATCTTAGGAGAAAGGTGGCATATTAATTCAATAAATAAATGAAATAAAAAGGGCCAACCAATTAATTCCCCAGCATTCAGCAGATTCCATACAGCTCTAACCAAATGCTTAGTGCTGGAAACAGTGAAGAGCACAAGCTGAGGCAATGCAGCTTTATATTCCGTGCATGGGCACATGGATTATAATGCTGCCTCTCATTTGATTTCACCAGTGTTCACATGATTCTCACAGGACAGAAGGCGATCCTACGCCTCAACTCTAGCAGTCTGTCAGTAAGTGCTAACCAAAAGGTTCCTGCAACATACAAAAAATAAAAATGTGTGGGATAGACAAAGACAGCCTTATTTATCCAAGGGAAAACCTATTACAAATTCATGCTCTTTAAGCAGCTTCTACTATGCACTTCAGTTCTCAACAAGCTTTACACCCAGCTTCGCAGCAACCACAGCCAATTAACTTGTCTATTAAATCTTCTAATTTCAGAACTTTGCAAACCCATATGTTTTTCCTTGTTAGTTCTTGCTTCTAAAATGAATATATTGCTTAGGTTAATGACATAGTGCCAGTGTCCTTTAACAAATAGGATTGGAACAACTCTTCAGAAATTGTAAGTGCAAGTTTACAATGACTAAGATGTGGAATTATATGTATATTTATATCTAGCTACTTACTGCAGATACAAATACACATTTACTATTCACAGCACACTCAAAAAAATATTCTTCTCCAACTTGGTGTCCCCTGTATGTACTCAACTATAATTTCCATCATCTCAGACAACCATAATCCCCAACCACTATGGCCAAGCATGGGAGTTGTTGTCTTAGATTGCATATCTGAAGGCCACCAGGCTAGAAAAAAATGCTCTGAAGTATATTGCAGGCTGAGATAAAAGTCTGAATCTCATTTCAGCCCTCTTTGTTATGTTTTTATCAGAACTTTCCTTTAAAGAATCCAGAGTTTTGTATGTGGTTTTTCTTACAAACACATACTTCATCTTCATACTATATGAGATAGGCTATGACAAGAAACAGCAACCAGAGCTGTTAAAATCTGCGGTCCTGCTTCCCAGAACTCCATCAGCATTGTCACCCTGTTCAAGGTCTGTTGCACACTGCAAGATTATTTTTTATGTACATAAATGTGTGTATACAACACTATATGTACTTTTCCTAATGCTAACATATTTTTGCACATTTTCTGTTTGATTCATGTGTCATTGGCATTTTTCAAATATAGGGATGAAAAGGGGAAGACTAAAAATACATATGGCTTTGTGCACATTTTTCTCTCGTGAGACACACTGCAGTCCTTGTGTGCAGTCCATGGATTTCCAAGGCAGCATGACCTTCATCCTGTTGCTAGCCTTGGGGTGAAAATTCTCTATTTTCATACAGACATGCAAATACAACAGAATTTCTTTTCCACTGCTAAATGTGTACTCCACCATCATGGCCATATGATGTTTTGACCCCAGATCCCTCCTATCCAAGCCCAACACTTAACCCACTGCAAGATGGGTTACCTGTCCATGTCCAAATATCAGGAGAATGGTCAGATCATCTTACCCAATCCCCACAGATGTCCATTTTTTATCTCCCCCACCCTCCCTTTGCTTTCCAACCTGCTGACATTCGGAGAGCAGACACAGCAGATGGAGGAAAGGAGAAGAAGAAAGGCAGAAAGCATCCGTTTGGTTGATAATTTATGAAGCAATTTATTGCAATGATGCGCTTGACTGCAGCACCTCACAGAGGGCTCTGCTATCAGCAGGTGGAGAAGTGTCAAGCATGATGTAGGAACCTCAGCACAGGGATATTTTTGAAAATGTAAATGTTGCTGCAGAAACAGCCCAAGTAGCAAAGCAAGGCAACTCAGTCATTCTGACGTGCTCAAATAAGAACAGGGATCCCCAGCTGTTTAAACAAAATGACTGACTTGCATCAGCTTTCAAGGAAAACCCGAGGCTGCATCTTATCAAGTCAGACCATTTGATATTGTCAGCACTGAACAGCAGTGGCTCACCAGAATCTTAAACAGGTGTCTTTCCCTGTCCCACTTGGGTTCTTCAGTGATCACACATGTGACCTTCTGAAAAGCATGTGCTTTGCTACAGCCTTTCCCCTATAGAAGGGGTGGAAAAACACACAGTCTGTGGGCTCCATGTGGTCCCTGGACTTCAATTCCTCAAGTCCTCCAAAGCATCTCCCTTTTGTTAAAAAAAAAAAAAATAGATGTGGTTTTCAGTGATTTTTGGTCAAAAAAGTGCACAAAAAGCCTACCAAATGAATGAAAACGTGTGAAAAACATCTCCACCTAGCCCTGAAACCCCTCCAAATACCTTCATTTTCATCACAATTCAAAATGGCAATGAGAAGGGATGCACCATCGCTTCCAGTCTTGAGAAAGAAAAACTAAGGTACTGTGGAGTGCTGGGAGAATGACCGGCAGGGGGTAGATAAGGAAAAACTGGCACCTGGTCCTCTTCTCACTTACCCACCTCTGCCCCACAGTTCATCTTTAGAGGAGCATGGTGAGAAAGCAAGATCTTAGAAAAGGACAAATTTGTTTCTTTCACTTTCATCATTCATTCCATGGTCTTCCATGCTCCTATTTTTAAAAAAATTCAACTCTCAGACAGGGCCGACAAGAGTGGTCTTGATGGATGAATACTCTCGTTCAGTGGAAGGGAGCTTCCAATTTTCACTGACTGGTACTTACTATATTGTAAGTCCCAGAAGAGCCCCCTCCCCTTGCATTTTGGTGGCACAAAGAAGTGGCTTGCTCCTTCTTCCACTTTGCCTCAAAGTCTCTGCTTTGGAAAATCACCCTTTGAGGAAGATCTGAAAATACTAGTGCAAAATTTTGCCAAGAACAGAAGGAAAATCAGAAATGAGAAGTGCAGGCTTCTGAATTTTGGATTGAAAGAGCCCTTTCCAGCATACTCAAGGAAAGAGACAACATCAAACTGGGCTCTGTGGGTCCTTCATTGAAGAAAGTGGCAGATCTGAGTTCCTTTGATTTTTCTGGGTCATCCCTATACCCTAAGCAGGAAAACATGATCACACTTTTAGGAAGGCCACCTGTAAAGCAAAACCTCAACATGTGAAACCAGGATTTTCATATTCTACAAACCAACCAATGCTTCTGCAGCACCATCATCCTCACAGACTCACAGAGCTTGAGGAGATCCCAAGGTCATCTAGTCTATCTGCTTTCTATACAGGAATAAACAGCTGAAAGATTCCAGACACGTGGCAATTTAACCTCTGTTTAAAAATGTGTAATGAAGATGAATCCATTATCTTCTAAGACAAGCTGTTTCACTTTTGAAGAACTCTTAACATCAGAAAGTATTTTCTCTGGAGCTATAGAAAACAATCTCATTCTATCTTCCACCTGACAGCCTTCAGATACTTAAAACAAGCTATTACATCATCTGTCAACTTTCTCCAGGCTGAACAAATTCAGACAGTCACTAGGCCATGGAAACCCATAGGGATATCTTGAGTAAGTCAACTTCTCTCAACCTCAGAGGAAGGCAATGACATGCCCCCCTCTGTTCAAATCTTGCCAGGAAAAATCCATGATAGAGTTGCCTTGGAGTCACCACAAATCAGAAACAACTTGAAGGCACACATCAACAAGCATATCCAGTTCCCTCAAGCGTTTCTCTCAGATCCTCACCAAACTCATCACTCTTCTCTGGACACATTCCAATTTGTCAGTATCGTTCTTAAACTATGGTGCCCAGAACTGGACATAGGATTCCAGGTGAAGTCTGAACAAAGCAGAACAGAGTGGTACTATTATTTCCTTGATCTAGACACTATAGCTCTGTTGATGCAAACTAGAACTGCACTAACTTTTTTGCTTCTGCATCACACTCCTGACTAGTGTTCAGCTTGTGGTCTAACAGGAGACTTTGATCCTTTTCACAACTACTGCTGTCAATCCTGGGCAGCCCAACATGTCAGAAAACTTTCTGATTACATGAATGCCTCCCATTCCAATACATTAGGCCCTCCACATTCACAGGGGTTAGGGGTGCAGGACCCGCATGAAAGTGGAAAAATCAGAAATAACTTTTTAAAACTATAAACTATATATAACACACCAAAAAAGCACATACAACATACACATCCAAAAAAGTATGATATATTTGAATGTGTGGTGGGTAGCAAGGCAGCCACCTAGTTCTGCCTTCAAGGCATTGGGGTTCCTTCACAAGGCAGAAGCGGGCAGCTGGAAGGGCTTGCTGCCACCTCTGCTGCTGCCCTATGCCATTTTTAATAGGGGCTTACAAGCTTCGCATTGTGTTTGCAGCCCTCTCAATCTTGTAAGGTTTGCAGAGAGACTGTGAATGAAAGGTGAGACTTATAAGTCCCTATTAAAAATTATGTACAGCAACAACAATGGAGGTGGCAGCAAATAAATCGTGAATAATTAAAACAATGGAAGTTAAACCAGCAAATGTGAAGGGCCAATTGTATACTAGCCACAGGCAGTTTGGGGACAAAATTTGCAAGTGATCTGCTGTTGTGTTCTAATAAGAACTGAAATATGTGATCAGCAGAAACTACAAAGAATCCTGGGGCATCTTAATACATTTATTACAACATGAGCATTTAGGGGACAACAGACCACTTCTTCAGATGAATTATCCAAAATGTTAGATACACACACACACACACATACAGAAACACAAACAGACACACACACACAATGTACATGGTCAGGGTGGGTGGTAAGTAGGATTGTAGACAGTGAGGGTAGAGCATAAGCAAATGCACAAAGAACTAAGAGGACAGATACTGGCCATTCCCATTCACTGATAACACAAATATGTACGCCTATCAGTGCAGTAAGAGACTCTCCTACTGATTCAGGCGTCTCTTGGTAGAGCTACTGCCAGCGCCAATAACCAAAGGCAACAGGTGCAATCAAATTGGTATTTCAGTTCGAGAAGCAACAGGCCTCCATGTCCCTGTGGTTCAGGTAAAGAAGCGCTCTCTTCTGCAGAGTGCTTTCTTTCGTTCCCTTTGCCAGTTCAGCTTAACATCCTCCTGAGTGAACCTGGAGGAGAAACACACTGCCAAGATGAGATTGTGCCCCCATTCCACCTGTGCTGGGAGTTGCATGAGAGCATCAGAGGGCACTGGGTGCCCCAAAGCTGTCAGTTCCCATTATAGGCAACTACGTGGTCTAGGAGGCATACGGGAGATGCAGCAGCAATAGATGCAAAAAACACGCTCTCTGCACCTAAGAAATCATTAGAGTCAGGCTCAGTGTAGAAAATACTCAAGCAGAAATGTCCAGACATTCTTCTGGAATGCTTTTGGGGGAGGATGGGAGAAGATTGGACTTTTGTTGTTGTTTTTGTCATATGTCTGCAAGTCATTTCTGACTTATTGGGACCCTAAGGCAAATCTACTATGGAGTTTTCTTCACAAGATTTGTTCACAGGTAGTTTCTCATTGCCTTCCTCTGAGACTGAGAAAGTGTTATTTGCTCAAGGTCACCCAATAGGATTCCATGGCTGAGCAGGGATTTGAACCCTGGTCTCCAGAGCCATAGTACAACACTACACCATCCTGGCTCTCAAGACAGGACTTTGCTCTAGAAACTACGTGGTCTAGAAGGCATACGGGAGATGCAGCAGTAATAGACTGCATGGTTTGATTAGATAAAAGACATTTCCTGAGGACTAGAAACTCCTAATAGACTTTTTGCCATAAAGAAAAGAAAAGGAAAAAGAAAAAGACTTGGCAACTTTTGGTTTTGATTATTAGAAACAATAGACTATCGAAAGAAGGGAACGTATGTTACATGCCTTCAAGTCATTTCTGACTTCTGGCGACCCTAAGGCAAACCTATCACAGGGTGTTCAGGGCTGAGAGTGTATGACATGCCCAAGGTCACTCAGTGGATTTCCATGTGCAACACCCAAACCACTACACCATGCTGGCTCCATGAATATCTATATACATATATAATCACCAAAAGGGATAATCACCAGAAGGAAGATCGCAAGTCACGTTTTCTCTTCTTCTTTTTCTTTCTTTCATTCTGTTCTGTAATTTTTAACTCTTATTTTATTGTATTCCAGATTTTTTCTCTCTTTTCTTACCTTCCTTCCTTCCTTTCTCTTTCTTTCTTTCTTTTTTTTGTAATTCTAAAAGTATTTTAAAATTTCTTAATAAAATTATTTTAAAAAAAGACAGAACTTTGTCTTCCTCTTCTTCTAACACATACCATTCTGTTCAGAACCCAGATCACATTGGCAGAGGATGTTTTAACCAATGGACAAATACAGAAACAACAACGAAAAAGGCAGTGTGGTGTAATAATCAGAGTGCTGAACAGAGACTTGGGAGTCCAAGTCCAAGTTCCCACTAAGCTATGAAACTCACTGGGTGATCTTGACTTAGTCACTTACTCTCAGCAAGACCTACATGACAGCATTGTTGTAAGGATAACAACATAAAGGAAGAGGGCCATTTACATTATCCTAAGCTCACTAGAGGAAAAGGAGGAATTTAATGTCATGTAGTGCAGTGGTTTGAGCACTGGACTGTGACCCTGGGACCAGGTTTCAGTTCCCCATTCAGCCATGAAAACCCATTGGGTGATCTTGAGCACACTCTCAGCCACAGAAAATTCCATAATAGGTTTGCCTGAGGGTTACCACAAGTTGGAAACAACTTGAAGGCAAACAACAACACAATACAGGGAGGGAGGAGGGGAGGGAAGGGAAAGAGATCATGTAGATCAGCTGTAGAGATCACATTGAATGTTATATAAAACCAAACAACCTCCTCTCCCCTAAAATTCCTTATATCTTGGAATAAGCAAAACTAAAACATTCTGAAATTAATTGTGATGCTGGATGTGGCAGTAGTTACCATCTTAGTGGCTTTAAAGAAAAATGGCCAGCTCTCCTAGCACCAACAGTCAAAAACTATTGTGCCTCTATTCCACCTTTCCTTCCTTACTAGGGCCATTTCCACACTAGACTGCTATAGCGGTATGATTCCACTTTCAACATCCTATGGAATTCTGAGGTCAAAGGCCCCTCCCTGAACTGCAAACCCCAGGACTCCATAGGATGTTGAAAGTGGAATCATAGCGCTATAACAGTCTAGTGTGAAAATGGCCTAGGTTTTTAAACAAGAGATAAGACATAGCATGAGAACATGGAAGGAGGCATCTGTAAGATGTACCCTTGGAACACCAGAGATATCACTACAACCAATGTTTTACAACTTGGGGATTTAATTTACATTAAACCCTAAACGCTTGCCTCAAATGCAAGAGAGGCACTATACCATGTGTGTTCAGCTGGGGTACCCCGATAGTGGGCAGAACTAGAACAGGGAACATAGCTCCCTGCTGTAAGATTTTGTTGCAGGTTCTGCTTGTCAGTCTAAGGTATCATACAAGCACTGAACCAAAGGCACCAGAAGGAAGTAACACTTGTGCCTACCTCTGCATTTGATCCATTCTAGAACCTCCATCTGGTTGGTAAAGTCTGAAGACATGAATGAGAGACACCACCATCACTCTGTCGTGCACTGTGTGGCCATACTTGTTGGGGAATTCTGGGAATTTTAGTCAAAAAAGTAACTTTCCCAATGAGTGTGTACCAGATCGCCATACAAGTCAACCTGATTCAGCTGGCACCCAAAGGAGAAACATAACATACTAAATGTCAGTGCTAAAGCCTCATCAAGTCTCTCCTTTTCCCCAGCTCCTGCTCTGAAACAGAGTCAGTGGAATTTAGGCTGACTGTTCTCTTTATCTGAGGCAAAGTGGAACGACGACAACAGAGAAGCCAAGCCAAGTCTTTGAAGTTATCTATTTCTTGTCCTAATAATTATGAGAGTAAAGGCTTTAGGATTCATTTTCTGTTTTTTTGTTTTGTTTTTTTGACATTTGCCCCATAAGGATATGTTTTCAGTTCACAATAGCAATCCATTTCTTCCAAACACACTCAAGGAAGTAGCAAAGAAGAAAAGCAAAGCAACTGGCAAGCAGAAAGTCAGGTAGCACGACAGGTTTGTTGGGAATAAGCCAGGAGGACACAAAAGCAGCAATTCATTAGATCAGACTGAGAGGAAACAAGAGGAAGAACCTGAATTTCACTACCATTATTATCAGGGTCTGGGAAAAGGAGCCAGAGAGAACATCAGCACTTTCCTTCCCTCAATATCTATTCCTACAGAAGGCTGGAAACCTATTTGAAGATGGTTAGGCACTAATAAGTACCTCCTTCCACCCCTGAACTTAAGTACAAGGTGGGGGGAAGATAGCACTAGCTTTTCAGAATGATGAGCAAGAACAAAATGCTTCCCACTTGGCTCATCTGTTCTGGAACTACCCTGTTTCTCAGCTCCCTCCTTTTAGAGCAGATGTGGGGATCACCCCTACTTTTGTGGTCCCACTTCCCTTTTTTTTAAGTCAAATTTCCTTCCAAATGGTCAAAAATGCACCAAAGCAGTGACCTGCCCTCCCTAAAGTTGTTGCATGGCTCTTCTTGTGACACGCAGGTAATGCAAGAAGCTGTCCAGGAAACACAAGTAGTCCAATAGGAAGGGACATCCTTGCTTGACCACTCTGGGCACTGACGGAGTAGCTGTGGATGGGGAGAATAAGAAGAACAGTATGGTACTGCAGTTTGAATATTGGATTAAGACTCCAGGAGACTAAAATTCAAACCCTGCTAGGTCATGGAAACCCACTTAAAGATCTTGAGTCCATCACACTCTCTCGGCCCCAGAAGAAAGCAATGGCCAACCTCCTCTGAACAAATCTCATCAAGAAATCCCCATGACAGGGTCACCTTAGTATTGCCAAAAGTCAGAAAGAATTTGAAGGCAAGTAACAACAGAAATGCTCCTGATGGCAAAAGCAGTCTTGACAGTTGGAACAGATTGTTTCGGAAAGTACTGGACTCTCCTTCAGGAGAGTTTGGATAGCCCTGTGTCAGGGATACTTTAGCTGCAGTGACAGGGGGCTGGATCAGATCAATGGGATTCCACAGTGGCCCAAAGACCAGTGCTGGCCCAAAAGGCACTGACTGTTAGTCTACAGTAAGTTTCCAAAACAGAAAACAAATACAATAATAATATGACACAAATATGGTACTAGCATCTGGTGCACCAAGGAAAAAGAACCATTTATCTGCTACATCTGATAGTTTCAGAAGTCCCGAGCCTACCCCTGGAATTTCTTCCCATTCCATGATTATGAGAGAACACCATAACAGAAATCAAGGAAGACCTCCCATATGTTTTGGCCCACAATTCCCATGATTCTGGAAAGCTGCATTTTTGACAACTGCAGTCCAAAACATCTGACAGGTCAAAAGTTCCTATTGAAGATCATCGCCATGGCATGATCTGCCCTCCCTGAAATCATACTACTGGTGTGAGCGGAGGCCACGCTGGCCAAAGTCCCATTGTTAATCCAGGCTAGAGAATACTCAATGAATCAATTAAAATTCCTACTGAGTTCATGGGTCTAACTCTAGATAGGATTAAGAACTGGAATTAGGCTGTGTGCTGTCCCCCAATATAGCCCAGGTCTTATGCAATAGCAGCTTCCACACTGGCAACACACTACTAGAAGGCATTCTAAAACTGTAGTTTTCTCAGGAGGCAAGGGAAACTGAAACGCATGAACCTGAGCAAGACACAATGCTCAGGAGCACCATTTCCAACTCAGCAGAGACCTGGAAGCTATCTGTTTGTTTCAGATCCCATCTCATTCTGGATTTCAACATCTCTTTCAGAGTTTGGAAGGGAAGGAGATGGACTGAAGGGCCTGGGTAAGATTTTCCCCACCTTTATTTTTTTCAGCTTGGAAAAGGCTCAGAACATTGGAAGATGTTTTCAAGGCTTCCCTGAGAAGAAAGGCAAAACCAAAGGCCTTCCCAAACAAGTTGAGAAGCCCAGGTACTTCTAGTTCTAAAGGCTTTTCCTGAACTCCCTCCTGGCTCTCTGTTTCCTACATGATCTCTTTCATCTTACTTTATTTTATTTTTATTTTATCTTAATCCCACCTTTTTCCAAGTGACCCAAGATGGCTTACAACAAAGTTAAAACAAGATACAACTAGAAACCTGGTGGCACAAAAGTCTTTTAAAAGCAATTGTAATAGCTATCATTTAAAACAACCACAATTTAAAACAGTATAAATCATTTAAAAGATGCAACAATAAAAATAAAAATCCCGCACACCCAGCCATTAAAAAAAACTCTTTTGCACAACCTACTGATCATCAACAGCCCATTCAAATACAAAGACCTGTACCTGCTGGGAAAAGAAGAGCACAGCCAGGGCCACCTAGTCTCTCATGGGAAGGAATTCTGGGACCTACCACTAAGAAGGCCCTCTCATGTGTCTTCATTAGACAGACCTGCAAGACTGGTGGAACTAAAAGAAAGCTGGTATTTCAGACAGTCTAGATCTAATTGGTGTGGGGCTTTATGGGTCATAACCAGCATTGTGAAGAGCTCCAAAAACAAACCAGTAGCCTGTGAAGCTGCTTCAACAAGGGAGTTACACACTCCCTGTAACCTGTCCAGGTCAGCACTCTGGTTTGAGCAGTTAGGACCTGCTGAAGTTTCTGAACAGTTTCGAAAGGCATTCTTCGTGTAGAGAGTATTGCAGTGCAAATAAAGAGAAAGAATGGAACCACACGGAAAGAAACTGGACTAGAGCTCATGTTGAACGCATTAATAGACGGCAACAATAGCTAGTCCACGGTGAATCTAGTCCATGGCTGGGAGAAGGGGGGCCGGGCAGATTTACACAAAAGATCTCCTTCAGCTGATTTCCATATCAACAGCAAGATGACATATTTGCAACTAGCCTGGTTACTTAGCAGCAAAACAACCAGCCGACACACTAAAGCCTTCACAAAACATATGGATTCTTCTCGTTGACTTGCTTTCAGAGCACAGATCACAGACAGAAAAGGGAAAGGAAAATATTTGATTAAACTTCACTGTGCTGCACTTTCCTTTGGCAGGTGTTCTTTGCTAGAGGTAGAGAGCCAAAGCAACACAGAATGTGCAGCCTCCATTGCTTCCAATCCGCTCAGCACGCAAATGCACAAACAAAAATCAAAGCTCTAGATGTCTTTGGGGGACTTTTACCCTGCCTTTCCCAGCTGGCCCAGAATCAGTACAATTGATTGTAAAAGAATGCAGCTGCAAGACAACCAAAGTTTCAAGAACAAACACTTTTTAAACAACATCATACAGCAATCTTCCTCAGCCTGGCAGCATCCAAACATTTTAAGCCACATCGCCTATCATCCTTGGGCATAATGGCTGGAGGATGGAGTACAAAATATACGGAGACTGGTATGGTGGAGAAGTCTGGCATAAAGACTATTAAAGATTATGGATTATGGGTCAAGTGGAAATCTCCCTGTAACATGCTGATTAGGAATGAGAATCACATGGGGACCAGGGCCAATTCCAGCACCACCTCCACAAACACACAGCAAACCCAAATACCTCTGTTTTCCTCTGCATTTCCTCTCAAAATGGTGGCAGGACATAAGAGGGAGAAGGATCACAGAGGAAAACCAAGGTATCTGCGGATAGTATGTGGTTCTTAGGTCCTTGTGGGACTGCTTTTGCATATTTTCACACATTTGGGGGACTTCCAACATTATTTTAGCCAAAAATTGATGGAAATTCAGACAGAACTTCTGTGTTTATAAAAAATTGGGGGGCTTAGAGCGATTTGAGGGCCTAATGTGGGGCTTCAGAGACCACAAAAGTGGGATCCAGAGTCTGCCCTGAGCCCACCCTGAGCTGAAGGGTATGTGTGTTGGACAGTAAAGGAGGAGACAGAGACAGCAGCTTCAGAGTCTTTATTTTTTAAATCCTATTTCACTCCAATCTCATCTCCACAGTGAAGTACCTGCGCCTATGCAGGGCTGAATGCGGCATTCCATCAATGCATCAGAGGAAGGAGGCTGCAATCCATGACAGCTCATGCTAAAATAAATCTTTAAAGGTTCCACAAGTTCCCTTTTCCTTCCCTTCCTCCTCTTTCTTTTAATACTAAAACAAACATGGCTGTCTTAGAATATCAGTATAGTTTTAAATCTGTTTCATAAAATAGTATTTTTTTCCTTTTAAAGAAAACCCTCATATTTCAAAAGTCCAAGGAGGACAGTTCTGGGAGTGATCCAATACATCCAGTAACAACTTGTATTACTCACACTGCTGTTAAAGACAATTCTCTTCTATTAACTGCTAACTGCTGTCAAATCAATGCGACTCATGGTGACCCTATGGATGAGAGACCTCAAAGACATTTTGTCACCAGCTGCCCTGCTCAGGCATTGCCAATTCAGGGATGTGTCTTCCTTGATTGAGTCTATCCATCTGTAATGCAGTCATCCTCTTTTCCTACTGCCTTCTACCTTACTAAGCATTACTGTCTTTTTTAGTAAGTCATATCTTCTCCTGATATGTCCAAAGTATGACGGTCTCAGTTTAGTCATCTTGGCTTCTAGAGATTGTTCAGACTTGATTTGATCTAGTACCTATTCATTTGTATTTTTAGCACTTCAGGGTATCTATAGAGCTCTTCTCCAGCACCACATTTTAATGAGTTGTTTTGCTTCCTGTCAGCTTTCTCCACTTTCCATCTTTCACAACTATACATAGAAATTGGAAATATGATGCCTGCCTGCCTGCCCATCCTAAAAGAAGTAAGGAACAGGAACACTATGGGAAGTGGGCAAAGCAAATGGCTATCAAGTCTTAAGAAAGAGTACATATTTCAGGATGATCCTATATACCTGTGGTGGGCTGACTTCAGACCTGCAGGATCTATTTTGAGGTTTTGGGGATTTTTTTTCCTAGACTTCCAAACTCCAAGAAACAGGGCATGATGCAAAAGATGTACCCTTATCAGTCAGTCATGCTTCTATTAAAGTCAATAAACCATAACACAGTAAAATAATTATGTACATCCTAGACACAAGGGAGCAAAGGGGTAAGCACAACATATTTAAAAATATAAACAATCTGTGTTAAAATAGAACAGCAGGACATAATTAATTACAGATAATGCATTTTAGAAACTGTTTAATGAAATGAGTTTACCATTTGTTACAAAACACTGCAATTTAAACAAATCAAATATATAAATATATATTAAAACCATATAGCTTTATTGTGGATATACAACTTTTGGTAGCTTTATCACTCCTGAAACTATAACCCCCATATGACACCTCAGTTGTTTAAACCAAAGAGAATCCTTAAATTATTCATATTTGGGTACCATAGCCCTTCAAGATTTGGCAGCAAAGGAAAAAAACTTCACAAACTCCTATGTTACTCTTTTTTCAGTATTCCTTAATAGATATATCAGAAACCATTCCAAAAGTCTACCTGGGAATTTGCTTAAGAGAGGTGCTGATACTCTTAAAATATTCTCCTTGTGTAATGTACAGTAGAAAAATACATGAGGCAAAGACTTTACTAGTCTCTCCCCACAGGGGCATATGTGGTCCTTGTATTCAATTTGTTGAAAACATCCCTCTAATATAACAGATGGAATTACGTTGAATCTAGCTTTGCTCAACACCATCCAGTATTTGGGAACTGTTAAATTTTCTAGATAATATGCTCCCCCAATTGAATTAAACTTCAAACCCAAACTAATGGGGGAGCAAGTAGTGCATGCAACAGATATACAGTATTGGGTGTCAATGTCTTTAATCCATTTGCGCAAGGATCAGCTTTGCCCTAGGCCAATCAAGTGTGAGAAGGAATGTGTCTAAGAGGCCTAATTGCTGCAGTTTTTCTTTCAATATCTTTAAACAGGTGAGTAATGTAAGTATCTCTTTGCATCAAATAAACGTATTCAGCCTCCGCACCTGCAAAAATAAGTCTCAGCCAATACCCTAAGGCCCATTTTTACAATGCATTCAACCGATGTACAACCAGCCTCCAAACATAAGACTGCTAATCGGACACAATTTGGCACAGCAAATAATTTTCTAAGAAATGCAGAAAGAATTCATTCCACTGTCGTTAAGAAACTCAGGACCCATACCAAGATACCAAACAGCAATTGAGGAAGGATCTCAGCCTGAAATACCTTAAGTGCAGCAGAGATGTGTCCTTATTGTTAAAGACATCTCATCCCCAAAATTTATTTGGGCCAGAGCTTTGAAGTATCTCTTTTTGACTACAACCACAAAAATCCCACAGCTAACATGGCCACTGGTTGTGGGATTCTGGAAGTTTGTCATTCAGAACAGTAACTTTTTCAAGCTCTGGTTTTGCCTTCTGGAATTGAATGCTGCTCTGGAATTGAATCCTTCCGCGCAAAAATCAACCCTAACCTTCTTGCCTAACTTTCTTCGTTTTAGTGGCATATCTGGTCTGACAAAATAAGGTTGTTTTCCTATTGTTAATCAATTGGGAGTCAGAAATCCTGACTGTAAATCGTCCAAACCCCTACCTGTGGATCCAGACAAACCCTCCATCCAGTCCCAGTGTAAAGAATCAGACAGCAGCCTTTCCAAGCAATGTCTGCACAAGCAAAGTCAGCCCAAGCAAATAAAGTGGAGCCTCAGTTCAGTTCATTCCAGTTCACAGCTGCCTCAAACATTTTGAAACTTGTAGCCTAGAGGTGAGGCCATCACATATTTCCATACAGTCTCTCTCTTGGTTGCATGATGGAGGAAGACAGGAGTCATCAGAACAAAACGACTTTATTTGCAGTTCTGAGTTATAAGGCGGTTCACATCACATCCAGACAGCCTAATGCATTTGGACAAATTGCCAGAGAAGCTACCTCACCTCACATTACTCCCTCTGGAAGGATGGAAACAAATCAGCAGAACGAAGGAGGGGAAAAAATGCAACTGAAGCTCTCAGGGGCAACAGCTAAACTACTGTGTACCCAGTGTCTGTAAACTCAGTAACAGCATGATTCTGTAGCAAAGTAGAGGAGGCACGCAGTGTCCCACGGAAGTCTCCTAGCATGCAGAAACACAGTTTATGCAAAGCCACTCCAGTTGCTAGGTTCATGTATATAATAGAAATGGCAGAGAAAAGAGTTCAGACAACAAAAAAATTCATTTGGTTTCGCACTGTGCCTAGTTTTGCATTTTCCGCCCCAAAGCAGGGTCGCCAGAGGAACAGCTAGAGAGAAGTCCTGTTCTTTTAATGGCTGTGTAGAAGAAGGAATGTCAGCAGGTATTGCTTGTTATCTAGTTGTGTGACAAGCAACATCTGCTGAAATTCCCTTTACTACACAGCCATTAAAGGTAGATGAACTCTCTCTGGCTTTTCCTCCGGCTACCCTGCCCCAAAGCAGAACTGAAAATCAGAAAATCACAGTCTTCCTTGTACCTGCCTCCACAATAGAATTAAACATATTTTCCCCCCAAACACATTTTTTTTTCTTTTTCATGTTTTGGCATGATTTCTGACGCTGACCAGAGATAAGCAGACTGGAAAGCTATTCATCTGGCAAAGTTGAAGATTCCTCATATCCATAATTTGGAGACGTTACTTCTGGGCTACCATTCCCCAGATCTCTTAACTAGCATGAGCTGGCTGAGGGATTCTAGGAGGCAGAATCCAAAAAAAGCAACTTTCCCAAGAGCATCAGGAATTAAAAGAAAGGAAACTTAAAGCAGGAGTTGTATTAACCACATTGTAATCACTGGGGTCATTTCCGCACTAGGCTGTTATAGTGCTATTATTCCACTTTCAACATCTGATGGAATCCTGGGGTTTGCAGTTTAGGGAGGGGCCTCAGAGGACACTCCCTAAACTGCAAACCCCAGGATTCCATAGGATGTTGAAAGGGGAATAATAGCACTATAGCAGCCTAGTGTGGAAATGGCCTGGGGCTTTTTCTAGGGTAGGGCTTGAGTCATGAACATGCTATTCAACCTCCATCACAAACAGTGAGAAAAGCAAAACGAGTTAATAAGCATAGGCCTGCACTCAGAAGGGTTAGGATTCTGGGAGAGTGGGAGAGTAAAACAGCTGCCCCCACATATGATCTTCTTGTATTTTGGGTCATTTTGGATGAAAAAAGTCCCCAAACTGGCCCAGATTTGGGGGCCATGGGGAGGCCTTTGGAGATTGCCAGGAGGGTTCAGCAGCCATAAAAGTGGAGCTTGGAACCACAGGAACCCATTGGTCGTCACTTTCTTCACCCATGTATTAAAGTTAAAAAAAAAAACATTAAGGTTATCCCTTCTCCCTGTTTCTCACCTGATTAAAAGAACCAAAGATCTAAAAATAAATAAATAAATAAATAAATAAATAAATAAATAAATAAATAAATAAATGCATTTGTTTGTGTACGGATGTTATCACAATACATATTTTGATATTTCAAAATAGTTAAGTCATAACATTAGCAGGGATGCAAACAAAGATGAATAAGAGTGTTGGGATAATTTTGACCCTGCATCTTCTGAAGACATCCTTCCTGAGAAGAGCACTAGAGGATCAAAAGCAACACCCTCTCCCAAACAGCATCACGTCCTGCCCAGGTCAAAACAACCCTTTGATAAGCAGAATAATCAATCTAGCCGAAGGATGCACCTATTACTGGAAGCATGCAGAAACTCCTGGCAAAAACAAAAACAGTACTCTGGATTCCAGACTCAACTCACACACCATCGCTACTTGAAATGGCTACTGAAAAATGTGCAGTGCTAAGACAGACATTTACAAAACACAGGGGCTGGCCGCTGCAAATTAAAAGGGGGAATCTGCAGAGAAAATAGGTGAAACCAGAGAAAGCCAACGAGGGGTAGTGATTTGAGTGCCAGACCATTACCCTGGAGACCAGAGTTCCACTTCCCACACAGCCACAGAAACCCACTGGGTGACCTTGAGTGCATCACACATTCTCATCCCCACAAAACCCCACGATAGGTTTGCCGTTGGGTCATCATAAGCCAGAAACACTTGAAGGCACACAATAATAATGAAGGAAAAAAATTAGACAAAGAACTGCACTGGATCATATGAAAAAACCAATCCAGCCCAGTACCTTGCTGCTCACAGCAGTCAAATAGATGCCTCAGGGAAGCCCACAAGCAAGATATGACTGCAAATAGCAGTCTCCTGCTCATCCTTGAAAATGTATACAGTCAGCCCTCCACCTTTGCAGGTTTTACTTTTGCAGGTTTGATTATTCATGGATTATTTGCTGTCGCCTCTGCTGCCTCCCTAGGCCATTTTTATAGGGACTGCAAGCCTTGTGAGACTGAGAAACTGTGAATGAGGCTTGTAAGTCCCTTTGGCGTGGGGCAATAGTGGAGGTGGCAGTAGGCCCCACCAGCCACCCGCTTCTGCCTTGTGGAAGAACCCTGACGCCTCAAAGGAATCCATGGTGGGTTGAATATGGTGATCACACTTTTGTGTGTGTTAAATATGGTTTGAGAGGGCCTAGCATTATTCACGTTTTTTCCACTTTCATGGGTGTCCTGTGCCCCTAACCCTAGCAAATGTGGGGGAGGACTGTATTTCCCACACACTGTATATGATTGTGTGTGAGAGAGCGAGAGCGTGAGCCTTCAAGTTCCCTGTCAACTGATGGCGACCCAATGAATTCTTAGGCAAGGAGGTACTTTTGCCAGTTCCTTCCTCTGAAATATAGCCTACAGTACCTGGTGTATGATATAGTGCAGGAAATATGCTGCCATCATGACCAGTAGACATTGAAAGCCTCATTCTATCTACATTTGGTTTGTTCTAATACAGAAAGTAGGCAGAGGCCTGAGAGAGGAAGCAATACCAGTTTTATTTATAGCCCAATCTTCTTCCAGTGAGTCTGGAGCTCCATGAATTCATCTAACCCAGGACAAGAAAGTAAACAGAATTCTGAGGGTGGGAGTGAAATGGGAATTATTTATAGACCAGCTATCTTTCAAGGAGCTGAAGGCTGTGGTTTTTCCTTTCTTGCCTTTTGCTTTTACCTCAGAACAATTTGAGGGAGCTTAAGTAGAGAAGATGTGACCAGACCACAGTCAACCCAGAGAGTTTTATAATTGAGCAGAGATCTCAATTTAAATCTCCTAATTCAACCCTCGAACCATTCCACTAGGCCACGATTTCTGATGGCTCAGTCTGATCAAAGGCTATCTCAGTCATAATGGGCAGGATTTGACCTGCAAACTGGAAGAAGTAGTTTTATAGCTGAGTCTTAACCTTTTTTTTATTTCTTACATAAAACAGGAAAACTATTGCTGTTACTGATTATGTTTTGATGTTTATTTCCTTGTGCTAGCATACTGAGACTGTTAATTACATTTCACAATTAAATTATAATTTAGTACTGTAAGATGGAAGTCACAGTTCAGTGGTAGAGTCCAGAGAACCAACCACGGAGGACAGCCAACACCCTTGTGCCATGCCTGTGAACTTCTAGATCAAGAATGAGAGACCTGCAGCCCTCCTGATATGGCTGGACTATATCTCCAGTCATCCTCCATAAGTCATGCCGGCTTTGGCTACTAGGAGTTGGAGACCAACAACATCTGTTTTTGTTCCATGCCCTTGGTTCATAGCAGCAGTTCCCAAACTTCAGTCTTCCATGTGTTTTTGGATTTCAGCTCCCAGAAACCCTAGCCAGCTTGGCCAAAACTCAGGAATTCTGGGAGCTGAAGTGCAAAGCAACTAGAAGGTCAAAGTTTGAGAACCACTGGTTTACAGTAATCTTCCCCAAATCGGTATCTGCTAGATGTAGGTACTATATCCAAGTCCCATCATGCACAGTCAGCATGGGCAATAAAAACAACTTTTTTGAAGTGAACTTTTATAGTGAAAAATTAAAGCATCCAGACAGGACAGAGCAGAACCAGCACCACACACAAGCTCTATGCCAGCATTACCTTCCAAGTTGACCCTGATCCCATCTGTCATTGCTTTCCTTGTATGAAAGTGACAAGTTTAAGGAAGAAACCAGAGGAGAGGCTCTATACACAGGGAGGTTCTCCACAAAAGAAAAACTCTGGAAAATCAGCATTTATCCTAGCATGGAGAGGATCCATGCATGTAGGAACTTCTTTTCTTCAGATTCATCATCTTCTGTCACGGAGAGTGACAGAAGTGGCAGGACTAGCTCACCCCTCCTCTCATGATAGATTCACCTTAAGGTCACCATAAGCTGGAAATGACTTGAAGGCACACAACTACCACTGCTACTACTACTACTCCTCTCTTGTATAAATCTACATTTGTTTTGAGATCTTTCTTCTGTGGAGGTCTTTCTCTCTGTTCAACCACCCTCAGGGGAACACTTGGACCTTCTTGATGGCTGCTCCTTGACTCTGGAACTCCCTTCCTGGAGAGGTTAAACTGATATCTTCCATGCTGCATTTTCATAGAGAGATGAAGACCTTTTCTTTATTCCACCAGATCTTTGAAAATTAATTTTTCAGGGGAAAGAGTCCTTGTATAATGTGCACAACTTTTATTTGTTGTTATTGTTGCTATTGTTTAAATGGAATGTTTTTAAATTGATTTTACTTTTCTGATAATTTAATTGCTTTTTAATTTTTGTATACTGTGAATTTTTAACAATGTGCATTTTTACTGTTGTAAGCCATCTTGACTCCCAAACAGGGAAAAGGAGAGTGACTGATGATGACGGTGATAGGCATACAGATTGATTTGTCCATCCCTATGTCACATTCCTGATCTGCAGGCTTCCGAGATATCTTCAGCAGCCATTTTCAGAGCTGCTCATTTGCTTGCCATCTTCCTGTAAGCTCAATCAGCACTACCACCCAGAACCAGAGGGAAAAGCTCCTTAGATGTTTGAAGAGAGAAGGTAACAGACAAGAAGAAGAAGGCAAAAGAAGACCTGGAAGCTCAGGAGCTATTGGGCGCATACTGGGGCAGGAACATTGGCCAATATCCAACAATGGTGGTTCTCTGAATGCTGATGCCATTTGGTATCTTCAACTAAAGTGTTTCTTAGATACCAAGACTGTCAACATTCTCCTTCAGTCCAAAACCCCAGCCGCAAGGACCTGTTAAAAGCAACAAGAGCAAACTCATTAGGAAATGAACCAGGGAGTAAAAAGATTGGCCTTGTAATAGAAGCTCTCAAAATCCAATCTTAGCCATTAGCCATGCTGAATTTAAAGTGCTCCCTGGACAGGCTTTCATTGCTCACAGCTTCGTTAAGACCCAGCCACTTGATGTTCTGAGATCTCTTCAAATATCTCCCAGAGGTCCAAACTTTTGCTCCTAATAGATCCATTTATTTTCTCTTCAGCTACACTTAGTAAAGTTCAGAAAAACAGATGGTACTGAGGAAGAAAACGAGTGCTGAATGGCATCTTTAAAGGCGTATACATTAAAAGTTAAAACCTATTTTCCTCTTATTGAAATTCAGACAAGGCTTTCATAATCACCTACAAAAGATTTACAAGTTACAGGTGGAGCCTCCTTTATCCAAAAAGCTTGGGACCAGAAGAATTTTGGATTTCTTCAAATTTTGGAATACAGTACATTCTAGGAATAACCACATGTTTTGTTCACCTGCTACTTGCGCTGTCCATGAGATACAAGGCTGGAGAGAGACTGAGGATCTGTGAAATAGGAGGGAATCCAAGGCCATTTAAACACCGGATTTTTATAGTGCTATTATTCCACTTTCAACATCCTCTGGAATCCTGGGGTTGAAGTTTAGGGAAGAGTCTTTGGGGCCCCTCCCTAAATTGCAAACCCCAGAATTTCATAGGATGTTGAAAGTGGAATAATACCACTACAACAGTCCGGTGTGGAAATGGCCCAAGTGTAGTGTTCAGTAGGAATCCTGCCATTTCACAGATCCTCTTTCTCTCTCTCTCTCTTTTGGCCATCTACCATCTGCTCCTGCCTGAGGTGGCAGCTGCAGCACTCCTGCTTTTTCATTTTTCAGATCCTTAGTTTCTCTCTCTTTGCCACCAGCCACCTACTTAGCAGTCACATTACTCTTAAGATCTGAGAGAGGAATGATCAGAAGCACAACAGACACTGCCTCAAAGGCAAAAGGGGATGCCTGGCAGCAAAAAGTTTCAGGTTTTGGGAGGTTTTCAGATTTCCAGGGAGGCTCAACCTGTACTAAAATGGGACAGGTTGAAGAAAGATTTTTGCTCCACTACGCAACAGAAATAGTATAGAATGTACGGCTGGGAATCCCGTTTTTCTGGCAAAGTTCACATTCCCTTGGGAGTACTTTATTGGGCAGGGGGTAACTTTAAGGGTGGTTTGGGACTTTCTCTCCCACCTCTTCTTCCCTGTCCAAGGGGTGCTGAGTGAAGGATGCACACTCTTACCAGAGATCTGAACCAGTCCTGTGTAGATGGCTTCTTGAATTAGGGCAAAATGCACACAAAACTTGCTCACTTCTACTTTCTGCAGACTTTCCTAGAATTTAATTATGAGTTCCCTGTGTTGGTCTTTACAACTAAAAGACTGCAGGGCATAGGAAGAATACATACTTGTACTGCATGAAGTTCATATTGAGTTCAGTTTATTTGTTCCGGCCACCGGCCATAACAAAACATTAAAAACAAGAGTACCACAAAGAATAAAATCAATCAATCAGGGAGAAAAGAAACACATATGAAGGAATCCCACAGAGCAATCACAATCCAACAATAAGCGATGGTTAGTGTCAAGCATCATAAAATACAACCCATAGTCTGCGAATCAAAGTATTTTTCATGTTGCTCTGCAGCTGCCGGAACAAAAATAACCTCCTGCACTTGTATGAAGTTCACATCTGCAAACCAGCTTCTGTGATTACTCACATAAGAGCTTTTTTTTTTTTTAACAGAATATTGGTTTTCTGAAGTATGTGCTCAGGGTGCTACACAGATTTGTGGGATCCCATCAGTAAGGGTCCATTTTCATGAATCCTACCTCCACAAGAGTAGTCTGGAGGGAAGAGATGTTCTTAAAAAACACTAGTATTAAATAGCTGATATAACATTGCAGTAAAGAAATAACTGCAACAAAATTTCTTTTTGAAGGGGAGAGAGAAAAAACGTACTGGGCTAGTATTAAAAACAACAGAAAAAATAGCAATATCCAGCTTAATGCAAGACATATTTGGCTACGATCCAGTCCCTTTAGTTTCCACTAGGTTTGCCAGGTGAAATAAGGGACTGGCTTGTCATGCAAGCAATGCCTGCTGAAATTTGCCCAACTGCACAACCATTACAGGAACAAACTCTATTCATTATTTTATTTAGCAACCCTAATCCCCACTCATTAGCATTCGCACTTGAAATGTGCTTCCCAGTCATGCCTCTAGTGCTCAGAATGCTGGAACATGACTAGAGAAACTGAGACACAAATCTTCACAAGGCCCTGCAGCTCACTGGCTAGCCCTGGGCCAGTCCAGTGGCATGCAACCGCACAGAGACTAAGAATAAATTTTCTCCCCGATTTCCCTCTCCTTGGGGTCACACTCTCCCCAGCAACACACCAGGACACCTGTTTTTTCTCTGTGACCTTTCAAAAATAGTGACCAGATGTTCTGGCTGCCATTTCAGGAAGAACACAATTAAAAAGAAGAGATGTCTGCAGGTGGGTAGGAGCATTTTTGGCCTGTTTTTGTACATTTAGGACCTCCTCTTGCATGGTTTTTATGTGATCATCATGCCAATTTCCTTTTTTAAAACCCCTGTTTGAGATTTTGGGCGGCCATAAAGGTGAGGTTCAGGGAATCACATGCATCCTATAGGTCACACTGTCACCATCCTGGATTAGTCACTCTCTCACAGTCTAACCTACCTTACAGGGTCATTGTGTGGATCAAAATGGGGGGGAGGGCTACATACATAATCTTATCCTTCCTGGAGTAAAGGCAGGATATAAATATAATAAACAAGCAAATTAAAAATAACCGGTGGTATTTCACAGCTGCAGACACTGGACGCACTTGTTCAATTAAAGAAAAGATAAAGAACCAGCTACTCCCTTAGACAGTACCTGGGGGTAATACAAAAGGGGCCTTGAAGTTGCTCACCTGGGCATGAGGTTGCCAAATTGCAAAACTGGAGAGAGCTCCTGTACCTTTATTGACTGTGTGGAAGAGAGGATTTCAGCAGGTGTTGCTTGTTACCTGGTTGTTTGACATGCAACACCTGTTGAAATTTCCTCTTTTGCACAATCCTTAAAGGTATACCAACCCTCTCCAGTTTTCAGTCTAACAATTCTACCTGGGTAGCGGACAGAGTCAACACATAGGTCACCTGCTCCCAGTCTTCCCCACATTGGACAGGTACGTTATCAGAAGTAGCATGCCCCTCATCACTAGCAGCTGAGAAACAGAAGCGGAAGGGCATGATTCCAATCTAATGCTTGTGGGCTTTGCAGAGATATCTGGCTGCTTGGCCACGCTGGGAAATATAAGGCTGGATTACGCTAGTTCTCTTTTGGTTCTTACACTGCCATTTATTTACTTTAAAATATTTTAACACTTATTTTTTTAAAAACACAAACAATCTGCAATAGTGAGAAGCCAAAAAACGCAATTTAAATCCCCTCAATAAAATAATAAAACAATGATAAATCAGTAAAATATTTTATTAAAATCATAGTGAACCTGGGAGCAGGGGAAGACTAGCCCTAGTGGTGTGAGTAAATGGATAGCAGCTTTCAGCTGCACATCATGAAAAACTTTTTGATGGTAACTACAGTTCAATAATGGGACTAATTACCTGCAGAGTTGGGGCATACTGGCTGGGGATGCTGTGAGCTGTAATCTGACATCTGAGAGCATGAGGCTATAGAGTTATTCATGCAGCTACTTGAGTATGTCATGCAGAGCTTGAAGTATGTTAACATTTTTGGACTACAACTCCAAAAATCCAGCAGTAGGGGGAAGCTGATAACTGTGGTCCCGTAAGGTAATCCTTCCAAACTCTGCCTAGAAGCACCTTTCTGAAGGTGCTCAGCTGGCAACAAAGGAGCTGATAAAGGCAACCAGCAAAGGAAGCAACAAAGAGAGAAAGACAATTAAGGAAGACACATTGAGAGTCAGCAGGAGACTGTGTCAGCTTTCATTTACTGGCGAAACATTTTAATCGCATTATTTATTGGAAGCTCAGAGAAGAGAAAAGCAAAGCAGTTTAAATAAGAAAAACCAACACAAAGTAGTCAGGGGAACACCGATCCCACATCGTTGCATCAGTAAGACATGCCCCGGCTTTCTTACAAGTTGGAAACCAGAAAGAGGGTGTTCCAAAAACACTTCTATGATGAAAATTTTAATTTTATTTTTGTAAAAAAAATTAAAAAAAATTGCAGGCTGCAGCAGCAAGAAAAAAATGGGTGACAGAAGCTCCTAAAAGTCTCAAGGGCAGTTTAAAAAATAAGATTTATCAAGGCTGCCATGTTTTCAAAGTCTGTCAATTCACATCTTCAGGCATATCCACAATTACACAGACCCAGTTAAGGTCCAAGAAAAAAAGGAACAAGGAAGGCCAGCTGGCTGAACAGAAAATACATTAGGCTTTATAAACCACAAAGAATTACCTGGAAATCTAAGAGGACTGACTCAGTTCACATAAACTGCCAATCCAGAATTCCTTAGAATCCCAGAGTATTGCTCATGAAAATACGTTGGTGGCATGTGATGTTCAGTTATTCCTACTTGGTCCTTCCTGCAAGTGGGTGCAGCTTAATGACTAAATAACATACCAGGATCAATGATCAGAATACTGGATAGGGATTTGTGATATCCTGGTTCAAGCCCTGAAAACTCACTAGGTGACAATGGGCCGGCCTCTCTGTTTCTCTGTCCCTAACCTGCCTCACACAATTTTGAGGAAAAAGGTGGTGCAAGAGACATATAAGAATACAGCCACTGTCTCTACCACTGAATGCAGCTGCTTCTTTTACCATTAAAGCAGTGATGGGCAGATTTCAAGACTGTTGGATCAGCTTCAAAAAAAAACAAAGCCTGAAGTCTCCAACCACAGACTGCTATAAAACTCATATAGAAAGAAGTCACAAAATCTGATTCCAGGAATTTGTTTTGAGTGACAAAACTGAATGGAGTTCACAGTTCTTCTACATAAAAGTTCTGTTTCTGGTTGAGCCAAGTCTGGTTGAGCCAAGTCTTTTTCAGTTCCATTAATTTAGGCAGGAAAATTAAATAAGAATAGGAATAGAGGAAAAGCCAGTGTGGTTTGAGCATTGGACTATGACCCTAGATATTACAGTTTGATTCCCCACCCAGCCATGGAAATTCACTAGGTGACCTTGGGCATATCACACACTCTCAGCCCCAGAAAAACCCACCTGCAAGTTACAGCGAAACTGTCCAGTAGATTTTGACCTATCTTTGGTCCACCTGTGATCTGAAGAAACCAGCTATAAAACCAGCAAGTAATGCTTGATGAAGGACTCACTTCAAACCGGGACTCATTATCTGAACATTCCCTTACAAAAGACAGTTGGAGAGAAGCTAGGCCCACACTGTTTGGGGGACATGATTATTTGGAACACACATGCTTGCTTTAAAATCTGCCTTTGTTCGTAGTTCTCTTTGGACTCTTTCTCCTGACTCCCACAGTCCAAACCACCATATTCCTAATTGGGTGATTTCCCAAAGCTAGGCAAGATCTATGGATGAATACCCATGAAGCTGACCAAATATCAGAATAGCAAAAAAGCATGTGTCATCATGCCATTTTCCACATGCACACAGAGCAGGTCCCAAGGGTGTTTGCTAATTGCACCATTTGAAAGGAGATGCACAGCAGGGAACGACCAATTATCGTGATGATTCTCTCTACAGGCAAAAAGAAATCTTTGACTTTTCTGACATCATGAAAGAACACGCACGCACAATGGTGGCATCCCCCATTTTCCACGCATGCTCATCTCCACATCAGCCATGCACTGAATACACTGTCAGGACATATATGGCTTCTGCCAAAGATCACCCGCCTCAGCTAGACTGCTGTTCTGCAAAGACACAGCTTTCCAAACCTTCTTTCTCAATAGCTGTATGCAGCTGACATATTCTGGCCCACTGCCAACAGAAATGTGGTCAGAAGGGAAAACCAGAACATCTGAGGCTGTCAAATAGCTTACATTCATAAGCTAGACTTCAGCTACAAGAAGCAGAAGAGTATTTACGGACCATGATGTAAGAACAAACGACAGAGCAATTTATGTGTACACACGTATGCAAGGGCAAACGGCACAACAGAAGAGATTGTGGCAACAATTCTTCATATGCCTAGTGAACACCTGAAAATACTGACATACACCTATGACTATGGGGGCTCATGGCTTATTTTTAATGTAAGTCACAATATCTCTAGTGTGGTACAAATGTTACGTGTGTTCACAAACATACATGTGTGAGTGTGAATCAATCATTTAGTGAAATGGATCACAGGCTCCTTGCTAATATCTTCTTGCTAATATCTAAGGCCGCCTTTCTCAAGCTGGCATCCTCCCGAAGTATTAGATTACAAATCTCATTTTCCCCCAGCAATCACCAAAAACAATAGGAGATTGCATGTAGTCCAAAAAATCTGAAGGGTACCAGATTAGAGCGAAGGGCTAAAGAAAGTGTGTGTGCATTCATCAAACAGAGGTTTACCAGTTTAGCTACAAAGTTGAGGTGAAGGTCTATTTTTGCCATGCAGAAGTAGGAAGCAAGATCTATCTCTGCCTAATTGCCTTGGACTTTGCTGCTTTCATGGTTGTTTCTTCTCTCAGCCTAGGCCAGAAATCAGGAGTAAGGAGTCTTCAGACAGCAAAGAGACCAAAGTTAAGACTGGGAAGTGTCAATCTCAGTCGTGCCTCCTTGCACTGAATACACCATTCAGAATGCCTGCAAACCAGAGGTGGGAATCATGGAACAGTCCACATGTTGTTGAACCACAACTCCCAGCATACGGACTCAGCCTGCTGAAATCTGTAGGGTGTTACATGATTCCCACTTCTGATGTAAGCCGCTCCCATAGCTAAACCTATGAGCAGTAGTTTAGTAAACACATACAGTGACTGCAAGATGTGATTTTCCCCTAAGACCAAGCCTTATCTCAGGGCCTGGGATCAACCAGGAAGGATCCATAATAGACTTTAGAACACCTTATTTTGTGGTGATAAAGTATTGGGGTGAAATCAGAGATTTGTATGATGGATATCTTTAGACAAGAGGCTCCCTGTATCCTTCCAACCTTTAGCTTTGTGGGTTCTAATTATGTCCAACAGCCCTCTTATGGGAGCACACTTACCCCATTTCTGATCTACAGATTGGCTGACAGGAGCTGTCCAAGGTTCTATCAGGGGTCTTTCCCAGTCCTACCTTATAACTTCCTGCTGTTTGCTACTGATTTATGATTCTTCACCACTCCCTGCATCCTATTGCCACCCAAAGAATGTATCCCTTTTTCATACAACCAAGGATCAAGTCAACCTGGCAGTCTCTGGCAGCCCTTAACTTCAGGGAAACCACAGAATCCTGACTAAAAGAAAACCAGCTAGTCTAGGCACTTCAGTCAGTTAACTCCTAGATCAATATCTCAAGATCAAAGGAAGAAAACAAGCAACCCAAAGATGACACATCAGAAAGAAAAGAGGAATGTGTTATTGATGCACACAACCTACACACACACATTAAAAAAAATCTTACTGCAAGTAAAAGAGCCTTCAACAACTTGGTACTATTCAGATGTGCTGGACTACAAACTCCATCATCCCAGCACATGGATGTTGTAGTGTCTGGAACATATAGGCCGGAGAAGTCTGACCAAAGAGGTTATTACGGCATACAATTTTGTGGCCCACCAATGGCACTACCTTTTCGCTGTGGTGGGATTGTGTTTTCCTGTGAGGGCACGAGACTGTGCTGATAGCCACAGTGTTGCTGGTAGCTCTCCCAGACTAAATGTGCCAAACAGCTGCTGGGCAGCACCAGTACTCGTGATGGATAACACTGGAGAAGGATCTCTCAGAGATAACAGCAGTGACACTGTAGCTAACACTTGTGAGTGCTGTGCAGAAGGAGGCATGGTGAACCCCCTTTGAATGTTGTTTACCATGATGCTGTTTACTATGATGGGTCAATCCAAAATGAAAACAAGATATACTGCCAGAAGATGACTGAATGCCAAGCTACTGGTGTATAGTAGAAGAAAAGTTCAAGCAATTAATGACACAATTGGACTCAAGCTGAAAGGACGTTTCGCTGTTGATGCGGTCAGAGGTGAAAGAAAAAACCCAAGCTCCACAACATACGAACATGGAATGTGAGAAGCATGAGTCAGAGGAAGCTAGACATTGTAAAGTAAGAAATGGAACATATAAACATTGCAGTAAATGGGGTGAGTGAGCTAAACTGGACAAGAATTTTGAGTCAGATAGTTACATAGCCTTTTCTTCAGCAAATGAAAATTGAAGAAGAAAGGAGTGGAATTAGTACTGAGGAGAAACTTTGCAAAAGCAGTCAGAAGGACATAATGCAAAGTTGGGCTGAATAATAAAAATAAGACTTCAGGGAAAACTCATCAGTATAATCATAATTCAGGTTTATGCTCCAACTATGGAGGGAGAAATGGAAAAAAATGAAAGATTCTTTGTTGAGAGTCCACAAAGAAATTGGACACACACCCAAACAGGACTTCCTATTAATCATAGCTGACTGGAATGCAAAAGGAGGAAACAAACAAAATCAAAGACTGTAGGAGAAATTGCCCTAGGATCAAGAAATGAAACAGGAGAGCAACTGACTGAATTTTGCAAAGCCAACAGTTTGTCACGAACACATTCTTCAAGCAATCAAAGAAGTAACTGTATATAGGGACATCACCTGATGGCCAACATAGAAATCAGACTACCTAATTGAAAACAGAAGATGGAGAAGTTTCACCGTCTCTACAAAAACAAGACCAGGATCAAATTGTGGCACAGACAATGAACTACTAAGATGAAAAGTAAAGTAAAGATAAAAAAGAGTAAAGATAAAAAACGCTAAACCAACCATTATGCCAAAATACAACCTAAAGAACATCCCCATAGAATTTAAAGCTAAGGAAGAAAGTCCAACAGATTTACAGTTGAACATTAAGCAAACAACAATAATGGTCATAGATTATCTACATAACTTTAAAACAGACAGTGAAGACATTGAAATATTCAAGATTTTCCATACCTTGGCTCAGTCATTAGTCAGACTGGAGACCGCAGTCAACAAATCAGAAGACCAGGCCTTGGAAGTGGAGCTATGAAGGAACTAGACAACATTCTGAAGTGTAAAGAATATCATTGAATACTAAAGTCAGGACTGTCCATGCCATTGTATTTCCGATTTATATGTATAGCTGTGAAAGATGGACAGTAAAGAAAACTGATAGAAAGAAAATCAACTCATTTGACATGTGGTGCTGGAGAAAAGTTATATGGATACTGTGGACACTAAAAAGACAAATACATGGGTGGCAGAGCAAATCAAGCCTGAACTCTCTCCCTGGAAGCCAAGATGACTAAACTGAGACTGCTGTACTTTGGCCATATCAAGAGAAGACATGACTCACTAGAAAAGACAATGTAAGGTAGAAGGAAGTTGGAAAAGAGGAAGACAATTACAGATGGATAGATTCAATCAAGGAAGCCATGGCCCTGAGTCTGCAAGATCTGAGCAGAGCTGTTAATGACAGAATGACTTTAAGGTCTCTCATTTACAGGACTGCTATAAGTCAAAGTCAGCAGGATAGCTGTTAAGATCAATAATAATAGTTTTGTGGAAGAGGGCCCACTTCTTTCCAAGTATGGAACACCATTTCACATTCAAATTCTCTCTCACATTCTCATGCATACACACACACACATCCAAAATGCCAAAGATACAATCTGTAACAATTCTATACCATTCTAGTAGAGCGGAGGTTCACAGCATTGAAAAGCCAGGATTTTTATTTGAAAGAACAATGACAACATCTGCCTGTCTCCACAAGTTTCCTTGTTCCCTGGGAATTTGGCTGTACTGCGCAGAACAACACCACAGTGTGGGGTCAAAGAGCACTGTGCCATTATGAGCTATTCCCATGACAATGCAAAGTATTTTGCTGCAGACTGGTACCAAATGACAATTAAGACCCATCCACCTACCAAAAATCCTGCTCTTGGAGATCAAATTACCAGAACTGGTTAGATGATATGGATTAAGATAGCTATTTGCCTTTTTTGGGCCTCTCCTTAGGGATGTGGGGATGGGTTAAAGAGTGTCTGCACTTCCAGATTTACAGTTATCCCACTGAAGATAAGCACACAAGTGTCCCACAGAAGCAGCCGCTGGTAACAATATTCTTAGCAAATATTGCAGTGGAAGGAAAAGCCTTATCCTCTCAAATGAGGCCGAAAATTCCTCTTTATATTGCTTCATCTTAATCATATCCTATCCAACCTTCAACTTCACTGGAACCCAGGCATACTCCAACCACCAAGCTGCAATCTTGATTCCATCCAAGAACACTCTCATACAACAGGCATGGAGAACATGTGGCTCTCCAGATGTTAATTAGATTGCAACTGCCACAAGCCTTCGCCATTGATTGTGCTAGCAAGGAAGGATAGGAGCTGCACCTCAACAACAGCTGGAGGACCACACCTTTGCCACCCCTACCATACAACCTTTTGGTATTTTTTCTTCAATAAATCCTCACAGTGTTGGAGGGGAACCAAAAAAATCACTTAGTTTCCCACAGGACTCATGGCCAGGGGAACTTTCATTAGCAGATTTTTACAGAGATTCCAGAGGGTGCTGTCCTACATTTGCAACTCTACAGTGAGCTGGGCCTCTGCACCCAGGCAGGTGGGTGTTGGAGCCCTTGTTGGCATCACGGCCAAATTTTAAGAACTGCCCTGTTGCATAAAAGGATTAATTTTTATTAGTGATGCCGCTTGATACTTTTTATATTACCTTGACAGTTTGAGACTGGAGAAGGAAATGAAGGCTGATAAAGGACCAGGGCAGTGAATTTTCCTCAGCAGCTAACCTGTTTGCACGGTTCTTATAGCTATTGTGGGGAGAGAAATAGGTTACCCTTCAACTCTTTGATTTTCTTTGTTTGCTTCTGTGCTATTATAATCTTTGGGAGTCCATCAGGCTCTCCCTGGAGGGTGTGCACCCCACTTGAGGGGTCTCATTTAGCTAGTGATGGTGAATTTGAAATGCTATCTTGGGATAGTCTGGTAGAACTAGTAGTTTAGGTCCCCAGTTCTCCCATCAGCTACGAGGGGGTGCTAGACCCCATCAGCAAAAGGGCTGGATGTTCCTCTGCAGTGTACGATGTGCAGCATCATTTACTACCAACAAAGCTTATGCTATAGCAGTAATGTGGGTCAGCATTAGGCACTGAACAACTCTTGAGGAGGCTTAGAACTAAATCCAGGTTCAGCACAAGCTGAACACAAACTCTTCCACATGTTGTCTTTTTTTCTTACCACAGAACATCCAGTCAGAAGGGAAAGATACAACAGCTGTTCAGCACACCTTCTGACTGTGATCACTCAGCAGCATCTGTTTGGAAAGATCTTAAACCCTGTTCAAAGCTGGTTTGCTCCTTTCCTTCTCCGTGTGTGTGTGAGCACGTGCATCTTCAAGTCACCTGTCTACTTATGGCGACTCCATTAATTTCCCAGGAAATTTCCAGGCAAGGAATACTCAGAGGTGGTTTTGCCAATTCCTTCCTCTAAGGTATACCCTACAGCACCTGGTATTCATTGGCAGTCTCCCATCCACATACTAACCAGGGCTAATGGGATCTGGTGTTTAGGGTATTTAGGTTCCCTTCTCCATGCCCCCTTTCCAGTTCCCTTGGATGAGGTTAAAAAAGTCTAACAGGCAAAAGGGGCGGGGGTGATGCTGAGCAACTTATTGTGCTTGATAAATTCAAGTTGGGAGGGCCAAACCACACACCACTGAGGTAGTGGTGCTAATGAAAAGAGGTTAAAAATAAACTATACTAGCTGAAAATATAAACTGCGCCCAACTTAAGGGGTTAAGTCAGTGCTGGATTTAGAATCCCTAGGTCCCACATGGGAGGGGGCATGTGGGTGAGCAAGAAGCAGAGGTTTTACCTCCTCACGTGCCACATAGGAAATTCTTTTAAAAGCATGTCAAATTTGCTGTCGAAATGACATTCAAATTACACTTTTTAAAGATGCATGTCACTGTCAAACAAATTCCTCAACGACACCTGCATACCTGTAATGGCAGAATCAGAGCTTCTGCCAATGTTTGAAAGCCTGAACATGAAAACCAGGCGGTACTAACAAGCAGCAGGGGGAGGGGAAAGAGGGTTGCATACTAATGAGCTCCCCTCCACTCCATGCGCACAACAGTCCTGGGCACTCCATGCCCTGGGAAAGGTTCTCAAGAACACAGCGTGTTCGGAATACCTGCGTTCCACCCGATGCAAAATTGACTGTGGTATGCTAATTCACAGTGTGCATATTTATCATGGCAGTGAAGGAGCATCTTGAATATTAAAGCTACTCAATTTATGGCAGGAATATTAAATGCTTTATCAAAAACTGATGGTGAGGAGGCAGGTCAGGACATCTGACACCCTTGTGTTCTGGCCTACAAACCCCCCTTGGCACAGAACAGAAACAGATTTCCATCTCAGGACAATAAGAAGAAGCAACATTTTCTGATCACTGCAAGCAAAGTCAACTCTATGGGAAGGCAAAGTGCTGGCATGGTGTAACGGTCTGAGCACCAGACTATGGCCCTGGAAACCATCGTTCAATGTCCCACTAGCCATGGAAACCCTGCAGATGACCTTGAATATGTATCACACACACTCAGCCCCAGAAAAGCCATGTGATCAGTTTGCTTGAGGGTTACCATACATTGGAAATGACTTGGAGGCACACAACAACAACAACAGGACTGCTGATCCTCAGTGCCAGCGTGAAATTGCCATGGCATAGTAAATAAAGAGTGCTATACTAGTACGTGGGAGACCTGAGTTCAAATCCCTACTTGCCATGAAGTTCACTGGTTATCCCCCGGCTAGTCATTTTCTCTCAGCAACATCACAGGGATGCTATGAGGGTGAAAACAGACAGGCTGGCCATATGCACCACCTTGAGCAACTCAGGGGAACGGTGGAGTATAAATATAGCCAACAGTAATAAATAAAGGGGGTGCCAAGCTGAGCTTGGAAACTTCATGTTTCCTGAGAGCACCCAATAAGAAATGATACTTTCTTTAGAGTTAGCGTGGTATAGTGGTTTGAGCCTTGGACTGTAACTCTGGAGATCGGGATTCAATTCCCTGCTCAGCCATAGAAACTCACTGGGTGAACTTGTGCACATCACACACTCTCAACCCCAGAAAACCCCATGATAGGATCACTGTAATGAAGGCATACAATAACAGTAACAAACTATTCCTTGGGTTGCACTGTGTCCCAGCTTTGGGGAAAAGGGTGGGGTATCAATAAAGGAATCAACACAAGACAGTATTATAAGTTCCTTCAACTTACAAGTGTCTCTCCCCTCCCCACCTGGTTGTCCTACAGATAGATTACGCAGCAATTTTAAAAATTAATTGGAACCTTTAACGCTTTAAAGTATGTTTTATTTTAAAAAATGTGTTATGTTACTCATTTAAGCTAAAAATCAGCAAAATATGGCTTTACAAGATATTACTAAGTACTTAGTACTTAGTTCTTACAGTATTTATCTGCTGTGTTTGTATTGCTCATAGTACCCAGTAATGACATTACTAAGTACTACAAGCAGTAAAAACACAGCAGATAAACACTGTAAGAACTATAAATAACAACATTAAAAAGATAGCTGTAAGCAACTGGGGTAGGAGTTCAAAGTTACTTTTCTTCCAGGGCACAGTTTTGCTTAGCACAGAGATTGGGAGTGTGCAGCAATCCAGATGTTGCTGGACTGCAATTCCCAGCAGCCTAGCCAGCATGAGATAACGGTGAGAAACTGAGGGAGTTTTAGTTCAAGAGCATCTAGAATGTCATAAATCTCCCCACCCCCAGCCTAAGAGACACCCTGATTTCAGTTTCTTTGCTCCACTGTAAACCAGGTTTTCTTGTTTCCTTTAAGGCAAGGCTGTGTGTTGTCCAAGCAAGCGCATACTCTCAAACGTACACACTGTAGGGAAATATATATATAGGACTAGCCTCTAGGTTTGCTTCTCCTTCCTTTATGTTTGGGATTTCAATACTTGGATGTTGCTTTTTCACTACATTTCAAAGACACATATACAAATTTATGCCTGAAAATGTGTCGACTCCACCAGACCACATGAAAATACTTATGGCAAGGTATGTGCATCAGATTCAGCTATTCCAAAGTCCGAACAGAAGTAGGCCCCTCTGGATGGGTTCAGGCACTTCGTGAGGTGAATCAGGCTTTCCTTTGAAGCTGAAAGAGACAAACTTGAACCCAAGTGAATTTTCCTCAGAGCTTCAGCCTTGCAAATGCAGACAGGGTGGCATAAAAAAATAATAACTTTTCTGTGGAAAACACTCAATAGTTGGAAACATTGGTGATTGACAGATCCAACCTTTAATCCTTAGATAAATTTTATGAGTCACTGCTCTTTAGAGAAGACTATGCCTGACCTGCCACCTAACTAATAAAACCATCACAGTGATTTTTGTATTTTCCATGATAATCCTTGGGAGACACAAACTCCTTGAATCTCATCTAGAGTCAAGGGGGTCTGAGTTGAAGTGGACAAATACTGAGCTGGTCCAAGCAGAAGTAGGCCACTTTCAGACGGAGTAGGTGTGTGGCATCCCCCTTCTGCCCACTCATTTATCCCCACAGATCACCCAGACACTCAGCAATTTTTTTCCTGTTTTATTTGTTGGTTTACTTTACAGGTAATTTTCCCTCTGGCCCTAATAACGTCAGAGGGTAAGGGGCCCATTGGAGTGAGGTAGGTATTAGAAGTGAATCCCACTTCTAGCAGCTACAAACTTAAAAGACAACCTGGTTTTGCTCGTACTCTGTTCTGCCTCCCCACTCTAACACTTTCCCCAGTTTGCAAGGAAAAAGGCCAGGAACTGAGCTAGCCTATAGGATCACAATGTATTTTACTTCATGCTACAGTGACTGCCTGGGTGCCCGGGAGGGAAGGTTGCCTCTGAATTATGAAAGTCTGTGCACCATGGCCACTATGAAGAGATCTGTCTGTCCTGTAAGTGAAGCAGGTGTCCTGTTTCTCTGTCTTGTCTACCTGCCCATTCATTCTCAGGATCTGCTCTGTGACTCCCCTCCTAAACACAGCCACCCACCAGCTTTTGCAGAAACTCTTTCAGCAAATCCTGCCTTTCAATTGCTGTTTTCGTCTTTAGTCTCCTCCAACTCACTTGCCCTTCTTTCCATTCTCTTCAGGACAAACCAATCTCTTCCTGCTTGCCCTACTTGTTCCTTGCTTTCCCACTACCTTCTTCTTCTGCATGATGATGCTTCTCCCACCCATCTCTCCTTCTCTTTCTGCTTTGCACATCATTTCCATCATCTGTTTCTCATCCATGTCCTTCCATTCCTCCCTCTGGCTTCTTGTGCCACATCCTTTTCTCAACCATGTTCCCCCACCATTGGCCCATCTATGTTTCAGCTGTTCAGGAGATGAGTGGCATCCACTAATGATGATACCACTATCCTCTCATACTCCAAGACCAGGCTCATCAGCACTGGAGAGGGAGCTGTACCTCAGCAAAGACCCCAACAAGCCAGTAATGTCCTCACCAGAATCTGAAATGAATTTGAGAATCCATGCATATTTCTAGTTGCTAAAGTAGTCAAGGAATTGGGGGCAGGGGGGACATGATATTGTGTGTTCTGGCCAGAAGATACCCACCACAGTTGGCCCTCCCACACCCCACCTATCTAGAAATGCTAAAAATCAGATCCATTTCCTCCATAGCTTGCTCCAAGGCAGTGAAACCTCTGTGTGTGCATGTCCGTGTGTGTGTGTGTGTGTGTGTGTGTGGGGTTGCGCTTGTTCGCAAAAAAAGATATCAAGTCACTACCACTTCACTGAAAACATTAAGTCAAGCATTCAGCTCCAAACAGGTACTATGGTCAAGATGCTTGTTCCCAGAAACCATCTCCCGTATCTCAGAAATCAGAAATTTCACAATCCAAAACAACTGAACTCTTGCTGAGTGAAATCACCATATGAAGAGAAGTTAAATATGTCTCCAACTCACAGCCAGCCCTGTCATTAGACAGAATGAGGCAACCATCCCACAGAGCAGATGCTGGGAGGCAACGGGGGGGGCAGCCCCCCTGGCTATTCCTCCTAAGCCTTCTCAGCTATCTACTCTCCTCTCCTCTGTTGGAAAGCAGAGCTGTCTGTGTCATAGGGCCTAGCTTGCACACCCTAAACTACTGCTGCCCACAGGTTAGCAGAGGATACAGTTCTTTCTTGTCCCCAATGTTGATGAACAAAGTGTTGATTCAACTTCTAATACAGTTCACTTCTGTACACAGAAACCGGTGAGTGTGGTGAATCTTCTCCTTTATCTCAGAGACCAAAATGTTTCCTTTGACAGCTCTGTTCCCACTAACTTTACCAAGGAAGATATACACACACACATATATAGACAGACTGATGGTCACAGCAGGATAGATATAAAGTAGCACAAGAAACAACTTCCACCTCTACAACCTCACTTTGTCCTACACCCAATAGAGCAGGAAATTATTTACCTCTAGTTCTTGCACCTTCTCCAAAACTGCAAGTAAAGTCTTCCTACCCATCCAAGTCTGCCAAGAGCTTAAAGATGGAAGGAGGAGAGAGAGAGAATAGAGGCAATTCACATACAAATTATTCCCAAAATATGTATTTTTCAAATCAGAAGGTGGAACACAATTGTCAGCAGATGCAGACATTTTGCCAAGAATTTAAATCACTTTGGAAATGGAGCTGCTTGCATTAAAAATGGTTCTGTAACTCCTTTTATAATTTTCCAGCACAGCAAATTCTACCAAACCCTTTCTAGTTAAACCTGGCTGCGTTGTCTCCTGATCTTTACTCACTCCTACATTCCTGAGGTGTGGGAGCACTTCTCATCTTCTGTTCAAAGAGAAAATATCAATTAATTTCCCTCTCACATGCCCTCCACGGAAGAGAGCTCTCCCAACCTGACCTGAAAATCAGGCCCTGAAATTCCACCTCTAAATAATCCCTTCCCAAGAGATAGGGCAGGGGGATTGCTTTAGTGTTGCCAAGTTCAGACAAAGTGTGGGATAGGAACAGATCCAAAACAATATTCCTTCTGGGAGAAGCTGGTATGCTTTTTACTACACAAACTCTGCAAGAGATTCAAAAAATATAACAGGAAACAGCATTATTATCTTCACAGAATATTAGCAGCACATCACAAACCAAATTGGCCGCTTTCAGAGCCTATAAAAATAGCCCAGTGGCTCCCCAAATATTGGTAGATACTTTGCTAGAAATTAGGACTAGAAATATTCCCAAGTATTCAGTTTTTCAAACTCTTAATAAACTGTTAAACAGGTACAGAAATATAGATAATATATATTCAGTACTGCACTGATCTAATACATAAATAATTGCAACTAGCAACCGGAAAACCTGCACTTAAATACGCTAAGTGTCAGGAGCTGAATTCACACACACAAATAGTACAGTGCAGAAACACTATTTATTTGGGGTGCAATACATCGTACAGGACTTCAGTGAGAGGACTAAAGGCAATTAGCAAATTCAAAAGCATAAAATCCCAAGACGTTTCCCTCCCTTTAGCAAGAAACCTTGAAGCCCTGAGAGCCTGGCAGCGCTTATCAGTACATTCCTAGCTTTTGTTTATCTAACGGCCTCTGGTTCCCATACCTTTGTTACAAGCAGGCAGCTAACTTAAAACCTACTACATATCCCATAACTATAATATGGAGGACATCCCAACACTAAGGGCACCAGATTTTGTCTGATCTTGGAAGCTAAGCAAGGTCATCCCTGGTTAGTACTTGGATGGGAGACCACAAGTGGGTGCTGTGGGCTATATTTCAGAGGAAGGAACTGGCAAAACCACCTCTGAGTATCTGCTGCCTAAGAAAACCCTATGAAATTCATGGGGTGGCCCTAAGTCAACAGGCAACTTGAAAACACATGCAGATAGACTGCAACTATAAATACTTATGGTGGCATGTGCTGTGCTCCCTGCCTTGCACCACCACTAAGCCTGCTTGCTGCCCTCAGGTGTGATGGAGGATGTTTCTGAAGTGGAGATGGCATACAGGATGATACTGATGTCCCATCACCATTCTTGAAGTAAGATTCAAATCCTGCTCCAGTTTGGCTCTGCATTTGTCTTTTGCCTCCGGCAGCCATCCAGTATTTATGCCACAGATACACAAAGGCTACTGGAGCGTTATGTGTGCATACGTTTAATAAATAAAACACCTTTTCTATATCTCACACAGTTTATATGAGCATATGAATATAGCTACTGCTGGAAAAGAAAGCAGTAAAAACCAAAATCAAATTTCAGCTGCAGCTGATGTGATTTCACATTAGCGTTATAAGACACAGGAAGTGTTGAATCCATTATAAAGGGTCAAACTCCACAAATGCTTCCAGAACTCCCTCTCCCCATTTTCTTGTTAAGCTTTTTTGGAGGGTAAACCGGTTCTCTTATGGTTCCAGAAGCATATTTATAGGGTTATATTAAATAAAATACACACCTGGAAATCCAGAGAAAAATGCAGCTTAGGGAAGGCTTGGTCCAGAAAAGCAGCCAGTGGGAAAAGGATTAACTATTCCCACCTTAAGACCGCAGACTCCATTAACAAGGTGAGATTCCATTATGTGTATGATAGCCATGTTGTCTAATTGAAGAGCTGCCAGAGAAGAATCATTTAATGGAAAGTATTCCGTGTCCGTAAGATCTGTTTAAAGATTAGCCAAAAGCAAGGAGAGCAGGGGCCTTGAAAATGCCCATCAATAGCAACTGGACAGGAGACTAAAGAGGCAAATCACAGCTTTCTCCACTGTGATAAACTGAATTGTACCTCCATTTAACAAAAGCAATAACTTCTGAATTTTCACTTGTATAATATTGTATAATTCAATACATACAAATTTTGTCCAAATTTTTCCGTGGTGTGGCAGATGGGGTGGGCCCCTCTGCGACTATAGCTCCCTCTTAGAATGGGTGGCAAGGAATCTGCAGCCCCTTGGCATCACCTGGTTTGTGGATGCTGTAGACCCACAACTGTTCTCTAGACCAACTGCCTAGGGATCCCTTCATTTTCAAATCCACAATCCACATGAGAGGTAGAAAAGGGATGGAGAGTTGCACGGAAAGAAAGAACAATGCCTGCAGCACCCATCCACTTTTTGCTCCGGCTTTCTGTCCACTGGTTGGAGGTGCCAAGAGACTTCCCTCATGGGTCAATTACCTTTTGCATCAACATGTTTCAGCACCTCTACCTTAGAACAAGTCAGCTATGGAAAAATGAGAAGACCATCTTGTAACAAGCTGGTCCCACAAGTCCTTAAAAGAATGTGTCCACACATCTGAGCAAAAGATTGCAAAGTTTGCACATTAGCATGTTCCTACACGAGCAAGTTGGTCACGTCTCATCACAGCACACCTTAGGGAATGCTACTCAGTATTCATTTAGATGTTGGTTGCTGAAAAACCAAACACACGGGCGTGTGCACACACACACAGAGAGACAAGTTCTTGTATCTTAATTTTCTGCTATGTTTTGCTTTTCTCCTTTTCATGACTCTGTGAACATAATAATCTTGATTGACTAATTGATATTTGAGCAGTGAGCCCAATGTGGAAGCTGCCTTGCCCCGTTTGCACATACAAACAAGACTCCTCTTAAGGACTGAATTCCTAGGAAATCCAATAATCCTGGCTGTGGCTCATGTCAACTGTGCACAGTGCTGACTGGCTGGTTCCCTGTGTCATCACAAATCTCTTCTCTGAAGCAGTTATTCAATTTTTAAAAAGAGAGTGTGGGTGTGTGCGTAATCATGCATGTGGATTTTAAATAAGGCAAGTTAAGGTTTAATGAACATTCATACTTCACTTTAAAATTAAGAATGAAAGATGAACAGCCTTTTTTAATTGCCAAATTAGCATGCCTGTCAATGGCGTTCTGAACACAAAAGAAAACAGGGTTACCCTTCCTCCATCTTTCCAGGGAATTATGAACCATGATGCTTGCTTTGGGTATGCCTATATGCACTCATATTGTGCCAAAGCATAGGAAACAACTGTTCCAGTCTCCACTCGACTGGCAGAAGTCACCATCCAAGGCTTCCAAGGAGGGACAAAAGGCCTGGAGACAAAAACGTAGCTGTCATTCATCTTTCGAAGGTAACAAGTTGTCCCTGCATCTCCAAGGCTTGTGCCCTGCAGCAGGACAACTGGCTGCTATCCCTTGAAGCACCTGGCCTCACTATTCAGCTTGGCACAGCTCTTTTCCACTGCTGTTAGCTGTGTTTGACTTTGAAAAACTTTGTGGACAAGCAAGCAAAAAAGGAACAACCACAGAAGCATTGCTGATACCATTCTTTCTCAATCTGGTGCTTTCCAGATGTTCTGGACTAGAGCTCTTGTGATCTCTGACAGTTGATGATGCTGATGAGGTTAATGGGGATTGAGTTTGTAATATCTGGAGGATGATAACAATTCTGAAGATGGCCAAGGCCATTTCTGCAAGAGAAGGGAGGAGCAGTTCATTGTGTGTCAACAGCAGTGTTTTTATACTCCAATTAGGAAACTGAATTCAGAAATTCAGAAACTGTGCTGTCTGTACCCCTGTATTTACATCATACTACTGCGGAGAACAGCGGCTGCTGCAACCACAACAGCAAGTCCCTGGCCACTCCCATTCCTCTCTCTCACCCCACCCTGCCATGACTGATTGGTCTGTTTTTTTAAAAAAATACACACACATTTTTAATACATTTCTGTGTTGGTATGTTTGTGCATAGAAATATATGCTCATTGACACTGGAAAAGCACATTTTTATAGTCCATTACCAGATCCATTCTCTTCCTACTGTCCGTTTAACACAGGAAGACAATAATGACGGCAGCCTGTCCTTTGATGGGTGGAAAGAGATAGGGACAGAAATGACGGAAGGGACTGCCCGAGAACACCCATAGCCAGCCACTTCTGTGATGTGAATCAATGCTACACTTCTGCATGTAGGCGAAAACCGAAGCAGAACCAGTTTGGGAGATTTACATGAGAGTTTTTCCAGTTTTCACATACAGTGGTTTCGCATTGCAGTGAACCGTTACAGGAGCTGAAAACATGCAGAACCACAAGGAAAACTATGAAGCTAAAACAGTTCAACATGCAGATGGGAGGGTAAGAATTTGACGCTGCTATGGCGTATCAATCTTGTGCAGAAATGGCCCATGCTAGCTACACTCCATAATCACCAAACCCATCTAAACTGCTTCTGCAGTCTTGAAGAAGAACATGTACAACAAAATGTGTCTCCACACTCCATGGCATGCTGACAATGTATGGATGAGTAGCCTCAATACCATCACACTGCTGAACCTGCATAACCAAGATGCTCAAAGAACAGGACAAAACTAACCCCTCACTTTGAAAAATCAGACATTCCATGAATGCTCAGAGTAGGGGTTCCAAGGCACATGGGAGCACACATAACTTTTGAGATGCAGCCTGACCAGGACTGCATGGAGACATCATTGCACAGATCTCCATGTAGGTCCCATACACGTGCCTATCCCAGTCACATCCTCCATGGAACTGCCATCACAGGAAGGGTCCTCTGCATCCGTCAGTAAAGAAAACCAGGGATCTTGTTAGGGATGGGATAAATTTGTCAACGTCTCTGCATTTTTGCTTTTTCCAGTCTTCAACGGGCCAAATTTTGAGAATGCTTCCAATCTTAAATGCATTCCTCTTTTATGTTCGCTTGAAAACTTGCATGCATTTGTGTGTGCATCTCTAAAGCACACATTTTTCTACGCAATAAATGTTAAATACATGCAATTTGTAATTTATACATTTTTCTCTGATACACGTATTTTTGGAGGCATTTTTAAAGTAGAAAACTCCCTACAAGTTTAGGAGAAGTGGGAACAGAAAGATAACTAAGAAAGATAACTAAGTGTCTATTATAAATAGAGTCAAAAGTACAACATTAAGCAAGACCATATTAAAATGGGAACCAAACAATTGCACCTCCGATCCCAACGTGGCATCTTGGAAAACAGTAAGCATGGCCTTCCATGCCAAAGGGTTTGAAAATAGGGCTGAAATCAAAGATAAAGCAGTAGTCAGAAACAGCTTGATTTTTCAGAGTGAGGACACATTAAATCATGTCCCAGATTTATTTCTCTCCCTTGCCCCTCCAAGTTATCTAGGCCAGAAAAAAATCTAATTTGAATATGACTCACAATGTTAAATAAATTAAAGCCGATGGGTGTCCTCACCAAAAAACTTCCTTAGCTTTTGTTGCTTAATGTCAGAGCTTCAAAGGCCAGCTTTTCAATGTTCATTAGAGGTGGTGTTGCACCACATTAACCCACTGGCTAAAAAAAAAAAAAATCACAAAAATCGTTGCTTTTTCTACAGATAGTATAAAGACTTGTTGAAACCTCATGCTGCAGAAATTAAAATAATTGGCATGCATGTTCTCTCTCTCCTTCTCTGTCTCTCTCCTTCTGTCTTCAATGGTGCACAGAGTCAGTGGTTCACAGTTCCAGCCTCTATCTATAGTTTTCATGGGACACATGCAGATGTAAATCTGGTTGCCTAAAAGCATAGCTTATAAAAACTTGCATCAGACTAGGGAATCTTTACTTTCTCCCTTCCACCTAGCCTGAACAACCCCGCTTCTTTCCTCTGCTGTTTATAACTATGGCTCACTGCCCTCAGCCAGAGTTTAAATCAGGTTTTCAAAGATAAGGAGAAATCTGATCGGCATCACCCAGAGTGAGTGTCAGAGCAGACACAAGCAGTTTAAAGCCAGAAAAAGGAGGGAGCAGGAAACTGGAAGCTGGTGAGGGAGAAGAGGAAGAGAGAAAGCATTTTGACTTCCAGACAGCTAGAAGCTTGTTCAGAGCCAGCCTTACCCTTGTACCAGATCCCAGACAGTTCATACATACATGCTTTAAAAGCTTTGTTGCTATGTGCCTTCAAGTAGTTTCCAACTTATGGCAACCCTCAGAGGCGAATCTATGACAGGGACTTCTTGGCACGATTAGTTCCAGGGGGTTGCCTTTGTCTTCCTCTGAGGTTGAGAGAGTGTGACTTGCCCAAGGTCACCCAGTGGGTTGCCACTGCTGAGCTTTAAAAGCTTGCAGACTAAAAACCAAGCAAAAAAAGGGAACAGCAGGAGGAAAGGGTTGTCAAAGGCATCAGCAGGGCTCCACCTGTTGTTTTCGGAGGGCATGACATTCCGCAGAAGGCGCAGGCAGCGAGAGTTTCAAATCCCCCAACAGCTTCCACGAGCATAGATTTGTCTTTTCTTGTCGCTGCTGCTACTGCAGTTCCCCTGCATTTCTTTTATCTAGGTCAAGTTATTACTTTTACTCATAATCTGCATTAATTTTTAATTTGATCTTTAGTCCTAATTCTTAAGAACTCTTAACAGTAACTGGTTTTTCTTCCTTGCTACTGTAAGCGGGATGGATTTCAACATTCAAACAATTTGCTGAGAATGCAAAAAAAAAGAAAAAGAAAAAAGAAAAAAAAGAACCGGGGTGGGAAACCATGGAGGAAGAAAAAAGAAACAAGAAACAGTCATTAAAGAGAAACAAGCAGTGCTACTCCACCCACAGTTCTCAAGGGAGTGCCTCTCCCTTCCCCATACTGCCGGAAGCATGGAGATCTGCAGGCGGGGAGGAGGGCTGCTTTACATCCTACCACCAGGAGCATCACATTTTGTAAACAGGCCAGAGAGGGCCTTCTCAGCTATGGCCCCTCTTCCCTGAAGGCCTGGACGGAAGCTGCCATGGGCCGCATTCCAGCTCTATGTAAACACTTGACCGATCACTAAGGATGTTAAAAGTTGCTGCAATTCATTTTCACTGAGACATTCTGTCAAGAAATCACTGATCTCATAAGAGATCCTGGGGACACTTTCCCATCTCCAGCACAAAAATGAGACAAAGACTTTTTTTTCAGACTTTTTTGCAATTCGTCCAGAATTTCTCTGCACAAAGTAGTTTCTTTTCCCGTTAGAAAGCACACAAGCGAGAATGGAAAGACTGGTTGATCCAAAACAGGCAAACAATGCATCAAACACTTCAGATTTCTATAAGTCCATGCAACAAGGCAGGAGCTATCAGAATTTTTGTATAATCTGAACTGGTGTAATTACTGCAGAAATCATCTTCACAAATGCAAGAACTCTCACCATTATCCGCGGAACTCGTCTCTCTTTTCACTTGAGGGCACAGGAGTAAGAAAAAGAAAAATTTACATTCCTAATATTCAGTCAGGTTTTGTGGCTCAGTGATCATGACTAGATTTTTATCAACTGGTTGTGCTGTTTGCACATTTTATACAGAATTGTTTCAAAGTGTTTAAATGGTTGACAACTGCTTTTAAAACAATTTTTAATGACTGCTCCCTCCCCTGAGGTCTTCTGGTGTATGGGGAGTGAGAAAGATGTTTTTTTATTAACATACCCAAGATAAAGAACAAAATGAGAAAATATATACATACTTACATACATACATACATACATACGTACGTACGTACATATAACTATAAACAGGCTTCTTTTCCCAAATATTAAAATAAAAATTACTTTTAAAGTAACATCTGTAATTTCTCTGCCTTATAAACAAAAATGCCTATTCAAAAATGAGTTAGAGGCACCTAGTTTCATCTTACATACTTAAGCTTTTTCTAACAAACTCCTGAGGTTCATATTCGAAGCTACATTCTTATTTCCTTATAAGTTATCTCATGGTAAATTTCTACTTCCAAGTTTTCTTTTCTTGGAATTATTACTGCTTCTTTTTTATCCAATTCTTCTTTTCTCATTCAAGTAAGATTAACAATTTGACTTTCTGCCTTTTACAACAACTACACTCCTAGTTTCTATTCGACATATAGTACAAATACGACCAGACTGATTTTCAATTTGTACAGTAATTCTAACTGCATTGTTACTTGTTCTGATCTTGTCATTTCCAGGTTATTGCCATTCCATTTTTTTTCCTAAAAAGTTCATCACGGGTTCCCATTCTCCATTGCTTTTTTCCTGTAAATTTCCATTAGTGAGTTAGAAATATTTTAAGATAGACAGAAAGACAGACAGACAGACTATGCTCTCTCCAACTGTACCCCATTTTTAAAAAATTAAAAGGTCAAAATCAGATGTGGAAGAGGCATCACTCATTTCTTTGCTCCATTCATGTACAAAGCAAGACCTAGATGGTGAAATGTTCTTCAAATTGCTAAAGAAACACAAGAGAGAATAACTGAAAATTTGTCCTCTCATATCTCTCCTGCTCACTGTTAATTGCTCCTTATCTCCAGTCTTCCTACCTCTGATGCTATAAGTCACTTGAGCAGAGGAAACGGGCCATGCGTTTCAGGATTGGGCTACTGATAGCTGGGGAGTTGACTAAGCAATCAGGGAATCACAGAATCATAAGAGGTGGAAGAGATCACCAAGGTCACCATGTCCAACTCCCTACAATGTAGGAATACACAATCAAAGCACGCTCCACAGATGGCCATCCAGCCTCTGTTTAAAAACCTCCAAAGAAGGAAACTCCACCACATTCCCAGGCAGTGTATTCCACTGTCAAACTGCTCTTACTATCAGGGAGTTCTTCCTAACGTTTAGGTGGGATCTATTTTCCTGTAGTTTGAATCCAAAACCAAAAGGAGACAAAGAACAAGTGAGAACTGAAGCACAACCCAAAGAACAGGGATAGAAAGACAGCCAGAAGACAGGACCAAACGACAACAGTCAAGAAAGGCAAAAGTCAGGATAGGAGGGTCCAGGACACACCAAAGTTCAGGAAAACAATGCTGTTCACACAAAGCTCAGCTGGAACTTGAAGCTCTTTTGTGTTCCTTCCTGCCCCATGGCAAACCCAGGTGGGCAGAATCAGTCAAGGCCCCAAACAAATCACATCAGGAGGGTGCCATCTGGAGTCATGATTCACCATACTTGGTAGCAGATCCAGCAGCCTCTGATACTGGAGCAACTGACTCAGAGCCAAATTAGATGTGGCATGAAATGAATGAGCTATACTTACATCTTTAAAAATAAAAGAAGAGGAGAAGGAGATGGGGGAGGGAATCCAAATGAGACCATGGCAGGAATGGACAGGAATTGTAAAGATAGGTTTACTTAGGGCATAGGGCATGCTGCCTGGGAAGTGGAGTCCAATACTGCAAATTCTAGGAAGCTAGTTTAACAGTTAGAGTGTTGATCAAATTGCACTTTACAGGCCAACAATTTGTTGCACTGAGGCTTATACATAAGCAGAGGAAAACACAGAAAATGTCAAGATTGTTTGGCTCTACCATGTGCTCTTACTCCCACCCACTGCTGGAAAACATCCCCTGAAGTTGGAATTTGACATCCGGGTTCAAAAAGTTCCCTACTGATGGCATGGAGAAATACCAAACTATTGGTAGTATCAAAAAAAGTGGAGTTCAAAGTCCCATGGAGGCATAAAACTCATTGGGTGAAGATGCAGGACTAGCTGTCTCTGAGCCTGATGATGATTAAATGAAAACAAAGGTGGAGAAAGTAAACATAATATTAATAGCAGGAAGAGTAAATGGTATTCTAAACATTCAGCTCCACAAAGGCAAAGATACCTTGTATATTTTCAGCTTTCCAGTACAACTAAAAAGGCAAAAATTAAAATCCTACAGATATTAAAATCTCAGTCTTATCATATACTCTATAATTCAGTTGCAATTGTGCTTTTGACTGCATTCAAATTACAGAGGGCCCCAGGAAAAAGTAGAGCTTGGAAGTAATACATTAGATGTAAACATGTTACTTGCAGTGTATTACTTCTGGGGATAAGGATAATATAATGAATGATGTTAGCTTTTTATTTTAAAAAGACAATGTAATCACTGGTAATGGCACTGATTTGTCAGTGCAACAAGCATTGCTTTTAAGCTGTTGCTTTTTGGAGAGCCATAGGGAGTTGGCCATGGTTTGTGTTTTGACAAGATTTTTAAAAAAACAATTCAAAAAGTAACTGCGCCCCCTGCCTCCACATTCCCAGTTTGACCTTTGTGGATTTGATTACTTATGAAGCACGTGTGTGCCTCCCCTGCCATTCTCCTCTTCCTATTTTTTTGTGTTTTGCTGGGCAATGAGAACGAAGGCAAGTGCCCAGACAAAAAGGCAAGGAAATGAAGGGGGAGACATCCATGTGCCTTCCTTCGCCCCTCCAGAGCTCCCCTCTCCCATTCCCTTGCCTCTGGCCCCGGCACGCAAAAGGCAAGGGAATGGAAGAAGGGAGCCCTGAAAGGGAATGGAAGGGGGATTGCAGAGGAGATTATTCTTGATTTCTCAACTTTCACAAGGGTTCTGCACTCCAAACCCTTGCAAAACTGGAGGGGTCACTGTCACAACGAATATATTAGTAACACACTAGTAATGTGGACCTCTTCAGTAAACAAGCGTACAGTTAGCCCTCCACATTCAACAGGGTTACAGGAGTAGGACGCCCTGCAAAAGTGGAAAAATCATAAATGTCAAAATGTGTGTGTGTGTGTGTGTGTGTGTGTGTGTGTGTGTGTTGGAAGGGTACCAAGACACAGTGGGGAGAACAGACACCCAGGGTCCAAACTAGGTCAGGGAAAGAAGAGAGAGAGAGTGGAGGTGTCAGCATGGTGACCCTGCACTTCCTCTTTCTCACTCATCTCCTTCCTGGGGGGGGGCATCAGAAGAGGGTTTGTGGTGCCAAGAAACTGGGCTGAGATCCATCCCTAACTGGCCAGGCAGCTGCTGGTGGAGGAAAAGGAGGACTAGAGGCAAGGTTTCAAAGGGCTGCACAGCCTGATCGGGGCCACCAAAAGAAAAGGTTCTCCTGGAAAAACAGCGCCTGAGGTAGGGAGGAAGAGGTTGGAAAAACTCACAAATAATCATATCTGTGAAAGTCAAACCCACAAATGTGAAAGGCAGACTGTAACTTGCAAAAAATATACTGGATTCCTACACATTCCCATTAAAAAGGTCTAGAGGGAAAGGCCTGGTAGGCATTCCACTTCCTTGGAAGTACCTTCACCAGAGAGGTTCCACAAAGCTGGAACCCACCACAGAAGTCTAAGTCCCACACTGGATTTCCTGATGGAGTGGACATTTATGGATATGTGGGCAAGCATTCTGTTATGGAGAAGGGGCCAAACATACATGCATGGCATGAAATCCCTTTCACTACTTTCAATCTTGCCTACATAGCACCCCAATCTGTGCCAGTCCTGGAGAAATTGCCAGGCATTCCCCACACACTTTCAAATTGATCTTCAAAACCCTAAGGGTAAAAAATATGAAATTCTCTGGATAATTAACTCCTTGCTCCATACTCATCTGTGTACTGGCACTGTGAAATTACAGAACACATACAAAATGGCCAGATCCTTTCATAAGCTTTCATAAGTAATCTTAGAATTTAAAATGAAGATTTAGAATAGCCTATACTCTAATTGCATAGGTATATTTTAATATTTTAAATAATTCTCTTTGATTAAATCATCAAGGTTTTCTACTGCTACCCAATCCAAGGCCTCAGAAACAGAATGAGATATAAATATGAATTAAGATGTCACATTCTGTTGCCAAACTAATTCCCTCGGAGGGCAGGTGATACACCTCTCAGAACTTATCCTTAGGCTAGGATGTTCAAAGCAGCCAAAAGAAAAAGATTAAGTTGCATTGTCAAGTTGATGTTTACCCAGCTCTGCCTCCCACCTCAAAATCAACAAAATACAGGAACTTAGTTAACGAAAGCACTGCTAATTAGGTTACAAAAAGACAACTGGAAACATCCAGGTTAGGAAAATCTCCTCGATGGGAAAACTGTAGTAAATGAAGGAAGGGGGAGATGTTCCCAAAGGCCACCTAAAGCAACCAGAAATAAACCACGACTGATTTATCAGCACCAGATGAGCTCCACAGCCCCTTGGAAAGAAGGGGCACATGTGTCTGTGCAACATGTGCAAAGCTCCTAGTGATATCACTCAAAGAGCATTATATGCAGCTATGCTATCTTTTCCATTATGCTTTTTTTGGAATAAGAAAAAAGAGGAAAGAAGCAATGGGAAAATACTGGTGAATTACAAATGAAAGATGAGGTTGACTCACACAAACCCACACAGGTCCTTTTTGCACTACACTGTTATAGTGCTATTATTCCACTCTCAACATCCTGTGGAATCTTGGAGTTTGCAGCTTAGGGAGGGGCCTTTAGGATTCTCAGCCAGAGAGCTCTTTGGCCTCAGGAAACTACAAACCCCAGAATTCCAAAGGATGTTGAAAGTGCAATAGTAGCATTATAACAGTGTAGTGCAGAAATGGCCACACATAACAGTAAAATTCTGTGAGTGAAACAGGCTGATTTGCACAATGAATGCCTCATCTGGAGCTACAACAAACAGACAGGGTAAAATAAAATCATCCCTTGTAATTCAAGAAGCCAGGGGTTTATTTTGGAAATACACAAAGAGGCAATCAGCTGAAGAGATGTTACTGCCTACTGGATTCCCAAGGAAGGTGGGTAGCTGCCACTCTGACTACAGCCAGAGAAGAGATTAATAGGCATTTCCTGAGAGACGGAGAACAGTAATTCTCCGAAGGCTGAATGGCTAAGCATTCTACGATGCAGCTGCCACAGGATAACATTAACTCACGCTAATCACCCTAATGAGAGTCAGTGTGTTATAGCAGTTTGAGCACTGGACTACAAGCTTGGGAGACCAGGGTTTGATTCCCTGCTCAGCCATGGAAACCCACTGGGTGACCTTGGTCACGTCACACTCTCTAAGCCACAGAAAACCCCGTGATAGGTTCACCTTAGAGTCACCTTAAGTCAAAAACAACTTGAAGGCACACCACAACAACAAGAGTATGTGTGTACTGAGGTTGTTGTTGCTGTTTGTTTTTTGGTAAATGGGCCTAAGACCTTTTTTAAAAAAATGTTGTTATAAAGTATGATTAATGAAGGAAAAACAACAAAAAGGAAAGAGAGAAAGAAAAACAAAGAAGAAAATAGGGAAAGAGAAGCATATAGGTTGTGAGTATGGGCTAGGGATATACACTGACATAAGCTGACTCTGGTCATTTCCACACTAGGCTGCTATAGTGCTATTATTCCACTTTTAACATCCTATGGAATCCTGGGGTTTGCAGTTTAGGGAGGGGCCTCTGAGGCCCCTCCCTAAACTGCAAACCCCAGGATTTCATAGGATGTTGAAAGTGAAATAATAGCACTATATTCCAAAAATACATTTTCTTGAGGATGTGTACCTATAAAATATACAGTCATGCAAAGCTAAAGCAGTAAGATCTTCTGACCATTGAATAATAGATGGTGAATGCTTTCATTCTGGACCTTAAGTGCTGTATGAAGTTCCCTCCCAAGCTCCTATTCTGTTAGCACAATTTAACGTACAAACTAAGCGACGGGAGTTTCATTTTTTTCTGAGAGAGGGCAGGCAGGCAGGCATTTCTCTCTCTCTCTCCCTCTCTCTCTTTTTTTCATTCACATCCTTGCCATTCGAGATGAAAATCCAAAACGCACAAGGTGCTTCTTTATGCTTGAAATGACATACTCGTCAACGTAAAATCCCCACATGAATATTGCAATGCGTTTCACCACTTAACAGTGTTGCTGAATAAAATTTCTTTGAATTTGTAATAATTGGAAGCCTTTGAAAAGCAAACCACAAGAGAAAGTCGGGGGTGCTGGCTCATTTCAATCAATCCCACTTCCCTTAAGAGTACCAAGGATCGGCAAAAGGCAGGCACTGCAAGCGCACTTTAAGATTTAATCAAAATCTGTTCCAAGAAAAGCAACCTGTCCAAATTGTGGAAATTTATTGTCACCTAAGGAAAGAACTCCTGGTCAATTTATAGCATTTAGTCAACTGATTGATTAAACTTACAAATTGTTAAAATGAATAATTTCCAAGCAAAACTATTGCCTCATTGGATTTTGGATAACTTGAACCACAGCTAGGGATAGCAAATTCTGTCGGTTTCACCTTCTTTGACACTTGTTTTCTTCATAAAAAAAACGCTTGAGTTGTTTTTTTCTATACTAAATATAAAGGTAAATGCAGACTATGGTAAATTTCTAGAAAATGAACTGAAATTCTCTCCCATATGCACTGCCAAATTCTGTAAACACTGTCATTCCCACCATGGCAGGGACCATGTTTGATCCATCTGCCAGGCCGATGACTCTTTTTAAATCTCAAATTTGTTTCCTTTCCAGATATTAAGAAATGTTCAAGTGTTGGTAAATTTTTACTTTTATAAAATGAGCCGAAAGAAAACCCTATCTAACCCTAGCCACAACCTTAGAAAAGGCACAATTTCTTCTTTGTGGGTATATGAAAAAGAGAAAGAGAGGAGAGGAAAGACAGGAGAGAGGAGAGAGGGGAGAAGATAGAGGATCCTCTTTTAATAAGAAGATGCCTGTCACCTACAGCTTTTTTTTTCCTACTAAAAGGATGAATTAAAAATATTTTTTTAAAAAAATCTGGTACCAATGCATTGGGGTCATCTTTTTATCTGAAGAAAAGACTTCTAAGCCACTCAACTGGTCAGTCCATTAAGGCAGCAACCTAATTTTTTACAAAGTAATTAAATGATAATTTGTGCTCCTATTCTTGAAACTGCTGCTACTAATTACCAACAGGAGAAAAGAAAGAGATAAGCAAGATACATAACACACCCACACCCAAACTCTGCTCCAATGGGTGTGGGTAAAGTACCAGGAACTGGTCACACAATTAGAAATCTCTCTTTGCACACGTGAGAGCTAAAAACCTGCCTGGCTTTTAGATGGAGGAGGAGAAGGAAGAAAAAGAAAGGAAGAGGAGGCGGTGTCCTTCCAACTATGCAGTTCTTGAACAATCCCTTGCTTTGACCAAACTGCTGGTTCCCAGTCTCCTTTCTCCCGTTTGGAAGCCTGTCCTCTTAGCTGCAGCAAGCAAAAGCTTATGCTGATAGCCAGACGGGCTTGGTAATCCCAAACAATGCTGAAGAAACCTATAAGTAATGCTAACTTCAGATTTTGGCTTATTTAAAAACAACAACAACGGAGTCTTGGTTGGTTTCTATTTGGTTTAGCCATCCTTGCTAGCATCACAAGCCAAGCAGAAATGATCAGGCAGCATGTACCAGTATGCTTCACAAATGGTACACCAGGACTGGCCACTGTTCTGATCATTTTAACTGTGAATTGTTTTAGGGACCACTTCTAGGCCAAAACAAAAACCATGACTGCCTATTTAAAATAAAAAAATAAAACAAACAGACTTATACTAACTACCATCCCCTTGGCATCATGTAATTTTGAATAAAACTCAAAGGAAGGAATTTTTGAACTCCAGCATCTTTCACATTGGAAATTAAGTATCAACAGCCCTTAAATGAACAGGTGCAATCCAAAAGGTTAATAAACTGTGAATGTTTGCCAAGATCTGGCAGTGTTTCAGGTCAAGGCTGTAAGAAATAAATCAAGCCCTGCCCGAAACCATGAAACCAGTTTGGAAAAAGCTGCGCAATTTGAAACGGCATCATTCCTCGAGGCAGGCCACTCAGATACTTACTATGAGGCACAGCTTGAAATCTGACTTGCAAACATTCCCAAGCAGCTGAAATAAAACCAGGCAATCTGATTGTGCAGCAGCAGTTTAGCATATTAATATAAAACTGTTCCTGAGCAAAATCCTTCTTTCCAGGACAGCTTGGCTCCAACGACTCCTCCACAGCAGACTGTGTGTCTCCTCCACAGCTCCCACACTTTCTTATTTATAAAATACAGGGTCAAGGGACAGCGTAGGTTCCTGAGTTGTGGCCACCAAACCACCATTTTATTTTGAGTTATCCATGACATTTTTCTGGACTAGAATCATTTGCCAGATTTCTTCTGCAACAAATATGAGAGAGATGCTTCGTTTTATACAAGTCAGAAATCAAACATCCTGATTCTTGTCAGATTCTACAAAGATTCAATAAATGCATAAAAGCCAAGTACAAAAGCACTCTGATCAGACTGTCAGATGACTGATTACTTCATATTGAAAAGCACAGAATAGTGCCTCCCAAAGCTTTTGGACTCCAAGATCCATCAATCTCACCTAGCAAGACTACTGGTCAGGATAATAAGAGCTGCAGACCAAACAGGGATATAATTCTTCACCGATCTCCTTCTCAACGTAAACAACCAGTAATTTTAGCAAACAAAGTCATCAAAACCATACAGTTTTTGAAGTCTATCCACAATTCTACACTTACTATGTACAAAACTCGCATGTGGTTGTTTTGCACAGGAAAAAAAATCTAATGCAGAAAGCAGCATTTTCTGGGCAGAGAAAGCTGTTTTTCTAGGCAAGTCAAACATGTGTGAATTCTGTACAGAACAAATACTCAATTACAGCATTTTCTATATAGGAAACAGCTTTTTCTGTGCAGAAAATAATATTTCTGCATAGAAATATTACTTCCTGCACAGAAATAAACTTTTTTTCCTTAGCAGAAAATGCTGTTTAGAATGCAAAACAATCTTCTGCTAATTTTCCACAAAACAGGTCCTCAACTGAGAAGATTCTCATTAGTCTTGGACTTTTCTCATCAGAGTTTCTTGATGCTCAAAAACATGTTTTTTGGCCACATTTCAAATATTTTCAAATATTCTTTGAGCACATAAAGAGAAACTAATGGAGACTTATTCAGAGAGAGTGATGGAGACTGAAGAAAGAGAAGTTCAAGTACTGTACTTGGAATCATTTTATTGGAATATTTCTAATAAAGTAAAAAGTATAGCATACACTTCCCCTACAGTTAACAAAAACATTTGAAAAAACTTTTTTTTAAAGCTCACATATCTACAGAGCTGTACCTGATATATCAACAAGTGTAACTTTCCGGGACATAACTACAGTATCTTCAAGTTTACTGTCTTTGTTCTATGTATCAGTTCCATTTCAAGTTGGGGAAAAATGATTCAGCACAACTAGCTGGTCATGTACTAGATAACCCACACTCCACAAACATCACTCTGAGGTAGACAATAGTTTTATTTATAGAAATGCAAGCAACATAGCTTCTTTCAAAGCTGCTGAGAATAAAACATACACTGACCTTACACCTTTTATAGGTACAATTCCAAAATTTAGGTTCACAAAGCTCCCCTCCACACCAGATACAGTGTAGCAACAGGCAATAAAGCAATTAGCTATTGACATTTTGTAACAATCCAGGAAGCCTTAGAACAGATACATTGTTGCAGTCATCAATTAATACTGGATACTTTGTAGCAGTTTTAACTAGGCTTAAAGGAGTTCTATAGTTGCTATTTCTATACTGGTTATAACGCACAATTTCAGTACACATCCAGCAGACCAACACATTTTCATGGCAGGCATCCTGACACAACCAAACATTTCATTTCACTTAAGGTCTATGTGAGTATTTGAGCACAGGCAATTTGCCATATTTCTCTTGACTAATTCTGATAGTGACTTTATTGAGAAGGAAAAGATTTTGCAAAATGGAAAGAAACTCAGCACTTTCATTTTTTTGTCTAATCCTCTGAGCACTAGAGGTTGTCAACCCTTGCCTCCTTAGAAAAACTAGAGCTTTATATCCTATATTTAGCCCACTTGACTGATTGCAGTACAACAGTCCAGACAAGTATGGAGATATATATATATATAGTGTGCATATACATACATAAAAAGAGTGTGTGTGTGTGTGTATATATATATACACACACCATATATTTATACATATGTGTGTATGTGTGTATTTAGAGAGAGAGACAGTGAGAGAGAGTATATAGTATATATATGTATATATATATATACACACACACACATTGTATACATATATACATGCATGCACACATGCATATATTTAATGTGGAAAATTTTCCATGAAAAAATATAGCATTTCATTCCACAGAAAAATATAGCACCCCGGATCTTGAGGCGGGGTGGCACTTTCACACATATGACTGGCCTCTCTGCTGAGACTAAAAGCAAAAATGGAGAAGTGTGAAAAGATTTTCTCACATGGCAAATAATGAGGAGGTCATGCTTCAGGCCCTATGGCATCTTTAAAAAGTAATGATTAACTTAATGACTAATGTTAAGAAGCAATTTAACAAATTAAAACAGCTCTCTAGAAATGTTAACACAGCATAGCACAATTTTCTAAACCTACTAACAATTAATGATTTTTTAAAAATAAGCCTTAGCTGTCCAAGCTTTAAACTTCTCCACAACATAGACAAATACTCTAGAGAGTAGGAAAAGAAGGTTAGCTAATGTATCTGAGCTGCCACTGAAACACCTGGGTCTCATTCACACTATGTAATAACATACCCTCCAACATTTCACAGATGAAAACTGGCACACGTGTGGACCAGAGTGTGGTCCAGATGGCAAAAGTTATTAACAAGGAAGAACATATAAGCTAAGAGAGGCTGCAGCAGCAGATTGCTTCTGACTAAGTCTACCAGGCAGCGCAAGATTCTGCCCTTCGCCTCCTCTTGCCCTGCCAAGCTAATAAAGTACAAACTACTTCTACGTTTTGAACTCAGTTTGCAGCATCTGAAGTAAGCTGATGACAAAGGGGGGAAGTGGAAGGGGGGAGAGAAACAGAGACATTTTAAATGCAGCTGAAAAAGTGGGATGACAGAGGGACTGTCCCCAGCAAACTTGGACAGTTGCAGGGTATGCAGCTTGATTCCATTTAAAATGCCACAGTTCCATCCTATTGAATCTTGGGGCTTGCAGGTTGGTTAGGCAGTACAGATCTCTACCTAAGAATGCTAAATGTCCCTCCCTAAACTTCAAATCCGAGGATTCTATGGGATGTTGCCATAGCAGCTGAAGTAGAATATAATACTGTAACTGCACAGTGTGAAAAGGCCCCAGGAGTGGGCAGTCTGGGTTTCACTTGCAACTTGTCTTCCCACCTACATGAGTTGCCAAAACAGCTAGAGTAGGTCTCTCTGAAGAAGAAAACAAATTAGCCCTTCCTCTCACGGAAGGCAAGATGCCGCCAAAGAGGCCAAAGAGTTGCCATCCAACATTCTCTTCCACCTGCAGAGTGGCCAAGATGACCTGACAGCTGAGTCAGATGCAAGCAAGCCCCTCAGCCACTGCTTCTTCATAGCACCAGAACTGCAAGGTCTGTGCTAGATTATGTATTTATTTACTGCTTTCCAACAGCTGGAACTCAAAGTGGCTTACTGAAATAAAAAAGACAGAGGCAAAAATACGTAGAGCTAAAAACATGCAAGTTATCACTGAAATTTAATAAACCTATCTATAGAATTAAGGATGGCTTTATATCCATTGAAGTGGCAAGAAATAAAAATAGTAGCATATACTATTTAAAGTCTCTTAGAACACTTAATCGCAATATATTGTCAGAATAATGAAAAAAATCACTTACCAAAGGAAAGACAAAAAAAATGAACTAGTCTAACCTCCCTTAAGAAGGGAGTTCCAGAACCAGGGAGAAGTCACTGAGAAGACTCTCTCCTACCAGACATGCCTGTGAGTGTGGTGGAATCAAGAGAAAGGCCTTCTCAAAAAACCACAAGGCTGAAGAAGGCTCATGTAAGGAGAGATGGCCCTTCAGACAGCCTTGACACTGCCATCATTTCCATAACTAGTAGTTCCCTCTTGAATGGATGCCCATAATTTACTACCTGCAAGCGAGGTGGCAAACTGAAGGGATGGCCACTTCAGCATGTCCACGGCTCTCCACGTGTTTTGTTGCCAAAATTATTCGCCTCTTTTGTCCCTCTGGACACTTGACACTTTGACCTTAAATTCCTATCTCGGCTTCTTGTCCACTCTCAGACCTCAGACAAGACTTGAGGCTGACAGACTGAGACTTGTCCAAGGTCACCCAATGGGTTTCCATGGCCAAGTGAAGATTTAAATCCTGGTCTCCCAATGTCCAAATCCAACACTCAAACCACTACAGTACACTGTCTGTCATGCCACCTAGCTACTCTAAACAGTTTTAGTTTTTGAAACCTTTATCAGGTTTCTGGAGGTTCTAGCAGGAGAGCGCATCTATTGTATACTCTTGATCGAAGAACGGTACAGTCCTTCTATCTGGGATGGTCGTCTTCTTCCACCAAGCGCTCAGCTTTGGGAAGGATGCACATGAGGGAGCGGTGAGGGGGGAAGGGGACACCTACCTAGCAAGCCAGACCAGCCAAATCAACCCTGGTGATCAATGAGGTGATCTGGCTGCAACATGTGAAGGCAATCTGGCTGCGACCCCTTTCACCCCATTGATCGCCAGGGTTGATTCGGCTATCAGGCTTCTGTCTTCCTGTCACAATCTTTTTCTCCAAAGAAAGAGGACCCAATGTCCATTTTACACCCCTTTACAATTCGAGCTTTTCCAGAATCCCCCCATTTTCCTCTGATCTCACATGGTGCCCTTGCCAGAGCTCAGAAAAATTAATTTTTTGGACTATAACGCCCCAAATTCCCCATGCTGGCTGTTGGCTTCTCAAAGCCAAAATCTAGAAACATAGTGTTTTCAAGCCCTGATATCTCCCTCACAGTCACATCCTCTACAGTGCATATTGACCTGATCATTTTCCTTTGCTGCCCACAGGCACTCTTGGCAATTACCAATACTCTTGCTGCTCGCCTCTTCCAGTGTCAATGACACATATACAAATACAGAGAGTTTGACTTACAGTGCCTGCCTGGAGACCTTCTCTGTCTTTTGCAGTCAAATCTCAAATAAATGGCCAAGGGCTGGACAAGCAGAAATGGACACGATTACACTCAGAACCATTCAGCAGCTCATGTTGTAGCCCTCTTTTAATTTCTACAGGGCATGCCAATTCTTAACTTCAGGGCCTTACACCTAGCCGGTGTGGTAGTAACGAAGATTTCCACACCCAGAAAGAACAGTTTTACCTCCAAGCACTCACCCACTGATCCATTCATCCAGAATATTCCCCTGCCTCCATCTATCCCAAGACCAGTCCTACCAATGGGCAGAATGAGGAAACTGCCCAGGGAACAGGTTGTTGAAGGACAGCAGTGTCACACTCCCAGGTGTTTTCACTGATCTCCACAACTCTTCCCCTCACACTGAATTCCCTATACTAATTAGATGTTGCAGGTACGCTGGAGGGCATTCTCTCATCACCAGTGAGGAAACGAATTGATTTCTGGCTTTTGTATGTGGAATGAAGGGGCAACATAAGGTTTGTGCCTCAGTCAGCAAAATATCTTGGATCAGCTCTAATCCACCTTACCTGCAGCTCCTGACAGTCCTCTTATGGCAACATAAATCATGGAGTTGATGTGCAGAAACAGGAAAAGCTTGACTTCAGTTTGCTAGTTCACAGAACAGCCAATTCACACAACCAAAATGGGACAGTGAAAAGATGGGATGGCGCGGTCCCTACTGCTTTACCACAAAACCAATGTGCAACTACCTTCCCTGCTGTTACTGAGAAGGCATCATCGGTCAGTGGCAGGGCACCCCCTTGGGATGTAGACAGTCCAGGTTCAACCCCTCAGACCATCAGTTAAATAATCTTCTGTAGTAAGTGGTGGGAAAGATCTCCCTCAGCCTTGAGCTCTATAAGAGTCACTGTCAGTCACAGCAGCCAAGACAACAACTGGTGCATCTGTAAAGATGGCTCCTAATTCCTTGTTCATGCATCTATTCCATCTTTCCTTCCTTAATGGATCTACTACGATAATAAGAAAGCCATAAGAAATGGGGTGGACAGGGGAAAGACAGCAGATTTACAAACAGAAGATGATTGGATCTGGATCCCTCATAAAATTCTGTGAATGAGACAAGATTCTTGTGCAACCAAAGCTTCACCTGGAAGCACCCAAACCGTATATAAATCCTTAATATTATTTTTAAATTGTTTTACAGTATTTTGACTGTTTAATCTGTCCTTTTTACTTGTTAAGTTGTTTAATAGATGTTTAGTCTTTAAAATAATTTTTTTATCATTTATACTATTTAAATTTGTCAGGTATTGTACCCCACTCTTAGATCTCTGGACAGCAGGATAAATATTTTAATAAATAGAATAATCTTGCAACTGCAGAGAGTTTGTTCAGCCTACATTCTCTTGTGGCTTCAAACATGGAAGAACAAGGTTCCCTCCAAAAAAAGAAAAGAAAAGAAACAGCAAATCCACAAAAAAACCCACAACGCCCCTGCTCTTCTTCACCTCTTCTTACCTTCAGTTTTTCAAACCGATCGCTCAGTGATGCCACCTGGTGATCCCGGTGGCGCCCCACCAATTTGCATAAGGCACAGATGAGCTGGTCATCAGCCACACAGTACATGTTCACTTTCTCATTCTCATGCTCAAGACAAGTCAGCCCACGGAAGTGCGCATCCGGCACAGGCTCCACCAACCGGTGGCTGGTGAAGGGCTTCTTGTTGGGATGCGTGGCCCGCAGGCAGCGGTCACAGTAGGATACCTCGCATGTTATACAGGTCTTGACAGCGTCACGTGGAGGATCCTGCTCGCAGAACTGGCAAGCTATCCTGTCGCCCGCCGTCGACATGGTCGGGCTCTGGCGGTACGGCCGCTCACGGCAGTTCTCGCCGGGGGAGTTGGGGCCGCTGAGAGAGGCCTTCTGGAAGCGGTCAATGATGTTCTGCAGTGTCACATTGCGCTTGAGGCCCTCCAGGCCCCGATGGTTGAGGGAGATGACATAGCGGCAGGTGGGGCACTGGAAAGCGGTGATGGGCTCAAGGGACTCTCCAGAGGAGCAGCTAGAGACCAGGATGCGGTGGGCACAGCTGAAGCAGAGGCTGTGAGCACAGGGCAGAAGGAGGGGGTCTTCAAACAACTCTAGGCAAATTGGGCAAGTCAGTTCCGACTCCAGTGTTTCCATCTTTAGTTAAAACAATCTGGCTTCTGTGTTAAGAATGAGGGAGGCAGGGCAGCCACCTGCAAAGGAAAACAGGAGGAAAAGAAGGAATTATATATAGGTTTTTGCCTCCCTCCCTGCCCTCCAGGCAGCTAAGACAGAGAGAAAGAGAGAGAGAACAAGCCTCACAGCAAGCCTCACAGCTCAGAAGGGTTTTAAATCTTCCTTCCCCTCGCCTCCCCATAACCAAACCTGTGATTCAGGCACTGCTGGTCCCCCAACTCATCTTAACTGCATATAAAAACACAAACAGAAAGAGATAGAAAGAGAAAGAGAGACGGGGGGGGGGACAGAGAGAGAGCGAGAGAGCGCTCAAACAGCACAGCTTGCAGTAAGGAGGACCTCCTCTCATAATGTCCCACAAGTGCTTTCTTTCACATAAACAGGGACCGCCCAGCAATCATCCATTAGCCCAGTGGTTCTTAACCTTGTTCACTTTTGCACCCTTGGCAGTCCATTTCCATAAACTGGACCTTTCACTATGATTGTAATTAACTTGAAATGATGATAAAGAAAAGAGACTGTGGCCATTTCCTCATGGCGTCACAGTCCCATGATGGGGACACAATGGCAGTGGTCCATGGGCCATGCTTTTGCACAATATTGTCATGGTCCTGCAGCCATCGCGTCCCCACATGACGCAATTGCAGGATATTCATTTAACCAAAAACATTCGTTAAGCACCAATGATCGCACAATGCTTCCATCACCTCCAGTCATGCAGAAAGGGCAGAAGTGCAATCACGCTCTTCCTTCCCCAGTGCATCACAGGAAAGAGGCCGGTTGTTTTGCTCATAAACCCTTCCGCAGTTAGCTGACTAGGTGTGGAGGGAAGTGTTTGCATTACACTCCCATCCCAGCAAAGGCGCTGCTGGGATCACAATGGGATGTTGGCAGGAACCGCTGAGGTACAGAAATGGCCTTAGATAAGTCCAAGAAGAACTTACTCACGGAACAGTGTTCACAGGACTGACTGAGATGCCTTTGTTATCACGGTTATGATATGTCTGGTGAGAGCACTAGATATCCTTTTGATATCAAATAATTTGGCCTATGCATGACCTTTCTCTGCCACCCTACTCCACGTGTTTGCAGAGGTCCCCTGGACGAGCACGTACGGGCGCGGCCGTTAATGGTTGCACATTCCAAAACCCCATTCAGGCAGGCAATTTAAGCCTCTCCGTTGCTTTAGGGAAAAACCTCCCTAAAAAACTCCCTAAAAAACCGGCTCTGCTCTGCTCATATCCACACAAAGCCACATGTCCGAGAGTCAAGCCATTTCTTTATGTCAGGCTATTAACAAACTAGCCACGTTATTGTCTTAAGAGCTAAACCCATCATGCAAAACTTGACCTTTTCCAATTCCTTTGTCCCACTCCAAATTTCCTTTGTCCTCACCGAACATAACATAGCCTGTAGGTAAACTCCACCCTATAAAAAGTCCCCACTTTCGGGACATCTTCGGACTACTTCGGACTTCCATCCTACCTTGTTGCTGGTCGTCTAAGGAAACTCCCCTCAGCGAGCCCCGCTGAGCTTTCTTCCCCGGAACCCCACTTCTCTCCAGGACTACAAGACCAGGTATCGTATTGCCTTTCCCGAAAAAGCTCTCCGTTTCTATTTCTCAGCTAGTTAGTTTATGTCTTGTCTTGTGTGTTTCTTGTCTTTAATAAAATATTGTTTGTTACTTTGAAAACCTTGTCTAGCCACTCTCTGACCTGACGCTGTATACATAGGGTTAAAGATCCTTGCTAGAGTTACCCTGCCTCTCGTTTAGCTGAGAGAGTGCTCGAGTTAAATTCCCCCAACTGGTGTTTTTATTTGGTTATTTGGGCACCCCTCCCGGGAGTGGGGGGGTATTTTTGAGATTAAATCTTAATAAAAATTATTACAAAAAAATGTTCACAAAGGAGAGGAAAGTGAAAGCTGAGTCTGCGAGGGATGCATGGCTGGGCATGCGCACTGTAGCAGTGTGTTCACAACATATTGATTAGGGAGAGACTCCTCACCATTTAGCAAAATAACAAAGCAAGGGAACGGTGCTTTTCTCAAGGTTTAACAACCCTCTCCACCACTCATTATAACATTCACAACTTTTGACTTGTATCTTGCCTTATATTGTTGACATACATGCCTTTTCCTGCCGTTATTCAATTTTTTTTTTCATGTATCCCTAAATGTCCGGGTGTGTACTCGTGGAGTACACAGACCCCAAGTTAGGAATCACTGAATTAGCTCAAACGGCACTGGCCAAAGATGAAAGCAAAATAGGGATGCATACCTGAAGTGCCAAAATAGATGGCATGGAGAAATATGGCAACTGGAAGGAACCTGCTTTGAATTTAGAAACTTCTAGGTTCAATCAACAACATCTCTGTGCAGGGCTATGGAAAAACTCACTCTAAAATTCTACAAAGCAACTGTCAAGCAGTGTAGAGCTGCTTAGCAGATCAACAGGCACACTTGGCAGCTTCATATTTATATGTAAGGATGGTATAACTCTTCTCATTTTAAAGAAATTCCGCTGGTAGTGAAACCCACCTCTGAGCAACATCCCTGGAAGAGCCTGGAAAGGTCATTTCTTTGAACTACAATTCCCAGCGCTTCTGGCCAGGTGCTTTTTCCAGCTCTCATCGCTGGGAGGTTTCCCTGAACCTTGGAAGCCCAAATTCTACATCACCACTAAAACTTTACAAGTCAATTGCTCCCAAAGCATCAATACACTATATATTCAAACGAACTAAAAGCCCATGAGGTCAATGACATGTATCAATAACACAATGATACAGCAAGGAATGTCTTCAAATTTTCCACAGTTCAAAAGAATAAAGTTCTTCCCATCACCACCATTTTCTCAGCTGAACCACAAAGGACTGCACTTCAGGTGGCAACAAAGCCATTTCTCTGGATGAAGACAAAGTCATGGCTAAGTAAAACACCAATCAAACAGAAAACAACTCACATGTCTATAAACTGTGCAAAGACCAGTAATGTGCCATTTCCTATGCAGCAGAGAGAGGCCAAGGAAAACAGAGAAAAATGTCCCTACTGATATTTTAGGCAGCCTACATGAATGGGAGATAGCCAACAAATACCACGTGCTGTAGGCTATGTTACAGAGGAAGGGCTTGGCAAAACCACCTCTGAATATTCCCGGCTGTAGAAAACCCTGTGAAATTCATGGGGACACCACAACTCAACAGGCAACTTGAAGGTAGATGCACACACATTGATAGTTCAGAAAGAAAGGAGAGTGACCAGTCTTTTGGACTTTGCAGGTTGAGGCAATACTATTTTAACGCAAAATGCTTTTAGTGGAAAACTGTGACATGATAGGAAACTAATTTTTGTGTAGTAGTTGCTTTTTACTCTCTGACGCTTTCCTTTATAATCCATTGTAAATTAATTTTAAAAATCTATTGGTCGATTTAGTTCAAGTCTATCAATTTTGACTAGCAGCAGGTTTTTTTGCGGGGAGGTACTTTTTAGACTACAGCTTTTGAGAACTGTACAGGTATATGTCAGTAAGAAAGCAAATCTGCTCCTGGGCATTCCTGCTCTAGCAGAAAATTTGGTACCAGAGACAGAAATAACATGAAAAGAATAGGGATGGTTGCCTGCATTGCAAAAAAAGAAAGGCAGATGAACATGTTTTAGCAAACTTTTTATGCAGAACTTACAATGTACATACGTGAAAAGAAACAACCAGGTCAGGGCAGTTTTGCATAAGTAAAAATATTTTCAATCTTCTAGAAACCACGTGAAAGATTCTTCCAAAAGGCATCATGGGATGATTTCTTTTCCTTTCATCAGCACTTAGTTTCTTACGATTTCCATTTTGGTGGCCAAACTTAGAGATCTCTGCTTTTTTAATGTTCTGGGGATATCTAATGAAACAGATTGATCTGCTTCCCTCATTCTCTCTGGTTTGCAGTTCACAGACACAGAGCAAGATCATCTGGAGGCAACTGCTATTTACCTTGCCTGTTGTAGGTAGGCACACACAGCTACAACAGGGTGGATTAGAGTGGAATCCCTGCTCATACTTTATTGCATTGTTTACTGCAGACACACTTCTGCAGTCTGGCACAACTAATCTGTGTTTCTCCAGCCTTTCTTCTCTATTCTCCTAGTGCTGATGCTGCTCAAAAACAAAACAAAACAAAAATACTTCCAGGAAGACAAAGAAGGAAGATCTGGAGCTGGGAAGGTATAAAAAGACATTGTAAAAAAGAACTTTGTCACAGGCTTTGTTAACGGAGGTATGCTTGTACTTCAAAGTAAAATGAAATAAAATAAAAATTACTTTTCTAAACTCTGAGTCTATCCCATCACCAGTCACTTGATTTTTTAACAGCAGATCCTGGGGATTCTGCTTGCAAATAATACAGTCAACTATTTATTTATTTACATATTATTACATATTATTTACATCCCACCACTTACCTGTAGATCTCAGAATGAGGTATGGACTATACCAACAACAAGAAGATCAAATAGGATAAAACAAAAACCCACAATCCATCAAGCCTGAACCAAACCACAGCCACTGAGTTCTGAAAGCTTATGATAATCAAGTTTCAACTTGGCACCTAATTGAAATCAATGTTGCTGCTAACCAGATCTCCAAGGAACTAACCTACAGTCCCTTCTCCATAGTCTTCATAACCCCCAGCTACCCGTAACCTCCAGCTACCTCCGCGAAGCTATTCTCCAAATTAAGGTATGTGAAGTCTTTCATAACTGCCTCCCAACAAGGTTCTTCTCATGCAACTCCTCCACCTCCTTCACAGAATTTAATGAAAGATTGACATCAGTGCTTTTCAGGCTACCTGATGTTGGACACCAGCAATTTTTCCCCCCTGGTATGTCAGGAGCTGGTACCAAATGAACCCACTGGCTTCAACTCTTTCTTCTCTTCTGGAAACTCACCACAAATTGGGAGTTGATGGCTTGTGGACCAGCTTTGGTCCACAGACCACCATTCTGAGTAGAACTAAGCCAGACAACATTCCTTAATATCACTCATCTGTAACCCTCCTACTGATTCTTCTATCATTTTCTCTCTCACACACATACACACACACACGCAGAACGGTTAAGGATGAAAACGCAGCATAGCTACACAATTCTTTTTGACTATGAGCCTTCCATCTGGAAGCAACATATGTCACTAATGCTGAGTAAAGTGGAAGGGAAAGGGAAAAACGAGAAGAAGCAAAATTTGACATTCTGAACAAAAAAGGAAGCTGTGTAAGGGGGTTCCCAAGCAGAGGCACACTCATCCGTGCAGTGTGCCAATTCAACATACCCAAATCTGCAACTACCTGGCTCTGAAAAAATTCCACCTAGCCCACCTAGTCTTGCAACTCTATACATTTCCTCTTCTTTTCCAAAAACCACTTCCCATCCAACAGGTTTAGTGCAATATTGAACAACCAACAGCATGAGAAGTTACCCAGCAGACACACCCTTATCTTGGATTGAATTGGGTTCTCTAGAGTGGGGAATAGGCAACCTGCAGCCCTCACACCAACCCATTACTATTGATCATAATGGTTAGAGGTTCTGAAAATTGAAGTCCAAAGCATATGGAAGGCCTATTCCACACCTGATGGCTCAGACAGATTTCTGGTGAGGGTCAATATTCCTTCCCACTGACAAAATAAGAAGCTTTGGGAGGCAGCATTCCCCATGCAAGCCAACACTCATGGATGACTAATACACACAATGTTCTTCCTCATTAACACTGAGCAAATAAAAATCCATAAATCAGGCCTGTGACTCTCCTGATTTTCTTGGACTCCAATTCCCACCATCCTGCTCTTAGCATAGCCAATTGCCAGGGATGATGGGAGAAGGCATCCAGCAACGTCTGGAGTGTCATAGGCTTATATGTGAGTTGCACGCACAAAGCTTTAACTGGAGCACGGAGAAATACGAGTGCTGCTCTCTTTGCAATGGAATAATACTTTCAGCTAGTTCAGCGTGTGAATAGAGCAAATATTCATGATGAGAGCAATAAGGAGCAAAGACTGGTGCTAGGATTTCAGGCACAATTCTTTCCCAGCCATATCTGGAGATGCTGGGGAATTATTTTATTTCCTACCTCTTTCCTGTTAGCTTACAACATAAAGCTAGCTTGCAAAAAAAAAAAAAGTTAAAATCAATCACAGTATTTTAAAAATATAATAAAAACAGTTAACCTTTCAAATTAAAAGCTACATTAAACAGTTTAAAAGCATGTAAAACATCACAAAAGAGGGGAAAACTATAGCACTTCACATCAGCAAACGCTTCTGCATCAATCAGGGACAAAAGCCTGCCTAAGATATGCTTTGCCTGTTGGAAGAAGAAGAGCAGAGAAGAGTCCAACCTAACTTTTACAATCAGGAAGGCACCACTGAGAAGGCCACAGCTGTCATCCTCACCAAACATTCATGTGAAGGTCATGGAACTGTGAGAAAGCCTAAGACTGAATCTGGATTTTCCACATGCAATGAATGTGCTCTGCCACTGAGCTACTACAGTTTTTCCCCTTTAATATCTATTATTTCCTCTTAACACCACTTCACAGAAAGTATAGGATTTCCTAAATATTATTGTGGAATGCGGAAAGTTGCATTCTTAAAAGAGATAAAACACATTTGGGAAATGCTGAACTAAAACTTTTATGGCTCTTCAACATATACTAAGGCTGATGGGTGCTGCAACTCAAACAAAATCTGGAGGGTCACATATTCTCACTCCTGGTATAATGGCCTAGTCCTCACCAAGAGAAGATAAATTGGTAAACCTACGCTGAATCATATTGAAAGTGACAATTTGCACCACTGAATGTTTCTCTGTCACATACAAACACACAGACACACATATAATATGAGTTTGGTAATATAGCCTAGCTTGATCTGCTCCTGAAATATGTTAACTTCCCCTATTCAAGGAATTATAATTTTTATTTCTATATGGAGGAAGACTGCATCATGCGAACTCACAAGTACACACAGTCCAGAAAAAGGATTCACCATCTTTTTCTGATAATACCAGCCATGTTCAGACATACTAAATCTCAATTTAGTGTGATGTGAACATACTGCAACAACCATCGGACTTATGCATTTCCCTTCTTTAGTACCTTTCCAATACAGCCACTAGATGTTTGGAAATTTTTACTTAATCACAGTTTGACATTTTATCTGAGCTAAAAGACTCCTGTCAACTAAAGGTTGTTTCAGACAAGCCAACCATGGTTGCCAACTGGTATGATTTAAACAACCCAAAGTGTTGTTAATTTTCATTGTGGCTTATGTCAGACAAGCAACCATGGTGCCAAAGTGCTCATTTCAAACAGACTGTACTTTAACAATAACCACAGTTTGACAGTTTGGGTAACATGACAAATTGTGGTTATGCAAAAGCAAAAGCTTCCAAACTCCTCCTCACTAAGGCTCATTCACATCACACTAAATCAGAACTTGAAAGGGTTACTTTTTGGACCAATAAACTCCAGAATTCTGAGCAACCATGATCATAATGGCTGGCAGATTCTGGAAGCTGTAGTCCAAAAAATATTCCTTTCAAGGTCTGGATTACATTCAGCCAATAAGACAACAAGTTTTGCTTATACAAGTGCCTGCCCAAAAAAAGAAAAAGGAAAAAGGGAGTGTCTTGCGTTCCTCTCACAACACACTGCGCAGGTGAGATAAGGCCCCATCACAACCCAACTTTGGTCTACAGCCAAGCCTCTCCCTCTGGTGAGCAAACATAAAAGGTGGCTGGCTGCAAAGAAATCCTGCAGACACACATTAAAGTGACACAGTTCCAGGAACACATCTGGCCACACACCCATATATTTTACAGCCCATCTTTCCTCCTCTGAAGGCTAGAAATAAAATCCTTTTTTTAAAAAAAAGCCAAGATTCTCCCTGAAATGAATCCTGTCACCTCACAACCCAATGCCTAGTTCAAAGAATGCTGCTATTAATACATTAATAAGACCTCAACCATTATGATCCCTCAGCCAGCTACCCAAGCATGTGTATGATAACCTGCCAACTCCATGGAGACAACACTCCATGAATCTGTGGAACTGGGCTGCAGTCCCGAAGGCCTCATGCCAAAGAATGTAACTTGAGTCTTTAAGATACTTCAATATTATGCATCCCATGACTCTCTGAACTGTCCTTGAAGATTGTGGGGAGGTCAACATTGGCAGCCATACTTGTTACAATTCTGCCTAATGCCAGTACTTGCACAAGGGGAATTTATTTTTCCCAGCCATTATCACTGAAAAAATCTTAAATATCAAGACTTTCACAAGCCTAAAGTGTACCCTGTGTATTAAGTGGAGCTTACTCCCAAGTTAGTGCGCACAAGATAGATTGCAGGCAGCCTTTATCAGTCCTGGGCAGGCTCAATGAGAATCACTCCCTTAATATTTCTTAGTGATTGAAGACTTAGTAGCCTCTGATTGATAATGCCTGAGGCAGGTTCAATTATGTAGAAGTCTTAGTGGTCCAATTTTGCCAGGTCATTTCAGGAAGGCAGTGGGCTCAGTCTAGTCTTAGGGAGGCTCAAACCTTCCCTGGATGCGCGCGCGCGCGCGCACACACACACACCAGGGTCTATGATATGTCCTAATGTTTGGAATAAGAAATGGGTGTTCTATGTAAAGTCGAAGGCTTTCACGACCAGAATCCATGGGTTGTTGTGGGTTTTTCGTGCTATGAGGCCGTGTTCTAGTACAAGTATATATACTCCATATATACTCCATTCCACCTCCATGTCTCCAGATCCTCTGAAGATGCCAGTCACAGATGCAGGCGAAACGTCAGGAGCAAACACTACTAGAACATGGCCTCATAGACCAAAAAACTCACAATAACCCAATAGGTGTTCTACTTTATGGAAAAAACAGTCTTCTGTTCAAAGAGAGTGCTCTCTCTGAAGACATCCTCTGTATGAAGGGCTGTCCAGTCCAAGATCAGAAAATATTGTTAAAAATAAGGAAAAGGGTGCCCATCAAAAGCATTTGGAGAGCAGATGCAGTACCCACCAAAAGTATCTGGACAGGAAATACCAGTTAACACCTGGCTGTTGTTAGTTGTTGTCAAGTCTGCTTCAACTCTTGGTGACACATCCAAGACAGCTACCACCAACAGTCCAGCTCAGGTCCTGCAGACTCAGTGCCACTTGATGAGTCTATCCGCTCGTCATGAGGTCCTCCTCTTTTCTTACTGCCTCCCACTTACCAAGCGTTATCATCTTTTCAAAGGAGCCATGTCATCTCATGGTGTGGCCCAAGTATAACAGCTTCACTTTGGTCATTCTGACTTCCAGGGAGAGTTCAGCCTGAACAAGTCATCCAACAACTGGAGAAGTTACCTAATTTTCTTCCCCAAAAAGGCTGAACAAACTGCATTACTACCTGCATTACAATTTTTTTAAATAGGTATATTTCCTTAGAAATTGAAATTAGTACTGTGTCTTTTTTGGTGAAGAGCCAGTATGGAGTAGTGCTTTGATGTTGGACTACAACTCTGAAGACCAGGGTGTGAATGCTCGATTAGTCATAGAAACCCACTGGATGATCTTAAGCAAGTCACATTCTCTCAGCCTCAGAGAAAGGCCAGGACACACTCCCCTTCTGAACAATTTTTGCCAAGAAAACCGTATCATGGAGTCACTCAAGGGGTGCCATAAGTTGAAAACAACCTGAAGACACACAACTTTTTTGGTGACACAGATTTTCTTTCTTGAGGAAAGAAATCACATTTAGTAGGCCACAAATAATAAATACTAATAAATGCTGATATATCAATAAAACAAATAAAATGAAAAACCAAACACTATACCACGCCAGTAAATCATGGCTGGTTAGAGTGAGCTATATGTTAACATATTCATTCTTCTCCTTGTGCAAGCAGCTCAGGATCAGGTCTTAATTTTCTACCTCAATTTGTTAGGTGAAGACTATGCCATGGACTGCCAGCACAGAGATCATGGGAACTTGTCCCTTAACACTTCACAATATCTTTCTTAAAGCCATGAGTATGAGAGAAGGAGTCAGCATGCAGCCAAATGGTTCATTCTTGGCCTGATAAAGCATAGTTTATTGCAAGAGCTTTCAAGATGGACTTTACTTTTTTATTCAAACCCCAATTTTCAGCAGTCAGAACATAACGCATAAGAACTGGAAAGTTCAAGAGTCATGAGCCCAGGAATTTGTTCTGATTGCCAAAATGTAACAGAACTCCACATAAAAGTCATTCCACTCAAAACCTTCTTAATTTCAATTGTTATCATCTGGGAGAGGGGTCATTTTGTTGCTCCTTTTGCTAAACATCTGTGAACAGAAAATCCTTGAGAATCTACTATAAATCATCTATAAGCCCCAGATTTTGGATCAAATTCAGATTCTGCCCATGTTTGGTTTACTGACTTGAGATCACAATGCTCAAACTGAAATGCCACATACCCTTTCAGCTTGCATCTGCCTCCTCATTTTTGGCCAGCAGAAATTATTTTCTAGAAATTATTTGGAAGCAGACCTAGCTTAGTGCCAGCATGATGTAGCGGTTTGAATGTTGGTCTAGGAATCTGAAAGACCAGGGTTCAAATCCCCTGGTTCACACCCTGGCCATGGAAACCAACTGGGTGACCTTGGGCAAGTCACACTCTCTCAGCATCAGAGAAAGGTAATGGCAACCCCCCTCTGAAACCCCATGATACTGTCACCTTGAGGTCACCATAAGTTGGAAAAGCCTCGAAGGTAGACAGCAATAACATACTCAGCTTCCTTGCAGAGCTGCAGATATGCACACATAGTGATAAAACCAGCCATAACCTTCCTGTTAAACCATTTGTTTCAAAGGGTCATGGCACTTGCCACAGCTACATTTGTTCTCAGCCTTTGACCCATTTTGCTCTAGTTAACCAGGCAGGTAGCTTTTAGAAACCCAGTACTAATGTAGTTCTCATCTCTCCATGGGAACACCACAATTACAAACTCACTGCCAATGCAAGCAATGGCCCTTCTGCTCCGGTCCCTGTTTTATAAGCAAGTTAAACAGCAACCACAAGGACTATGTTCCTGGCCTCCCAGCAAAACAAGCAAAAGATCAACAGACAAACACAGAGAGAGACAGACAGACAGAAAGAGGCAGAGACAGAAACTTGGACAGATTACTTCTGCCTTCCTGATGGATTTTCTTTGGAAAACTGGAAAACAAGAACACTCTGTAGCCACAAGGGGTGATAAATGTTTGGGCTCTATTTTTGTTCAAGGACACCATCACTCCAGAGGACACACTCAAAGGCCCCTTCCTAGACTTCAAATCCCAAGATTCCATAGGATGTTGAAAGTGGAATAATAGCACTATAACAGGCTAGTGCAGAAATGGCGATGGGACTTCTATGACATATTTCAAGGAATACCTATCCCAGCTGATCTATTTGTATAAATAAAAGCAGACAAACCAAAACATCTCATTCTAACAATACTAAAATACTACCACAGAAAAATAAAAACATCAGCAGAGGCCACCAAAACACCTACATAAAACCAATTTACACAACTAAGAAGAACAATAACTCACACCCCTCAGCAACATAAATAATTAAAATACTTTAAAATTCTGCTGACATCTTGGCTGAAAGTTATTTGCAGTAAATGGCTGAGAGATCCACAAATATGGGTCAACCTGTTTCTACCAGGCCCAATAATCTATGTGAACTTGGGGTGAGCTGATGAGCATGGCCACTGCTGTTGATCTTAAGGCACGCAAAAGTTCAAGAGCCGGTGTCGTCTAGTGCTGGAATACGATTTTGGCAACTAGGGTTCAGGTCCCAGCTTGACCTTGGAAACCTCTGGGTGATCCTAGGCAATCCACACTCTCTCAGCTTCAAAAGAAAGCAAAGGCAAACTCCCTGTGAACAAATCTTGACAAGAAAACTCCATGACACTCACCATGAGTTGGAAATGACTTGGAGGCACACAACAACAGGCAAGCTGAGATCAGTGGATGGAGCTTCAGATAATGTGGTCCCTATCAGTCCCTCTGGTTTAAGCCATTTTATATAGAAAATCTAATTTCTAGATCATCTGAAAGTGGAATTACTTTTTTTAAAAAAAAAACTGTAGCTAATTAGTTATGGGGAGCCTTGGAATTACAAGTACAACTACTAATGCTTAAAAAGTAACTGTCCAAGCATGCCTAGGCCAGGGATCTATCTATGGAAAGCATCCTTGCACATCTACTCTGCCTTGCTTGGAAGACACACTGCACACTTTTCATTCCAAGGACTCAGATGCTGGCTTTGATGTCTGCAATTGATGCAGCATACAGAATAGCTGATTAGATTAAAATCTGTTATGTTGACAGTAATTAATTCCCCATGTATCAAAACGATAAAATATTAACGAGGCTTATAAGGCAGTGGGATGCAACAGGCACTAGGGATAAATCAAGGCAAAAGCCCTGCACCAACTCATCTCAAGGAAAAACTTCTTAAAGCAGCAGCAAAGCAAGTGTACTGGTTATAAACTGTGAAGCTCTGAACAGCTTAGGCCCAGAGTTTCTGACAGATCATAATATAATAATAATAAAATTTATTTCTATCCCGCCTCTCCCCTGAGAACCCCAGACAGGGCTTTTCTCAGTCTCACCACTTTCACAAGCACAGTTAATAAGGACAAGAGATACGGGGCCTTCTTGGTGACTGCCCCAGGCTCTGGACTCACTTCATAGGGAGGTCAGAATGGCCTCCTCCTTGCTTTTCTTCTGACAGTGGGCAATTTTTTAAAAAAAATTCTGACAAGCTTTTAGGACTTTAGGTTTTTTTAAAAAGGGCTTTAGAAGGTTTTAACTGAACCCTTCTAACATTTTTTTATCCTTCTAGCCATAGGTTTGTATTTCTTTAACATTGTACATAGTTCAATTTCATTTTAATGATGACCTTTGTGTGTATTTAGCTAAACTGTGCCTGCTTTAGATTATAAGCCGTGTTGAGTCTCAATGTGGAGGAAAGGTGAGATAGAAATAAAGATGACAACAATAATGATAGAGTGGATGGGATCAGAGGGGGAAAAAAGACAGAACTTCAGGAACACAAAGCCACCAACATCTTTTTTTGGCCATGTCTCCACTGAAGTGAGATTACTCTGGGAAGGATTCAATACTGAACACAGAGAGATGACATTGAACTAAGTAGGTCTTGGCCCACAATATGACATTACCTTGCACCAAAATAGCACGTAAGTCAGACCACTGGTCTATTCAATCTAGAATTTATCTATGCCGATACAACAGCTCTCAGAAGGCTTGAAAGAGAGGCCACACCCTGCTCTGTTGACTTGGATTCTTTTCATTAAAATGGTACACCGTGAATGTGAGAACTTGCACATCCAATCTACATACTCTGAATCTGCTTTCCTCAACCTGGCATTTTCCAAATGTGCCACAACTACAATTTCCATCTTTGGTCATGCTGGCTAGAATGACAGGAGTTGTATTCAGGAAAGGAGGAAGATTTGTTTTGGTTCCTTTCATCTTCCCAAATTTAAATTCATTTTAACCCACTGCTGTACTAGTTTGAGACATTTTTTTAAAAGTCTGTATGAAACTCTGCATGCAAATTCATTCACGTTTACCATAATATACCCAATTTCTGTGTTTAATTTTGTCTAATATACTTTTTTGTCAGTTGTTTCCTTTATGGTTTTTTTTGGCAAGTTCTTTGGTATGTTCTTTTTATTAACACACACCTTTTCATGTGTTATTTCATTCAGATTTACCCTACTATACACATTTCTGTGTGTAGTTTTGTCCAATGTACTGGTTTTTATACTTAATTATTTCCCCTCAATGTCCATTAACACAGGCATTTTTGTGTGCATTTTCATCTAATAAACACACACACATACATACACACACACATACATACATGCACATACATTATGTGCATTTTTTTCTGGAGAACTGCATTGCAAACTTCCGAAAGAGCTGAAAAGTTATCAAAAGATAACTATATTCCATTTTATGCCCTGATCCAACAAAAATTGGATCCATCTCTAATTGTAGTCTAACAGTCTTGCAGTCATTAAGCCTTACTTCTGACCCTTCCACATGCACCCTAGCAATTTATGATTTCTGACTCATAGCGAGGGCAGAGTGCATTTCCCATGCAGCGGCCATTCTACTTCCAACCTTTCTTTGCCTGAGGCCCTTTTCATGACCTCACCAACCCAACCCACAAGATGGGAAAGTAGGACAGAGATTGTTCAGAAGCAAATTACGAGCACCAACATTTTTTTACCTTAACAAACAAAGCAGCTTTCTCCAGGATAGTCTTGTCAAAACATACAGACACACAAAATAATAAATGCTTATCAACAGACGCAATTGCAAAACACAGCCTGCACATCACTGCACACTACAGCATTGGCTTCTATGCCTGTATGCTGACTCCAGATTTTCCAGTTTCAATCAGCTGTCCTCAAGGGACCCATCATAAGCTTTCATATGCTCTGGAACTCTACATCAGCAGCTGATCAGGTTTTTTTAAATGCTCCCTGTGCTTCATTCTTCATTTGCATTCCTTTGCAGAATAGGTGAATTCTCTTTCTGCCGAGTACACAGCACCTACCTGCGCACACAGACTAAAAATATTGCCCACTCCGCTTTTCCAGACTGTCCATGCCATAGTATATCCAAGTTCTGTGTGTGGTTCTCAAAGCTGGACAGTGAAGAAAGAGTGAAGGAAAAGAATCAACTCATTTGGAAAGTGGTGCTGGAGGAAAGTTCTACAGATATCACAGACTGGCTAAATGACCAATAAATGGGTCCTACAGCAAATCAAACCTAAACTCTCACTAGAAGATCACCAAACTGAGGCTACCACACTTTAGACATATCAAGGGGCAACACGATTCGCTGGAAAAGACAATGATGCTTAGTAAAGTGGGAGGCAGTAGTGGGAGGCACAACTGACTTTGTTCATTCTACATCACTTTTATTCTGGAATAGGGAAAACCTCTGGTTGAATCGCCATAAGAAGAATTAACCTAAATCAGAGCACAGAAACATAAATAACATTTCCTTGGCTGCTTGCTCTCTGAGGCCAGCACTGAGATAATACTACACACACACACACACACACACACACACACACAGACTGTTTTGTGAGTCTGAGAGAGAGGTTGGGAAGAACATTCTCAGTCTGTGTGACTGAATTTTATGTGTGTGAAGATGGTGTCAATTACACCAGTAGTAGCTCTATCCACCCAGGGCAGAGGCCATGCCCACCAATGGCATGCAGCCCCAGCATTCCAACTCAAGACCAACTTTGCCCTTGGACTGAAAATAGTTCCACGCTTGAATTCTAAAAAGACACCTACCATATGCCCAAAGCAGAGGTTCTTATTCTTTGGCCATCCAGGAACCCTTTCACACTACAGAATTATAGCACTATAGAATTATTCCATGTTAATTGCCATGATTCTATCCTATAGAATCCTGAAATTTTCAGGTTAGGGACAAGCGTGTAGAATACTCAGCCAGAGAGCTGAGCTCACCAAATGACAAACCTCAGGATTCCATACAATCCAGCCACAGCAGTTAAAGTGCAATCACAGAGCTGTGATTGTGTAATGTGTGAACAGGTCCAGATGTTTTGGTCTTCAGCTTCCAGCAGCCTCAACCATCAGGGATTTGGAGAAATGAAGTCCAAAACATCTGAAGAACCAGTAACTGAGAACCAAAGGATCATCTACAGATATGAACTGAGAGAGATAAATATAGATATACCATAATTCTCAAAGACAGGCAATTGATTAAGCTATTTGTTCTGACAACATCAAACCCTTCCTTCAATGACCTTCTTGTCTGCTACCCATCCCAGCATGAAATGAAATACTCCTCTGGTTTGGAAAAAATCTCTGGGTGGGGAAGAGGAGATGCTCCTGTCAGTAAAATATTTTGGCTAAAGTTTAAGCACCAGCACAACCATTCTGTTTGTGTAGTCAGATTGGATTAACATTTGTTGTAAAGCAAAGACTGGGGAATTTATTTATTTTTAAGTAGATCACACCACTCAGCACACAAAACATGCCATTTAGAAAGTCTCAAGAACACCTTCCATGTTCAGTAGGGACATGGAATGAAGACAACCCATTTTTTCCCACAGTATCAGGTGGTAAGATTCACAGCACATTTGTTAGGATTTCAAGAAGAAACTGTAAATGTCCAAATAGAGCAATATCCACAAGCAATAGGTCTCAGACAGACAGAGAACACAATGGTACTTGACAGCAGTTACCTGTGCATGAAATTTTTATGTAGAATGGTGAAAAGAGATCATGGGCTCCCTCTCTCTTCAGATTTTCTCAATAGCTAAAGGCTGGCATAGGCAATGTGTTAAGCACGGATACAGAAGAGGAACCCTTAAGAAGAATTTGGTGGATGAGACCGAAGGGATGGTCATCATGCATTCTGAGGGATGGCAATCGTGCAGTCAACCAGATGTATTGGACTGCAAGTCTCAGAAGCAATAGCCAGCATAGACAATGGTATGCACCCTGGGAGTTACAATCTAGCAACATCTGAAGGGTTGCAGGATTTCCACCCCAGCATATCTAGTCCAGCATTTTGTTCTGATGTGGCCTATGGGAAAGTTGCCAGCAGAACATGAATGAACTGCATCCTCCATCTCACATCCCCAGCACAAGGTATACAGGATCACAGGCAGAAGTGTTACAGAGTCATGTTGACTAGCTCCCATGGACAGTATCTAACCCCCCCTTAAAGATTGTCCAGGTTGGCAGACGCTGAATCCCACAGTTTTACTATGAGCTATGTAAAGAAGTCCTTCTTTTCATCTCGTTATCCTGAATCCCCCAGCATTCAACTTTATTGTTTATAGTATTATGAAAGGGAGAAAAGTAAAGGTTGAGTATCCCTTACGCAGATTTCCAAAATCCAAAATGCTCCAAAACCCAAAATCTGCACTGTAATTACAAGGCTGAATAGAGATATGGCTGCAGGGGGACATGACGATCTGTGAAACGGTGGGAATCCACACCTCCTGCCATTTCACAGATACTTCTGTCTCTCTCCAGCCAAACAAACATGCAGGTATCCCTGCCACCCTCACTGCCTCTGTCGAAGTTGGCTGAGATTACTTGGTTCCCATCTACACAAGACTTGGGTAAGAAAGGCACTGAATAGGACCCTAGCTCCAGTGGTGGAAACAGGGGAGAGAGAAGGAGGGGCTTTTTTTTTTAGCATGGGGCTCCCCTCCAGGCCAAGGCTGGAGAAAGTCACCAGCAGCTTGTTGCATCCCACTCTAGACCTCACTTTGGCTGGGGGGGGGCAGTGGAGGAACAGCAGCAGCCGCCATTGGGGCTGCCATTTGTGCAAAGTTTGGTTGCAAATTCAGCCACGCCATCTCCCTCCCTCCCTAAACATGGGAGAGTGTGAAGAATGTGTGTCTCATGTCTGGGGCTCACTGCCCACCTCAACTGCTGCCCAACATCATTTTATATACAGATACCTGTACTATATTCCAAAATACGGGGGTGGGTGGGAATCCAAATACGGAACGCTTCTGATCTCAAGCATTTCAGATAAGGGATATAAAAGATTTATCTACCTACCTACTTTCTTCATATCATGCACGATTTTACACACTTCTATCATTTTTTTTTCCTATCATCAATTCCTATCATCTTGTCTTTTCCTCACCACTTGTTTCTGTTTTCTTGTTTTGTTTCCTTGTTTTTCCTCATTGAAACACTAACAAGATTCTTGCAATGGCATAAATGGCTACAAATGTGGAAAACTTCCCAACATAAGATTGTAGATCAAGAGTAAGAAACCTTTTGACCTCTAGATGTTCTGGACTACAATTTCCACAATCCCTTACAGTTAACCATGCTACATGTGGTTGATGGAATATGTTGATCAAAATGTCTTCAGAGCCAAAGACAGTTGATTTAACCCATGGAAGGGGAGACTGATGATTGAAATAGTAGTGCTTAACCGTTGCCCATTCTGCTACTGATTTCCAAAGCCACAAATTAATTTCATAGGGACAGGGAAAGAAAAGTACAGTTGATCCTCCACATTCACTAGGATAAGGGGCACAAGACCCTCGCAAAAGTGGGAAAAATGCAAATATCAAAATATGTGTGAATGTCTCTGGGAAGTGGGGAGAGGCATAGTGGGAAGAGCAGGCACCCAGGGAAAGGGTGTGTGTTGGCATGGTAGCCCTACACTTCCTCCCTCTTGCCCATCTCTTTCCTTGTGTATGTGGGGCATTGGCAGAAGGTTTGTGGTGCTGAAAAACTGGGTTGTGATCCATCCTTAATCAGTCACGTAGTGGCTGCTGGAGGAGGAGGAAGGCCAAAGACAGGTTTTTAAAGGGCTGTGTGGCCTGATCAGAGCCACTGAGAAGGAAGGGTGCCCCAGAAATAAGTGCTTGAAGGTGAGATAGGGACTGGAAAAACTCACAGATAATCATATTCACGTAAGTTAGATCCACAAATGTGGAGGGTCGACTATATAGCTACTATGGCAACCTGCTTTCCCCTGTTGCCTGCTCTACCCCATAACAGCAGCATGGAGAGATGAGGTTTAGACTGGAGAAAAGGCAAAACACCTCCCTTGGCCCCTGATTTTACCTTGGGGGCAAGGTCTCCTGATCACAGCCTTAGCAAAATCCTCTTTACTCTTGCTCTCAATAGCCATTCCCCTGGAATCCATCCCCTAACCTTCTTGTACCCAAATCCTTCACAAAAACTATTTTTTTTTCTCTTTCTTTCCCCTGTTCTTAGCCAAGTTCTGTTTACCAAATAGCAAGATGGTGGATGTACAGAACTAGCTGCCTTTAGACTTAGCTGCTTGCACTTAGTTCCCACTGAAATCAAAGGGACTTGCCCATTGAGTTCAGTAAGATCTATATTTAACTCAAATGTGGCACCCAGCCTATGCATACTGACTATGGAACACACATGGAGATGGATTTGCCATGGCTCCTGAAAGAATGGACCACTGCATCATCCGTGTAAAAGATTGTTCCCTGGGATGTCTGCTTCCTACAAAGGAATATAATTCCATAAAGTCCCACTCCACTGCTTCATCATGGCATCAAGATGACAAAGTATAAGCTAAGGCACCCTGTGCTAAGCTGATAAGGCTTCAGCTAGTGTCGGCCTGCATCTCTACCATTCCAGGACCAGTCTAGCTAAATAGACTCCTCACCAGATGTTTAGCCGTCAAATGATGAACTGCCCACAACACAACAACTGTGTGGACTTGTTGCAATTTGCAACAGTGGACAGACTACCCAGACCAATGGAATCATAGATCTTCAGTGTATTCAAAATATATGTTGTTAGATACACAGACACTTCACACTGTCTAAAATATCAAATCATCCCATGCAGGGAGAAAGGTGGGACAGAAATCAAACAAAATCAATCAGTCAAATAAATGTAAATAATCCATATCGCTTTGCCTCACCATTTTACCTATTGTTGAAAAATGCAGTTACATGCAAGTAAAGACCAGACAACAAATGCCCTTTTGAAGGACCTCTCAAACAGGCAAGGGAGTGATTATTAATGCCTGCTGTGCCTGCAATCATAAAACTTCCAACAGGTTTTGAAGTAAATTGCAATGTTTTTAGTCAATACAAATAAAATCAGGACAAGATAATAAAATAATAAAGCAGCAGCAGAGTAGCATAAGAACAACCACACACAGAAGGAAGACAAAACAAAAACACAATCAAACCAACAGCCCAGCAAAAATTCCTGTAGCTGCGGTGCGCCTCCAAGTCATTTCTGTCTTCTGGCAATCCTAAGGCAAACCCATCTAGTGGACGCTAAGGCAAACTATCATGTGGTTTTCTTGCCAAGGTTTGTTGGGGGGTTGCCTTCTCTGAGGCTGAGAGAGTGTGACTTGTCAAGGTCACCCAGTGGGTTTCCATGGCTGAGTGGGGATTTGAACCCTGACCTCCAGAGTTGTAGTTTAACACTTAAATCAGTACTGTACACCATGCTGGTGCACTAGCAAAATTCTTACCTAAACAAAAATAACTAGAGGCAAAACGGGTAAGCCTTAAGGTCAGCAGAGTGCTGTAGAAGTGGCTTCCATGCAGCAGCACGAGGATGAACTTTAAGTCATTTTCCGCCTCTTTGATCCTGTGAATTTCTCGGAGCAGCGGATTTCATGATCTGGGAACTGCCATAGAGGACTTTTTTTCCTTATTCCCACTGATCTCACTGCAACCAATGGTGGGGAAAAGGATGGAATAGGGAACCGGTTTTTTTGGACTACAACTCCCACTATGTTCACCATAGGCCATGCTGTGAAGTCTACATCTGGAGAGCTAAAGATTCCCTAAATTTAACAGAGGGGGAGATGGTCATTAAGGTAAATCGCTAAGCCATTTAGCACTTTGAAATCGGCACCCTGAACTGAGTCCAACAACAAAAACCAGCAGCCCATGAAACACAAGATTCAACTCCTAAGAATTCTATCTGCACAGGACCTGAACTGTAGAACAGCCAGGACTGGGACCTGTAGTTCAAAACAATAGCTCTCTGAAGATCTGCTGGGCTCAAGGTAAGAAAACTGGAGCGCAAGGAGAGCATGTATCTAGTAGGGCTGCAAACCAGCTAAGAAAACTTTAATGAAATGAACTTTGATTAATTATTCATTGATAAAATCATTAAACGCACATATATTTGCATGTGTATCCAAACAGCATTTCTGAAGCAAGACAGTTTTCTTGTTTGGTTTTAGAATCTTAAAAGCCAAACAAAGAAAGTGAGTGTCTTGCTTCAAAGATACTGTTTTTAGAATCTGAGCGGACAGAGCAGGCATCACCTTAGAAGCGCCATAGTTTCTGCGTGAGAGAAAAAGGAGAAGAGTGCCTCTTTTTAAGAAGCCTTAGCACCTGCTGATTTTTGTTAGTGCTGTGTTGAAAATAATAATTTCTTTATACTAAAAGAAAGAAACCCTGCTGCCCAATTCATCTGGACAACATGTGGCTGGATAATTCCTTTTTAATCAACTGATCTGAGTTAACTCTTGCAGCCCTAAATGTAAGAAATCCCTTTAAAAAAATGTTTGCATGGCTTAAGTAACTTATGTTGGGGGAAGAATAAGGATTACATAGGGCACTAAAGCCTCTTCATAGAGATTTCTAATCAGCTCAGAGAGATAGGCCCTACCATTAGACAGAGTGAAGTAGCCATTTCAGAGCTCAGATTTTAGGTGTCAGAAAAAAGCAGCAATTTGTTTTATCACTGTGGATTGTTCACTGCCAGGGACAGGAGACACGTTTGTGTGATTTCTAGCCTCATGGATCAAAATAACTTAGACTTAGAGAGCTGGGTATGTTTAGTCTGCAGAAGAGGAGGTTAAGAGGGGACATGATAGCCATGTTTAAATATTTGAAGGGATGCCACGTAGAGGAAGGAGGGGACTTGTTTTCTGCTGCTCCAGAGACCAGGACAAGGAGCAATGGATTCAAGCTGCAGGAAAGGAGATTCCACCTGAACCTCAGGAAGAACTTCCTGACAGTCAGGGCTGTCCGGCAGTGGAATCTGCTGCCTCGGAGTGTAGTGGAGTCTCCTTCCTTGGAGGTTTTTAAGCAGAGGCTTGATGGCCATCTGTCGGGATTGATTTGAGGGTGTTCCTGCATGGCAGGGGGTTGGACTGGATGACCTGTGTGGTCTCTTCCAACTCTGAATTTCTATGATTCTATGATTCTATGATTCTAATACTGCTGGCTTTAGGACTTCCGTATTTTGATTTAGATGTATTGTGTGGCTGGCAGGGAAAAAGGAAATTTGGGGGAAAGTCATATTATTTTTATATTGTAATCATATTATAATCATTTTAAATTATACTGCAATCATTTTAATTTGTAAGCTGCCTTGAGCCCCAGTTCTAGAGAAAAGGTGTGGTATAAATAAAGTTACCATAATAACAATACTAATAATGATTGTATTCCTCCATCCCAACTGCAACTGCCTTGGCTGCTGAGGGAGAGGAGAAGAGGCAATATCTACTGGTCTTAATCCCTTTCCACACTGCCATCTCTTTTTCCTTGTATGTAGTGTCTTAAAGAGATAGCAAGCCTGAGGGTAGGGAATTGGTTCATTGTTCTTTTACTTGTAAAGTGCCATGCACAGTGCTGCCACTACATAAATGAAGATGACAATGATAATAATCATAGTAATAATAAAGCAGTAATACAATATACAAATACTTATTTTCATACCAAGCCTGGATTCAGATGCTGTTTCAGGGACCCAAAATACCCCCACGTGGTTAGCATATAAAATTGCACTATTTGGCATTTTTATGAAATTTAAAAATAGAAAAGCCTCAATTTTGTACACACAAAACTAGGACCCTGTATCTGCCCATCTAGATGCAAGTTTAAGAGCCATCATGGTGTAGTGGTTTGAGCACTGGACTACAGCCATTTCCACACTAGCCTGTTATAGTGTTATTATTCCATTTTCAACATCCTATGGAATCCATGGGTTTGCAGTTTAGGGAGGGGACTTTGAGATCTCAAAGGCCCCTCCCTAAACTGCAAACCCCAGGATTCCATAGGATGTTGAAAGTGGAGTAATAGCACTATAACAGGCTAGTGTAGAAATGGCCTAGGACTCTGGTAGACAAAGGTTCAACCACTATTTGGGTCACAGAAAGCCGCTGGGTGACCTTGGGAAAGTCATGCTCTCTGTAACTCAGAATAAGGCAATGGCATGCCCCCTCTGAATGAATCTTGCCAAGAAAATCCTGTGAAAGGTTCACCTTAGGATTGCGTTATGTTAGAAATGACTTGCAGACACATTAGTTCCTTTCCTTCTGTGGGTCTTTACTTAATTTTCCAATTGTTTTGAAGCTTCTGCCCTCTCTGCCACACTGCCCTCAGACCTTTTGATCCTCCAGTCAGGCCATTTCTGCCCTACACTGTTATAGCGCTATTATTCCACTTTCAACATCCTATGGAATTTGTAGTTTGTAGTTTATAGTTTACTGAGGCCCAAGAGCTCTCTGGCCGAGAATTCTAAATGCCCCTCTCTAAACTGCAAACCCCAGGATTCCATTGGATGTTGAAAATGGAATAATAGCACTTTAACAGGGCCTAAGATAGGGCAAAAAAAAAAAAAAAACTTTTTTTTCCTCCGTCTACAGTAGGGTATCTGTGTCACAATAATTTGAAGCAAGAAGTGAACCAGTCAGTTGGGGCCACGACAGAAGAACAAGGGTTCAAGAGCACTTGCTTCTGTTATAACTGTCTCCTCCAGACGACAACAAACGTCACGAGAAGGAGATAGGTGGAAATCCTCAGACAATGAACAATTGTCTGTATGTTCCCCTCACGAAGAAAGCAGCTCCTGTTTGGAGCAGAAATGGATCTTGGATCTTAAGATATATGTATACCTGCAATACACACAGGAACAATTCTTGATTCTATACACTGCAGTGAAGAATATTAGCATCCATATCAGTGGGGTGGTGAAGCCATTTTTAGCTGAAACTTGTCCAAGCAGCTTAATCTATTGGGGGATGGGATTCAGCACCTTGGGTAGCTCCTTTAAAGTTCAGACTAAACGCTAGAGCTGATTTACAGCTCCACTGATATAGAAGCCACCGTGAGCACATGGTTTTACACATACTGCAGTTCCAGGTGTTTTGACAGGATAAACTGACTTAAAATGCATTTCACTCGTTCAAAAGGGGGGAAAATCATCAGGTTCTTAGTTTCCAGTTACATTACTGGAAAAGTGCAAAATTGTCTGTGAGGAATAAGGAAAATTTTCCCTATTTTTCCCCCTACTTTTCTCCATACCTTCATTTATGTAAACCCATCTTCTGAGGCCAGAAGTTCAGTAGACTTAGAATTCTTGGATTCCTGACAGCCAAACTACACATTACTATAAATATACATCCAGAGGTCATGCTGTTCCTTACCATCAAGTTGAGTTCAACTAATGGCAACCAGATGAACAAGAGACTTTTAAGAGTCCCAGCCATCAACGGCACTTCTCAGGTCTTGCAAATTCAAGGCTGGAATCCACCTGTAGTGCAATCGCCCCCTTTCCCTACTGCATTCCATTTTAACCAAAGTGTTACTATCTTTTCTCACGGTATGTCCAAAGTACATCAGCCCCCAGAGATGACCTACTTCTTATCCCATCTTTCTCTGGTAATATCCAAATTACAATGAGGCATAACATGATAACCATTGGCTCAATATTTTTATTGCACTGGGCCACAACTGGCAGCCAAGATGTGCAGTTGGAGCAGAGAAACTCTGAACAGCATGTCACACCTCACCACGTCTGGACTGAGTATGGTATAGAAACAGCCATCTCTTCTCTGACCTGGTATTCTACATAGGTGTTAGGAGCCTAGAATCTGGAAATGTTAGCTCTGGGACTTCAACTCCAATATCCTCCACATGTACAGTGGAAGATTCTGAGAGTTGTACAGTCTTCCCTTCACATCTGTGGGTCCAACTTTCACAAATTTAATCACTCACAAGGCACACACATGCCCTCCCCGTGCCATTCTCCTCCTCCCATTCCCTTGTGTTTTGCAGGGCACAGAGGAGGAAGGCAAGCGCCTGGACAAAAGGCAAGGAAATGGGGGGAAGCACACACACACCTTCCTTCTCCCCTCCAGGCCTCCTCCCACAATTCTCTTGACTCTGGCCCTGGCACTGAGAAGTCGCACCAAGGCAAAAAGGAAGGGAATGGGGGGAATCTCGCATGCGCCTTCCCTCTCCCCTCTGGAGCTCCCCCTCCCATTCTCTTGCTTCTGGCCCTGGGGCACAAAAAGGGAATGAGAGGGGGATTGCAAGGAGGAGAGTTATTTGCAGTTCTTCCACTGTTGTGACAGTTCTGTAGCCACAATCGTTGCAAAAGTGGAGGGGCCACTGTAGTCCAAAAAAATAACTTTCCCAAGCTCTAAATGAGACTACCATTCCCTATTGCTCCCCATTATGTCTGACCAAAAGCTGTGCTGGCTTCCATACATGATGGGAGTTGTGTCACATGCTATGCTGACTGAGGAAAATGGGATTTGCCTGGCAGGTACAGGTCTGGGATGGCTGGTTTGATATATGATTTTGCCCCAAGTCCTGGGCCCAGGGGCCAAAATCTACATTTGGGCAATGACTAACCTCAGAACATATAGGCAGTCCAGGCTTTAGAATCTAGGCTGTATGTAAGCCTTCTTCCATGAGAATGTTACTTTCTATCTGGCCAGGAAAGCTTGATGTCATTTTATTATTGTCTTCCTCATCTTTTTTACATCAGCTGTTTGTCTACTGGATAGGAAAGCGAGGAAAACAAATAGCAGCTCTCAAAATCCTTTTCTGCCAAAAGGGAGAGGGGCTTATAAACAGACCCGTAAATCATACAGCCTTGCACCCAGATGAGTTGGAACAGATTAGAAATTGCACTGTAAAAGAGAGCAGGAAAGGAAAGAGGAAAAAAGAAAGAGGGAGGGAAGGAGGGAAAGAAATTGTCACAATGAGAAAAGCAACCTTGCCAAAATGGTCCAGAGGGCAACAGACAGACCAGTCAAGGAGTTCACTACCACCTCTGCTTTGCATACAATAAGGGCAGGTGATCTTCTAGGGCTGAAGACTTACACTGGACCTCTCCCACCCAGAACCCCACTGCCAAATCTACAATTGCTACCACAATTACCAAAGAAATTCACTGGCAAATATGGCAGCTCTCCATAGTGCAGGAACATACCACAGATTCCTGCAAGATTCTAGAACTAAGTGTTTTTCAGGATTTCAGGAACCTAGGTATGGTGTGCTCTGCCATTTCAGTGGTTAATTCTGCAGCAGCTCATATACCAGCAACAGCCATATGAGCAGCCACTAGCTGCAAAAAAAAAAAAGGATTAAGCAATCATACACACCCCACAGTCCATGTATTTCCCATCTTAGCCATGTTACCATTATTATCCCATTTTTACTACTACAGTCAGCCCTCCACTTTAGCAGGGGTTAGGGGCACAAGACTCCCATGAACGTGGAAACATCACAAATAAAAATAAAAATCATGAACGTTTTTTTTTTAACTTGAGAACACTTCTCTAGGAATCTCTAGGTCCTCCAGTGGAAGTGGACCACAGAGTCACACTGGAGGACCTAGCAATGCCTAGAGGAGTATCTCTCTAGGAATATCAAGAACGTCCAGTATGAGTCTATGGTCCACTTCCAGTAGACATGGATCATGCAATCATATTGGAGGACCTAGAGATTCCTAGAAAGAACATATTTTCCCATTACAGGGGCAAATACAGTATGAAATTTTAATCAATAAATTAAATAATTAAAATAACCCATGAAGAATCAAATGCACAAGTGCTGAAACCACAAAAGTGTAGGGTTGACTGTTAGTTTATTTATAGCTTGCTCTTTTCGCAGTCTGGGACTCAAGACTGCTTACCAAAATAAAAACAGATAACTGTTAACAATTCACAACATATAAAGTTAAAATTTATAATTAAACTACCAACAGGATTAAAAGCAGTTAAAATCCTGTATTCTGAAACAAAATAAGAAAGGCCCTTTTTGGTCCTCAAAGGTCTAGTGGAACAAAAACTCTCCCCCTGCATACAGAAGGACAGCAAGTCTAACTTTCCTCTGAAGGAAGTTCCTAAGCCTGAGGACAGCCACTGAGAAGGCTCTCTCCCATGTTCTCACCAGACGTGCCTGTGAGGGTGGTGGGACAGAGAGAAGAGCCTGCCCAGGAGCTCTTGGGGAGACTCCTATGGAAGAATAAGAGACAGCCTGGACCTCAGTCAAATAGGAATGTACAGATCATAACCAGTACTTTGAATTCTGTCCAGAAATGGACTGTCAGATGGTAGAGCTGTGACCAAACGGAGTCAGCAATGTTGCAGTTTCTCCCCCAGATGCAGGCCCTCTTCAATCTCATTATCCATGCTAGTAAGCAACAGAAGCCAAAACACCAGAGCTGAATAAAAGATGAAGGGGAAAGACAGAACAATCCTCCACTTGGATATGGATGGGATGGGATGGGTGGGGCAAACTGGAGAACCACAAGTGAGACCTGTGGGGGAAAGACATTAAACTTCATGGTCCCATCCAACCAGCTATGTCCTTTTCCAGTTGCAAAGAACTCAAAAGGCATGCCACTCACTCCCCTGTCCTCATTTTTATCTGTCCTGTTTCCAAATGACACTCAAAATTACATGGTAATTGTATGTTTACCCCTTTTCTTAATTCATTTCTCAGTGGCCTCACTTTGACTCCAGTCCTGCCAGTATTCACTACATGAGTCCACTAGTAGATGGAGTGATGAAGGATAGAGTTATAGAATTCCCTACTTCAGGTTATAGTGATGGAGACTGGGAGCCCTTTCATACCACACAATTAAAGCACTCTGGTTCCACTTTAACCATTATGGTTCCATCCTACGGGATCCTGTAATTTGCAGCTTAGGGAGGAGGATTTCAAACTCTCAGCTGGAATGCTCTAGTGCCTCCCCAAAGTACAAAGCCCAGGCATAGCAGTTAAAGTAGAATCATTGTGCTATCTTTGCGTAATGTGAAAAGGCCCCGGCTTTCTTTTTCCTAAGAAATTATTCCCCATATCTTGATAAGAAGGGTTGACAGGAAAGGAATGTGAGATTTCATTGGTCCACAGGCAACTGATGACCATGCTCTACTATTTAAGTACAACACCTACATTCAGAGGTGGCATTTCTCTGAATCCCAGGGGAAAGATCTGTAGGAAAAGTTTTTAAAGCCTATTTATTGTTCTTGTGTACCTTCAGGTCGTTTCCAACTTACGGCAACCCTAAGGCAACCCTATAATTAGGTTTTGGAAAGATCTGTTCAGACAGTGTTGTTGCCTTTGCCTTCCTCTGAGACTGAGAGTGTGACTTGGCCAAAGTAATCCAGTAGGTTTCCATGGCTGAGTAGGGATTTGGTCTCCAGAATCGCAGTTCAATGCTCAAACCACAACACTTCCTTGGCTCTCCTACACTATGCTGGCTCTCTTTAAAAGCCTATGCAGAGCATCAGAGAAGAGTGCTCCTCTTGAAACAGGAACACTCAAATTCAAATGTCTGCTCATCTGTTAAGCCCATCCAACAAAACTAAGGCAAGTCAGACTCTAATTTGCTGTGAAAATACTAGCTTCTTATAATGAAAGTGAGATTCAAATATGATACATACCAAAAATGGAAAATGATCAATTTTGTGCCAACTTCATCAAGAATCTGATCAAGAAAAAACAGTAACAGTAGGCAGAATATTGTTTGCTCAAACCCAGAAATGGACTGAAGCACCAGCAACAGATGATGGGATTGTTAAGGCTGCTGAACTATCCCAAATGGTCAAATTAATATAGGTTTTAAAGGATAAGCCAACAGAAGATTTTTATTTTTGCAAGACTGGTAATCAATTATGGACTTTTTGAACAATAAGAAATCAAACTATGCCATAATTTGTAGATACGGTTACTAACAGTTTCCTTACGTGGATCTGTAATGGTAGAATAATGTTTTTTTCTATTTCTGTCTTTCTATCTTCTATCTTTTCTCATTTTATCTTTCTCATTACAATTTCGTTGGGGGGTTCGGAGCCCCTTTTGTGTTTTAGTAAGTTAGTGTTTAGTGGGAAAGTTAAGTGTTCCAGTGAATTAGTGTTTAGTGGTTTTTGTTTATATTAAAAATGTCAGTTGGTTTTTATATTATTTGTTAAAATTTATATGTATGTATCTGCACATGCAAAGAAAAAACAGTAACTCCCAGAAAAGCTCCAAATATGAGTCTTAGATTCATTCCCTGGACTTCTGGATGCCAAAAAACAATCTGTAGAAAATACACAGTTGGCACCATGGCCAAGAATAGCTTTCTCTTTGGTAAAAATGATTTCGTATATGCTGACAAGAATAGTTGTCAAGAAAGGAGTGCATGACTTCATTGATCCACAGGGAAGTAGTGTCTTTGGCAACTAGCACTACAGTCAAATTCATATGCTGCACATCTGCAATCTCGCTATTATTTTACCAGAAACATGGAAGATGGGCACAAAATGTGAAATTGTCCTTTCTTCCTTTCCCTGTCCTTGACTTCTTTTTATGTTCAGCTGCCTGCACTGTTCAGAGAGATCATTTATTTTGCGGGGAAATGGTTCTTCTTTTGAAAATACATTAATACCTTTCACAGTTCATTTTGGTGGCAACACTATGAATAACAGGTATTGAAAAATAATTAAGGTAGACTCGTCAAAACCAATGACCAATGAACCTGTCACCACTTCTTCCATCTCTCCTAGTGTGTGCAGACCGAATCAGGAACTTAGAAGTGGTAAACAGTGTAAGTGCCTGCTCACACCTCAGAATTATAACTCTATTATTTCATACTACAGAATTATAGCACTATTACTCCACTTCACAGAATCACAGAATCATACAGGTGGAAGAGACCACAAGGACCATCGAGTCCAACCCCTGCCAGACAGGAATACACCATCAAGGCATTTCTAACTGATGGTCATCCAACCTCTGTTTAAAAACCTCCAAAGGAGACCCCACCATACTCCAAAACAGCGTATTCCACTGTCGAACTATTCTTACCATCAGCAAGTTCGTCCTAAGGTTTAGATGGAATCTCTTTTCCTGAACTTAGAAGCCACCGCTCCATGCTCTAATCTCTGGAGCAGCAGAAAACAGGTTTGCTCCATCCTACAAATGACATCCCTTTCAAATATTTAAACATAGTTGTTATGTCATCTTGAACCAAAGCAGAATAGTTATTACTTCCCTCAACCTAGACACTACACTTCTATTGATGTAGCCTGGAATCACATTGGGTTTTTTTAGCTGCCACAAGACACTACTGACTCATGTTCAGCTTGTGGTTACTAATACCAAGACTCCTAGATCCTTTTCACATTTACTGTGGTCAAGCCAGGTGTCACCCATCTTATATTAGTGCATTTCATTTTTTCTGCCCAAGTGTAGCACCTTACATTTCTCCCTCTTGAAATTCATTTTGTTAGTTTTGGCCCAGCTCTCTAATAAGATCATTTTGAATTCTGATCCTATCTTCTGGGTTGTCAGTTACCCATCCTAATTTGGTGTCATCTGCAAATATGACAAGAACGCCCTCTATTCCCTCACCTAATTCATTGATAAAGATGGTGAACAGCACTGGGCCCAAGAAAGAACCCTGTGGCACCCGACTAGCCACTTCTTTCCAGAATGAAGAAGAGCTACTGCTGAGCACCCTTTGGGTTCAGTTGGTTAATCAGTTACAAATCTACCTAACAGTAGCATTATCTAGCCCGCATTTTACTAGCTTGTTTGCAAGATATCATGGGGGACCTTGTCAGAGGCCTTACTGAAGTCAAGATATGCTATGTCCACAGCATTCCCTTCATCTACGAAGTTAGTAACTCTATCAAAAAAAGCGATCAAATCAGTCTGGTGTGACTTGTTTTTGAGAAACCCATGTTGACTTTTAGTGATCATGGCATTCCTTTCTAAGTGCTTATAGATTGTCTGTTTAATGATCTGCTTTAGAATCTTTCCTGGTACTGTTGTCAGGTTGACTGGGTGAAATTTGTTTGGGTCCTCTTTTTTCCCCTTTTTGAAGATGGGGACAATATTTGCCCTCCTCCAGTCTGCTGGTACTTCTTCTGTTCTCCAGGAATTCTCAAAGATTATTGAAGGGGTTCTGAGATCACTTTTGCCAGTTCTTTTAATACCCTTGGATGTAGTTCATCTGGTCCTGGAGACCTGGATTCATTTAGAATAGCCAGGTATTCCTGTACTACCTTTTAACCTATGCTGTGCTGCATTTCCTCCACCACATCATCTGCTCCATTTTCCCCAGGTAGAGCATTGTTTTCCTTTTGGGAGAAGACAAAAGCAAAGAAGGTTTTCAGTAGTTAGCATTTCACCATTCTTTCCGTGCAGGAACCCTATCATTTCCTTGTTCTTCCTTTTGCTACAGACATCACCAAAAAAAGCCCTTCTTTTTGTTTCTAACCTCTCCAAGAAGCCTGAGCTCTTTCTGCACTTTAGTTTTTCTGACTTTCTCCATATACTTGCTGGCAATATGTTTGAGTTCTTCTTTGGTGACTTCCCTCTTTTTCCATTTCTTGTACATGTCCCTTTTAAATCTTAGCTTCATTGAAAGTTCTTTAGATACCCATCCTGGATTCATAGAACCAGAGTTGGAAGAGACCACAGAGGCCATCAAGTCCAACATCCTGCTATGCAGGAACACCCATCAAAGCACTTCCAACAGATGGCCATCCAGCCTCTGCTTAAAAACCTCCAAAGAAGGAGATTCCACCATACTCAGAGGCAGCATATTCCACTAGCAGACACCTCCTATTCGATACCTCCCATTTTTCCTTCTTATTGGAATTGTTAGAAATTGAACTCCCTTCTATTTTAGTATTCCTGTTCATGGGATCAAACCCAGTATTTCTCTAAGTTTACTAAAATCAGCTTTCTTCAAGACTAGAATGCGTGTCTGATTAGACCTCCCATAATAACATCACTGTTGCTTCTCTCCTTCGTAATTTTTACCCAGATGATCTCAACCCAGCTTCCAAGATTTAAGCCATGGATCTCTTTACAGGTGTAAATGTCCCTGACATATAGTGTTACTTTAACTGTCTTGGTCCCATCCTAGGGAAAACTGGGATGTTCAGTTAGGGGTGTGGATTTTAGAATTCTCAGCCAGAGTGCATCAGTGCCTCACCAAACTATAATACCCATGATTCCAGAGGATGGAACAGTGGCCATTAAAATGGAATGACAGTACTGAAATTCTGTAGTGTGAATGGGTCTCAGAAACAGGCTAAGAAGCAAAGATCAGGAGGTTAGACATGTAGATAACCAGACTTTGAATCAGGCAACAGAATTAAATCTGATGTTTCTGTCAGCAAGCAGGGTGCAGCAGTCGTTTGCAAAGGGAAGCCACACATAACAGGCACAGGCCTGAAAACAAAAACAGTCCCTTAATGGAAAGGACTGGCACATCCTAGTGGTTTTTCTGAGGTAAACAGGTATCAACAGGAGCCAAAGTGCCTCCTACCATCAAGGAGCTAGGAATCTTGCAACATACCAATTGTACAAGATTAAATCGTTAAAAACACTTCCCAGAAGAAATGTTTCCAACATACCCAGTTGTTTAAAATACAAGAAAGGAAACATCACACAGCTTTTAGACACTGAGACGGACCAGAAGCTTCATCAAGCATTCCAAGTGTCCTCTTGTACACACAGCCCACATAAATAGTGTTTCAGATTTTTATTGTTGTCTTTCAGAACAGTTTGCAGAGGTAAGGAGAAGTATTCCAGAAGTAAACTTCCAATTTGTTGGAGAGAGAGAAAGAAACAAAACAAAAACAAAACAGACCAATTTCAGCAAAGCAGGGGGAAAAAACCCGCTACAACTGAAGTCAGAAGATGCTTTCTGGAGAAAAACAAGGAGGCCAAACAAAGGCCTTGCTAGCAGCAGAGCCAAACCTGCCTGCCAGACATTCCCTCCTTGCAACACAGGGCCAACTTGGCTCAGCAAATGGAATTCCTCACAGCTTGTTCTCCCAAACTGGTGCGCAGGGCAGGCCCCAGCATGTCAAAGGCAACAAGCAGAGGGTGAGTGTTTGAGCAATGCATCAGCGCAAGGCACTAACCGGCAGGCCGGGCCCCAAACACCTTCTGCCAACTGAGCTCACATTTTGGCACCAATACCACCACTGCAGAGGAAAGAAGGAGCCCCAGGCTTTTGAGGCGTTAAATGCTGGATGCAAGAACATGCCAAGGCGAGGAAACCAAAGCAGCCAGCCCTCGAAGAAATCAATAAAACGGAAGAGCACTTCACAGCGCTTGCGTAAATGAGTTCTTAGTGTTTACAGATAAAGTTGGAGGGGGGAGAGACAACGTGAGCAAGTGCTACTCCAGGGAGTGTAGTGTCAGAAGAATTTGAGAGACTCTAAAGTGGAAGCTTTAAGTACGTGTCAGATGCCTGAGCATAAACAAAATGCTCTCATGCAGACGGAGACGGCAAATCTCCCTTAACAGCTCACAATCTCTCCCCAAGCGTCACAGGCAGCCTGCTGTCACTCCAGCTCATTCTAGGAAGCCCAACAAGGACAAGGCGAAGCAGGATGGCCATAACCTCTCCAAGTTCAGCCTGAGCTTTGGAAAGTTACTTTTCTGAATGTCCGCTCTCAGAATTGTCCAGCCAACATAGCCACTGGCCATGCTGGTGGATGGACTCTAGCTGCTGCAGTCCAAAATGTAACTTTCAGCAAATATCTAGCCCATCTTCTCTTTAATAAGTTATTTCCTAACTGTTGGGGCTTCCTTTCCTACTCTATAGCCTTAGGACATGTTGACGGAGCCATTTCTTTAACAAAGGTTTAATGCACTTCAGCGACTGAACCGTTCTCACAGAGATTGCATCCACAGCAGACAAGTTCTGTACAATGTCTCTTGCAGCAGAGCAGACACCTCTTTATCAGAGGTGGACAATTTGTAGTCCTGCTAAAGTTGCAAGACTGCCTCTTCAAATCAGCCCTATCTGGCATCACCAGTAGTAGAAGAGGGCAGTTATAGGCCAACAACATCTGGAAAGTCACAAGGTGCACATCCTTGCTGTATATCTGCAGGAGCAATTTCAGAGAATATGGCCTGCAGAAGTTCGTTCTTATGGTCAATTTTACACAGCAATTTCACCTTGCCATACAACTTTTTGCTGACTGTGGAAGACCAAAGTCTTTTTTTTACCCCCAATAAGCTCACCTAATAAGTACATTTTTATGCATCGTTCTTTTCCATTCTTATCTTCTGACAAGCTGCAGCACATTATTATTGCTGTTGTGCAGGTCAACTGGAATTTTTTTCTTCAGATGGTCTATTCTAATCTTCTTATTTAAAAAACAATTTTTAAATAAATTTAAAAACTTATCTTTCAAAAATCCATTTTAGACCCCAGTTTTAAGAAAGATAAGAATGTTATGTATCTAGTAATAATATTTATAAAGCATAAAGAGATCCACTTTCCATCTACAGTGGGCCCTTCGTATTACTAAGGTTTGGTTCCAGGACCCCTCATGGAAACCAAAATTCATGGATGCTCAAGTCCCATTATGTACAATGGTGTAGCAAAATGGTATTCCTTACATAAAATGGGAAGATCAAAGTTTGTTTTTTGGATTTTTAAAAAATTTTCAAGCCATGGTAGGTTGAATCTGCAGATACACAATCTGTGGAAATGGAGGCCCAATTGTATTTTATTTCTTATTAGAATCCTGATATCTTCTAGGTACCAGAGTATAGTAGAAAAGAAAGTAAAGAATTCTGACCTCAAGTATTTTTCCTGAATACTAGTACTGAATGGAGCTCCAGGTCCTTCTATACAAAAAGGCTCCCTTGGCTACTCCAAGCTTCCTCCATCTCAGCAGTACAATTTATAGCAGAACGAGGCATCATCATTTTGTTGCTCCTATTGTTAAACCACTGTGAGTTGGGATCCTCACTTGTTGTGTGCCTTCAAGTCATATCTGAACCCTAAAGAAAACCTACCACAGGGTTTTCTGGAGCTGAGAGTCTGCGACAGGCCCGAGATCACCCAGTGGACTTCTATGTCTGAGTGGAGGACCAAAGCCTGGTCTCCAGGGTCATAGTCCAATGTTCAAACCACTACACCACATTGGCTGTACTGGGATCCTTACTAATCTAGTCCAAAACATGAAGAGATCTATCTATCGTTTTACCTCGCAGGGTTGTAATTAAGAGAAGGAAGGCACATTTCACTGCTTTGAGCACACTGAAGGAAAGGTGAGATAAAAATGCAGGTGAGGCCCAACTACAGGAAAACTGCCAATGGGACTTCAGTATGGAAATCTGCAGATGCAACAGTAGCCATCCCTATCAGCTCTAGCAATGTAATGAGGAAGAAAATGGAAAGCCAACACATTCTGTTTTCCAAGTATATTTGTCATGACTGAATAGAAAAATAAACAGCCCTTAAACCCCAGAAAATCTTAGATGGCCATAGGGCGAAAGGCTTCCCCAGGCTGGAGTTTAGATTGCAAACATTACCAACTTTATTTCAGACAGGGATGTAGCTACAGGGGAGCCAAAATGACAAGGTCAGCCCCAAATAAGAATTCTGCCCCACAAAATGAAATGTTCCTTCAGTCTCCAAATTTCTAGCGCTGCACTAACTTAAAACTACAGCTGAACATTCAGAAGAAAAACAGTGGACAATGACAGTAACGGAATGAGAACTAGACATGAACAATTTTCAGCATTTCGTTCTCTGAAATGGTAGAAATTTGTGACCTAAAAGAAAATTTCATTGCATGGCAGAATTCTAGTAGGTGGGGCAGCTACATGCAGATTCCACACTCTGACAAGGTAATGCTCAGCCACAGACTTCTACATTAGTTCTACTCAAAGTGATGGTCCCTAGACTGGTGCCGGTCCCTGCCAAATTTCCAGGAAACAAAAAAGCAATTGTAGGCCGTGTGTCTCTAGCACAATGAGAAAAAAATAATTACCAGTCCGCCACATCAGATAGCCTGAGAAGCACTCACTGGTCTCTCTCATAAATGCGTATGTTCCAGCTTTGGGACAAACTTTGAGAAAGTATGGGGAAAAATACAAAGAACCCAATGATGTTCTCAGATATACAAAAAGCAACACCTACATTTCATAACTGGAAACTTTAATGACAAGAGAAGGAAAGGAAGCTGTAGAGACTTTAATGGAAAACAGAATGAACATGGAGAATGAATGATACAATTCTGTAAGGAAGAAGAATGTGTAATTACCAACTCCACACTTAAATTACTACCAAGGTGACTCTACACATGGAAATCACCATAAGACAACTTGTAACAATGATACTATAAGGAGTCAAATAAATTATATTTTCATTAATCAGAAGTATCACCAGAGTCTTAAGTAGACAACTTATCCTAGAACTGATGTAAATTCAGATTATAATCTTCTTGCAGCAATTTGTCTTAAATTAAAGAAGTTAATTTAAGAAGTTAAGTGCCCCAACTGTAAATACACTGTTAAGAAAGAGACGAATAAAGGTTCTCAATGACACTGCATACTCAAATATCTTAGATATAAGTGCAACTATACTATCAGAGGCACTAGTAAAAGTGAGCAAAATGAACATCAAAGAGAAATTATTTTTTTAAAAAAATAAGTGATACAGAACATTTTAGAACTAATGGAAGAGAGCCAAAAATGGGGAAAAAAATAAAACTAACAAATATTTTCAAATGGCATAAGAATATTCAAAGCAAATCAGAGAAGCCAAAGAAAAATGGTAGGCCAAACAATGCAGAGAAACTGAAAAGCTAGAGAAGATCTATGACTTCTTCAAAAAGATCAAGGGCATAAGAGCCACATTTTAAAAACAAAATACTTCTTCACTACAGATGGATAGGAATAATTCTCCAATACTAGACATCAAAGATAAAATCTCAGCATGTAGTTAAAGAGCTGTTTGAAAATAATAGTGCAGAATTTAGAGTACTGAAAATCAATACTGCACTGTAAATAAAGAAAACTACAATTTGAAATACAGTAAAGTTAATAAAAATAGCAAAGATTCTGGACTTGACTATGTTTTTGCATAAATATTAAATAGGAGAAGAGTAAAAGAATGAATTAGTAAAAGAACATTGTCTGGTTGTTGTAGCAAAGGATTTCAATCCAGTGTGCAGAACCGGGATTGTTCCTGAAATATGGTTGAAGTCATTTTTATTATATTATCCAGAAAGGGCAATGTCAAAGTTTGCAGTAACTACAGAAGCTTAATGAACTATTTGCTTAATATTTTCTTTAAAATAATATATGCAGGCTTTAGAGAAAGTGTAAAGATGGGCCAGGAAACATACAATTTGGATTAAGAGGACCAAGAGCCTAACCAACGAAGCAAGAGAAGAATGTATAAAGGCCAAGAAATAACAAAATGCCTAAATAACAGATGACTATAATATTTTGGTGATATAATGAAAAGTGAAAGGTAGTGACTATTACAGCTGATTATTCCAGGAAAAATAGATAGTAAAAGAAATGTAGGATTTAAAAAATCTCCGAAAATGATCTGGATGCAAGATAATATTTTCGTTTAGAGCAGCCACTTCCAATTACAATTTAGCCATGATGATGTCCAACTTTGAAGGGACAAGAATGAGAAGAAGGAAGAAACAGGTAAGTTTGAGAGTTACTGAGCCCAGTCATTTGCCATCTGTGGAAGCACAAGCAATTGGTTCTAATAGGATTAAATAAAATGACAGGATTTTCCACCCCCTGTGCAGGAGTAGGAAGTATTTATGTAGGAAAACGTTACTGCAAAAATATGAAAATACATACACACTCCTTTTTACTTAATCGAAAATGGCTTTTCTTGCTTTTAACACCATGCTGCCTTTTATCTGCACAAGCTTCTTACTGTGAAAATATAGCCATTGTTCAGCTTATATCAAAAAAAGAAAAATATGTTTGTTTTTTTATTAAAGGTAAGCAAAAAACGCAATTCTCACTGCCTAAAAATGCTTGTGCAACACATGCTGAAGGATGTGGGTTAAGTTCTCCTTTTAAGTCCATGAAAAACCTGTTTTGTGATTATTTTTTTCCCCATGCTTTCAAATCAGCTCCAGATTTCAACAGCAATCACTGCCAAAAGTTCTGAAAGCATGTTGAACTGCAAAAAATAAATTGACTGTAGAACAAAAAAGGGGAGAGTTAGCCACCACTCCCCCGCATCATACTATCACATTGTCAAGTGCCCAACTGGCCACAAACTACATTTCACCGGAGGATAAGGTTAGCTCTTTCCCATCAATATTTTAACACTCCATGAACACACACTATCTTTCCTCAGTCTAGAAATACAAAGCATAATGCTCTCCATTCTTTTGTCTCCTCTCTCCAAATATCAGGGTGCAAGTAAAGTGCTATTCCCAGGGTGCAAACTACTATCACTCAGCAAAGGACAGATTTGCTCTTTGCACTAATAGCACAATCCCTAAACTAAATACAAAGCTATCAAAGGAAGCTCTCTCTAGGTGTTTCTGTCATTAAGTAAGAAGCCTCTGCATGAGAAAACATCCTTTGAACGTTTTCTATTTATTTCAGTCCTCTACTGCCAGCTTCCATTTCTGTCACTGTTTCTAAAACATTCCCATTTTAGATACAGTGACTTAAAATTTACAGTTAAATCTTTATTTCCTCAACCCTTTCCCTGACTAACTCAAAAATGACTTTGCTTTATTAAAAAGATTTTCTAGACCATTAGCACTAGCACAGCCTAGCTAATATAGCTGTAAAGCACAGAATCAATGAGTGGACTCTGCGATTAACTTTGCCATTAAAAATGAAATTCCATCGTTAGAACAGCTCACAAACCTGTGCAAGCCAGAGGGATAGGTTTAATCCTTCACCAAAATGAAAGGAGACAAGACACAGTCAATCACCAATAGCGATTCTTGTCACCGATAAGGCCCAAAGAACCAACAGAAGAATTTACACAGAGCAGAAAAAGCCACTAACATTACAGAGCATTGGTTACATGCTGTATGAATGCAGGACGTACTCTGGCCGGATCCAGATTTAGACATATGGAACTGGGGAGAAAGCTATTCAGAATGTCAGGAAACCTTTCTGAATAGGTTGAGCTATAGCACATTACAGGTGGATAGACTCAAAAAAGCCATGGCCCTGAGCCTACAAGATCTTAGCAGGGCTATTAATAACTGGCCATCTTGGAAGCCTCTCATTTAGAGGGTCACTATTAAGTCAAAGTCAATTTGACAGCAATTAACCACAACAGCAACAACAGCGTGGGAGAAGGAGGTATCCGTGAAAACCAGGCACAGACAAAGTGAATTTACCCCTTCCAGGCAGAACCTGAAGCCAATCCATGACAAGGCAAGCCATTCGTGCCACAAGAACTTGGAAACATTATTTTGCCGTGTTGACTAGAGGCTCCTGGAGCTGCGATCCAAACAAGAACCTTTTCAAAACTCTGAATGTGACCACCCAGCTTTCTCTCTACTATGGGGCTAGAGAACACATAGTCACCATAGTTCTTTGCCCCACTAAATGACTATATGAATTCAAATTATGCAAAATAGAGTGGGGGAGTTCAGCGTGAGCTTTCACATTCTCCAAAACTCTTCATCACATGGTGCAAGAAATTATGGAATAAGAAAAGAAAAAAAATGAAAAAAAAAATGTGGCTGAGTGTTGTGGTTATTAGGTCCCAAGAGGAACAGGGCAGACTGAATGAAGAAACATCAGGGTGAATCAGTTTACCTTACTGGTATTGCCCAATTATGATCTACTTTTACTCACAGATTATATAGCTGCTTCTGTTTATTTGCAAATAAAGATGATGCACATTTGCTGTATTTACACAGGAACCTAGGAAGTTACCATTTCAGACTATTGGTTCATCTAGCCCAGAGTCATCTATACTATGGCTCTTAACCTGGGGTCCACAGAGCCCTCACAGAGGGTCTGTGAAGCCCTGGTGCTGGAGACCAATAGCAGCGGCAGCAACAGAGATGTGGCAGCAGGGGACATGTGGGTACTAGAACTGCTCCCTCGTTTGCAAATGAGGGAGTAGTTTGGGCATGTGCATACGCCTGCTGCTGTGTCCCTCCGCGCCCACGTGCCCTGACAAAAGAGACATGCTGGCAGGCATGTGTGCATGCCCAAACTATGACTCTGGAGACCAGGGTTTGAATCTCACTTGGATATGGAAACCCACTGGCTGTCCTCAAGCAAGTCATATTTTCTCATCCTCAGAGAAAGGCAAAGGTAACAAATCTTGCCAAGAAAACCCCCATGATACTTCATCTTAGGGTCACTATCAGTCAGCTTTCAAAGGGGAGAGACATGATGGCTAGAAAGAACCTCCCCCTGTCAGCAGCATTTTGTTGTTGTGTGCCTTCAAGTCACTTCTGACTTAATGGCAACCCTATCTTGGGAGTTTCTTGACCAGATTTGTTCTGAGGGAGTTTGCCTGCCTTCCTCTGAGGCTGAGAGAATGTGATTTGCACAACGGTCACCCACTGTCTGAGCTGGGATTTGAATCCTAGTCTCCAGAAGCTTTTAATAAACAAACAAAACATATGAACATTTAACTTTAAATATTAAAATCTTGAGTTAAATCTTGGGGGTCACCAGCAATATATTATATTTACAGAGAGTCCCCATAAAGAAAAGGTTAAGAACTACTGGTCTATACTGATTGAAGCTGTGGACAGTCACTGCCAGCAGCCGGAGAGAGGCTTTTCCAGACCTAGCTGAAGATGTTAGGACCTTATTTTGGGACTTTTTACACACAGAAGATATGCTCTGCCACTAAGCAATGGCCCCACCCCCATTATCTATAAAGATCACAGAATTCACCTGTTCTTGGAGGCGCAACCGAATTTTCTCAGTGCAGAATTTTACTCTTTTCTTTTCTTCTCTTTTTTCAGTACCCACCCCTACAGCTACATCCAATATCAGAGACAGAAGCAGCAATACATCTGGAGCTCCAGAGGAAGGAAGAGCTTTGTAATACGTCATGCTTTGCAATGCTCACATTTAACAATACCAAAGCTGACATTCCATTGTCAACACTTAAGAAGTATCTTGCACAGCCCTCATACCAGCTTTTCTTTGTGCGTGAGGGTCCTTAGACAGTCCATTCTCACAGGCACCTGCAAGCATAGAAGTCATAAGAGGTGTCTAGCCCATTAGAGGCTCCAGCCTATGGCAAACTAGCTACGTGCTCACAAGATGTGCACATGAGCACAGCCTACAGAGCATCACCATTTAATAAAGATTTCCTTCAGAATGTGTCCACAAGGCACTCACTGGGTGTCCAAACTTCTGGAAGGTAGTATGAGGTGGTCTTTTCCCACAGCTGTCATGTCATAAAAAAGGCTTTGTCAGAGATACCTTCAAAAGAACTAAGCACCCATACCTTACTGGTGACAGCTACAGATGACTATGATGCCAAATTTCTTTCCCCAGCCTGACATGCAGCTGTTTTCTCCAGTAGTTTCTGAGCTTTAAGTGCCAAACTTACATTTTCATGCTGTGCATACAAGAGCCAGCCACTTCATAAACACCACATACGGGAAAGCTCAGACCTTTGCCTCCCCTACTGGGTTTCCTGCTCATTAATCAACACAACTTAATGGAGCTGTTCCCTCAAAAAGAATAAGCCAGAACCCTCATTAAGCAGAAGTGTGGAAGTCTGAGAGGAAAAAAACAAAAAATTCATTAACATGCTTCAGTCAGACCTGCAGTATGTTAGTGAAGGAGCTGTAAACACCCCCCCCAAATGTCAGACTAGGGAACCTTTGACCTTTCTAATCGCCCCAGCCAGCATGGCCAAAGGTAAAAGAATAAAGAATATGTGGGCTGTAGTGAAAAACATCTGGAGAGAAAATATCCTAAGGAAACAGCCAGCATCACCTGGCTGAACTGCCTGCTGGCTTCAAAAACAGAATAGGAGATCAACTCAGCTCAGCTGGAGACTCCACCTTCTGAGCTGAGCGTACCTTCTAAGCCAGAAAACTTCATAAGACACGATTCAATAAGACCTTGGAGAGGGTCAGTGGTCCAATCTATATTTTGCATGCAAAAAGCCTGGGATTCAATCTCTGGTGTCTTGACAACAACAATTCTCTCATATTTCTGACTTGGTCTATAATACACATTTAGAATCATAGGATCATAGAAATGTAGAGTTGGAAGAGACCACAGGGGCCATCCAGTCCAACCCCCTGCCATGCAGGAACACCCTCAAAGCACTCCCAACAGATGACCATCCAGCTTCTGCTTAAAAACCTCCAAAGAAGGAGACTCCACTACACTCGGAGGCAGCGCATTCCACTGCCGGACAGCCCTGTCCATTAGGAAGTTCTTCCTGAGGTTCAGGTGGAATCTCCTTTCCTGCAGCTTGAATCCATTGCTCCTTGTCCTAGTCTCTGGAGCATTTAGCATCTATATCAGTCTCTAGGGCACAATTATTTGTTGCAAAGATTATATCTCTTTTCGTCAGCAATATTACCCACTTTATTCAGAGGTTCTATGGACCTCACCTGTGTCTCTCTTGCTTGTGGAAGGAAGCCAGACATGTGTTTTCTACTGCCTAGCCCAAAATGAAATTCTGACAAAATTCCCCTAGTCCTCTCCTGAGCCTGGAGATAAGAAAAACTCCAAACCTTTACTCCAGAGATGGGAAAGTTTTATCCTTCCAGATGTTGTAGACTACAACTCCCATGGACTCAATCCTCCAACTCCCCAATAACAAGAGACTGTGAGAGTTTTGGTCCAAAACAGCTGAAGAACTAAATACAGTATTCTCCATTATTGCCTTATGCTGATAACAGAAGGACTTTAGGGTACTGCCCTGTTTTCTGAGCACTTCTGAAACCAGCATAATATTCCCTCTTTTCCTCCATGTTCAGAAGACCAGAGGATTTCTCAGACTTCACATGGGACCTTAGAAGCAGAAGAATAAGGTATAAGGTTCTGATGCCTCTCAAGGCCCAGTGCAAGATGAACTTTTATTTTTATTGCTGTAGCTCCAATGGTATGCATAAGCCATTGCAGTAGCGAGCAAATCCTCAGGCCTTTGGGTCAAATCTGACCTTCTAGCCTTCCTTAGACAATCACCCTCCCTTCTTCATGACACTGTAACTTAGTGCCTTTCCAACTTTAGTCAGGATTTTCTTTCTCTCCGTTCTAAAAGACTCAAATGTCTCTCAGTCTTTTACTGGCTCAGTTACTGGCAATAAAAGCTTTAAGCTAAAATAAGCAGATACTTTTAGATTCATGTGTTTGCCTTTGGTCCTGCCCACAACCAGAATGCAGGCCCTGAAATTGTGTCTCAAATTGGATTAGGCCCTCGGTGAATGAAAGCCCCCAACCTTTGATTTTTAGAGCACAAGAGAATAGGTCTATCCTTAAGGTGCTTGCAATCAAATGTGTGACCCCAGGAAAACAAGAGAGGAAGAGGAGACAGGAAGAAACAGAGAAGCAGCACACAGTTGTTTCAATTGCACATGCTCAAGATGAACTGATCGGGAGAGGGAGATATACCAAAGCGAGTTTTTGAAAGGGACAAGACCTTACCTCACCCAGCTTGGAGGAGGGGAGGAGAGTTTGCCTCTACAGTGAAGACCTGGTCTTTCAAGACAAAATTTGGTAATGCCAGACAAACTCTGAGCTGCCACACAGGTACAGAGGTGGGGGGCATCCCATTCTGTTTTGTAGATGAGCAACCCATGTAAACCCAGGTGCAGGTAGTCCAGGTGCAGCCTCTTGCCTTGTGGCACAGTTCCACACAACAACTGAAGCAGTTCCATGCTGGCCTGGGGATTCTGAACACTGCCTTCCAAACTAAGCAACTTTTCCACTCTCTGGCTCCTGAAGTCGAACAGCCTATGCAAAGAGGAGCAGAGCACCCTTGGAGTGAAGCAGCGACATAACAGATGTGACCTTTTAAATATGCATCCAATCCTCCCTTGATCAAGTGAGCTCCTTTGCATCTGCTTCCAACATACTACAAAAATCATTCCACAAGTTCATACCCATAGCAAGAGATCAGGAGGACACTTTGGAAAAGTTACTTTTTGGACAATTCTCAGAAAATCCACCACCCAATAGCTGCAGGATTCTGGGAGCTGCAACGCCAAAGAGAAGGTTTGCCAGGCTCTGATCAGGAGAGAGGAAGCTTTGTTCCTCCAGATGGTTTGACCTACAACTTCCAAAAGCTTCAATCAACATAGCCAATGGTAAGGGATTATAGGAATTGTAGTCACTTGGAGGACTAAAGGTTCCCCATTCCTAGAGTTAGATCCATTTTCAGCAATGAATTCCAAGCCATTAACAGTAGTTTAAAGTGTGATCAATTATTAAAAACCAAACGGCAAAGACACTCAGGCTTACTTAAAGTACTCAATATGTGTCACCAAGAAACTACGTTTTCTGGGGGATTTTGTTCCCAAATAAGAACTGATTCCCTCTGCAGCTTAAATTGGCAGCTTCAGCCTGAGGGGAAAAAACAGTAAGATCTCACACACATCTATAGTACATAAAAACACAACAGACACCTGAAGCAATCACAATCAAGGCTACTGTAGTCTCTCCTGAAAAATTCAGGTCCTTAAAACCACAGCACGGAGGGAACTCTCAGAAAATCAATATTAGGCTCCACTCCTTTTCCTAGAATAACTGAAGTCCTTCTTCACATTATAAGTGGTCTAAAGCCCACTAGGGACCAGAAATATTCCTTACAATCTCGCATGATTGAGCAAATCATTTGCCCTCAAGCTGGGTGCACACAACTGCCAAGCCAAAACAGGCGAGTTACACCATCTGCCATTGACGCGACAGTCTTGGGTCTTTAAATAGCCAAGGGTCAACTGCAGAAGCTCCAAACATGTGCGGATCTCTGTCCCAAGACACAAGCATGCCATTGCCATACAAAAGGCTGTCACCTGGAGCTCTTGTCAGCTGGGCAGGGGCGTTTCCATAACGAGTGGGCAGGAATGTTTTGTTCCAGGAGCTTAGAATGGTTATCAACCACTACTATAAAATAAAAAGCACTTGCAACACAGCTCCTCCTATAAAAGCTGAGCAGCTCCCCGTTCCCATAAGTCTGGCTGTGTTAAAAAGCAGAAGGCACATCTCAGGGATGACAAAACGACTGACACACACACACACACACTTCTCTACATGCTGCTTAACATTTGACTTTTGATGCTCATCATTTCTGCACTCTGTTTTCTTCAGAAACTGCTCTCAAATGAACACCTGAGCCTTAAGAAATTTGCTCTATATTGTTCCGTCTACAAAATAATCCAAGTTAAAAAGTCAGAAGCACACTGAGTAAGTGTGACAGGCAAGCCCTGCAAACCTGCTGATGGTTGCTGTCTTTCCTGAGGGCATGTTCAGAACCCTTCAAAGGCTGCCTATTAAAAATGCAGGAAAAGTGGACAGATTTCAGGTCTGTCAGATCTACAAGATCAGATCTTGTAATCTGTTTTTTTTTTCGTTAGTAGAACTCCAAGTCTACCACCCAGAGCTAGGACCAGAATATATGCAGATTTAGTATTAAAAACTGGGATATATGCAAGCACACTCTGATTCTCAGATTTTGTTTCCAGTAACTGGACTAAGCTTAATTTACAGCACTTTGGTGCAGAATCCCATTCCTGCTTACTCTAAGTTCTCCTTCCCCAACCTGAGCATCCTCCACACATGTGAACCATGCTCCACTATAGACAGCTGCAATATCCATGTTGTCTGGGGATGATGGAAGTTGGAGTCCAATACATCTGGAGGATACCTGGTCATGGAAAGCTGGCCCAAACTTCCTTCTTTTTTCAGCAGCCTAATTTAGATGTAAAGGGAAGCTAATCGGTGGTGGTGTGGTATAAAAAAAACAGGAGTCACAAACTCTTGCCAGTCTATTGCAATCACACAGAAATCCAACAGTAGATTCTAATCTACTTCCTGTCCACTCTCAAAGTTGAGGGCATTAATGAGTCTATACAGATCCTGGAAACACAATTAAATAACATGCATTGTAGATCTCACAATCCAGAAGATTTCTAAATGACCACTCGGAAACAAGACTTCAGGAGAATCATAGGATCACAGAGTTGGAAGAGACCCCAGGAGCCATCCAGTCCAACCCCGTGATATGCAGGAACACACATCAAAGCACTCCCAACAGATGGCCATCCAGCCTTTGCTTAAAAACCTCCAAAGAAGAAATTCTCATCTTTCAAGACTTAGAAAGCTAACAGGAAGTTTGCTGGTAAGCAATGCTGCAAGGAGGAGTTAAAGAGCACGTAGATTCAAGATAGGCCACTGGAGAAGGTAAAACTACAGGAGCGCACATGCACCTACCAAATGCAGGCTGACAGCACACAAACCAAAGCTCACAGTCAAATACCAGCTGCCAACAACTCTGCAGACAAAGGACAATCAGAGAAGGCAATGAAATTCCAGGCCTATGCAAACCAGCACCACATCCAGAATACAGTACGCAGCAACAGCTATTCTAAACTGCAAGATCGCTTTTCAGCAACTGTCCACCGACAAGTAAAGCATACAAAGCTGTTGCATGTAAAGACATGATCAGTGAATGTGACAGCAGACCACAGAGGAGGGATTTTTCAAACAGAATGATGCTGTCCCCTTATCTGCTAGGGTCAGAACTGACAACCAAGTGACATAATCCAAGACCCAAACAACTCAATAAGCTTGCCCAGTCAAAATAATCTTGCAGCCTACAGTAAATGAGCTGTGAAACTACCAGAGATAACTATCACTGGACAGAAAAATAAAATACAGGTCTATCACAAAACACATGACACGTAAACATCTTGCTTCAAGACTGGTAAACCTGGTAGCTTTGGGGATTTCTGTATCTCAGCTTCTACAACTCAGATTAACATGATCTCAGAAAATTCCACCCCTTATCAGATGTTGGTTTTACCCAGCGGAAATGGGCAGCAAAACCAGAGTAAGCAAATTCCCATCACAGCAAAATCTTCTCAGTTGACTTCAGGCTGCAGTGCCAGCAACTGATCGATTAATCCAGAGCCGTCCAGGGCAGCACCGTCCATCCACTGAGAATTCCTTTGCGTTGACAAGGAAATTAGCTGCTGAAATACAGAAACTTACTGTCTCAACTTTGACATGGCCAAAGCAGGGCACCTCTGGTGAAAAAGGTCACAACTTCCTCAGCACCCGTGTCCTTTTCTCTACTAGATCCAGGAGACGAGCGGTACCAGGGACCACCCAAGGACCCAGCTGAGAGAACTGGGAACTTGCAAATGAAACGGAACGTTAAGCTATGAAGTCTCCGGTGGCAGAAAAGAGGTTGTTGCAGTCCCAGGCGCTCTGCTAAGGCCGTTTCTGCGCTAGAGTGTTATAGTGCTATGATTCCACTTGCAACATCCTCTGGAATCCTGGGGTTTGCAGTTTCGGGAGGGGCCGGCTGGCCCCTCCCGAAACTGCAAGCCCCAGGATTCCAGAGGATGTTGCAAGTGGAATCATAGCGCTATAACACTCTAGTGCGGAAATGGTCTAAGAGAAGAAGTGAGAGGCCAAGGTAGGTTCCCTCTTCTCCAGCAGGCAGCCCACTGGGGAAAGGCTAAGGAGATGCCATGGGATCAAACAAGTTGCTAACCATTCGGAGGATGGTGAAAGTGCTCTCTTGCTCCACACCTGTACACACACACACACACACACACACCCTCCCCAGCCTCTGAGGCTGGTGATAACACCTGGGAGAGGAAACTTGTTCTGACTGGCATTCCCTGGCTGTTCCTCGGCCAGCTCTCCTTCTCCGCTCGGCTCCAGCTGGCAACTCACACACTTCTACCACCACCACCCCCTCTGCACCGGCAAGCTGGCATCCAAATACTGCTGCGCTCACAAGTGCCAGATCTGCAGCTGGGCAAACACGGGTGTCCAGAAGGGGCCCCCGGCCCAGAAGCACCGGGCTTCGGGGTCAGCCCCCGGCCATGCCCAGCGGCATCCTGGCATGTCTGGCGGACGCCTGTGCGCGCGGCCCCACCGCCCCCTTGCCCAGGGAGGCGCGGGGGCCAAGGAGGCGGCCCTCCACCCGGGCTCTCCCACCCCCAGACTCCGCTCTGCAACGCAGGAGGGCAGAGGGCGGGGGGGGCGATCCCGGGGCCAAGGCGGGGGGGGATGCGAGGGCGCCCCAACTCCACATTCTTGCGCACCAGGAGGCAGCGCTCCGCTCCCGCTTGGAAACACACACATACACGCGCTTCCTCTCAAGCAGGGCGACCCGAAACTGCCCCGACGCCGCCCTGTATTGGCCGCAGACCGGCGGTCCCCCCACCCTCCCCCGCTCCCGCCCTCCCCGCCCGTGGGACCTCCCGCGCCCTCCCGCTCCCCGGGGCTGGGTTCGCCCTCTCCCGGCCGCGGAGGCGCCCCGATCCCTCTCCCCCATCCGCGCACACCGGCGCGGGACCCCGCTCTCCGCACGCGGAGCCCAGCGGCGCCCCCTCCGCCCCGGCCCGGCCGGCCCTCCCGTCGGGGCGGTGGCCGCCGCCTCCGCCGCCGCCGCCGCCGCCTCCGTGCCGGTCGGGGGGCGCCGATCTTCCGGCGGGGGGCCGGGGCCGGGCTACGTACCAGCCGGAGCGAGGACCCTCCGCGCCGCCGCCGCCACCGCCGCCGCCGCCGCCCGGCTGTCATCTTGCTGGAGGCGCGGAGAGGAGGAGCCGGCGACGGCGAGCGCGGAACTGCCGGCCGGGGAGCGCGGCCGCCGGGAGGAGGGAGGGAGGGAGGGGGGAGGAGGCGAGGCGGGGAGAGCCCAGGCCGGCCCGGGATTGGGGAGGGAGGGAGCGAGCGAGCGAGGGGAGGAAGGAGGGAGGCAGGCAGGAAGGAAGGCAGGCAGGAAGGCAGGAGGGAAGCCGGGGCCAGCCCCGCGCACGCCGCCGCCTCGCCGCCTCCCGCCGGCTGTTCCCTCCTCCGGGCCGAAAGCGCCCGACGGACCGACCGACGGGCGGACAAAGGCAGCGGGGCCGCCCTCCACGTGCGGGGCGGGGGAGGGGAGCGGCCGCCAGGGGGCCCTCGCGAGGCGGCGGAAAGGGCAGAGCCCCGGAGGGGCATGTCCGCGCTAGCCTCTCGTCGCGCTATTATTCCGCTTTCAACATCCGATGGAATCCTGGGGTTGGCGGTTGAGGGAGGGGCCGGAGAAGTGCAACCGAAATGGTAGAAAGCCTGGAAGCCGTGCACTATAACAGTTATAGTGGCATTATTCCACTTTCAACATCCTTTTGGAATCCTGGGGTTTTAGGCCAAAGAGCTCTCTGGCTGAAAGTTCTAAAGGCCTCCCCCTAAACCGCAAACCCCAGGATTCCCTAGGATGTTGAAAGTGGAATAATAGCGCTATAGCAGTCTAGTGCGGAAACGACCTCGCTCTCCGCGGCCAGCCCGCCCGCCAGCCCTTCCTTCCCCGGGGCTTTGAAGCGGCAGAGAGCGGGTGGAGGTGGGGGCCGGAGCCCCTGCCAGCATCAGGCCCTCTTCCTTTGCACGTGTGAGTTCGTCCGGGAATATTGGCGTGGATAAATAATAAAACGCACAGCGCAGGGGCAGCTGGACTTCATGGGCCAACCCATTTTCAGTCCTGCGACTCCAGTGGGACTTAACAGCCGTGCCATTTCCGCACTAGCCTGTTATAGTGTTATTATTCCACTTTCAGCATCCTATGGAATCCTGGGGTTTGCAGTTTCGCCTCTCGAAACTGCAAACCCCAGGATTCCAGAGGATGTTGAAAGTGGAATCATCGCGCTAGAACAGGCTAGTGCAGAAATGGCCACTGTTATAGTGTTATTATTCCACTTTCAGCATCCTCTGGAATCCTGGGGTTTGCAGTTTAGGTACTCCATAGGATGTTGAAAGTGGAATAATATCGCTATAAGAGTGCAGTGCGGAAATCGCCCCAAACTCCATGCCTCCTTGCTGTGACTCAAGCAGCATAAAATATAGGTGGCAACAGAAGCCTCTGGAGTTTGAGGAAATGCCCGAAGAAGAGAAGGAAGCAAGCGGCACCTTTTCCCTTCAGCTGCTGGGCCCCCAACGTTGGACCAAGTGCCCCATTGGGACTTTGATCATACAGCTCCACTGGTACTAGAATCACATCGAAAGAACCAGCCCCGGAATCAGTATGACTGTCTCCTCTTTTATCACCAAATATTTGGAAAGATCTCATCCTGGCAGAGTAAGAGACTTAAGTTAGATTCACCTTCAACTGAGGTTCTGATGCTGAAATTGAGACCACTCCTGTATCTCTCAGGAAGCAGTGTAGTGTAGTGGTTTGTGCATTGGACTGTGACTCTAGAGACCAGGTTTCAAATCTGTGCTTGGCCATCGAAACCCACTGGGTGGCCTTGGGTGAGTCACACTCTCTCAGCCTCAAGAAAGCAAAGGCAAACACCATCCCCCACAAATCCTGCAAAAAAAAAAAAAACCATGATAGGGTCACCATAAGTCAGAAATGACTTGAGGAACAACCTGTACCTTTAATAATTGTTTAAAAGAGAATAGCTGAAATTTGTTCTACTAGACAAGTACCAAAGGCCTCTCCAGTTTGCACTCTGGCAGCTCTGTCTTCACCTTTTGCCAGATTTATGTGGCACAATGCAGGAAGTGTTATCAGATACAGAACAGGTTATTCTCTGTTGAGCCGAGAAGTACCGTCTGACACTTCTTTATTGTGCTCAACATATATATATAGGTACCAACTGTCATTTTTGATGACTGCTTAAGGGATGGTGAAAATCAGCAATCCTGGAATCAATTATAACGAACAAGTCCCACTGAATTCAATGGGGCCCTCTTCCTAGTTGACACATATTGTCCTGCTGGGCTTCAGTCCTAAACAAGTTTACTAGCGGGTGAATTCTTCTGAACACTAATAGCAAACCAGTTCTAGGTGTTTTCACCCCCACCAGGACTGGGTCTTTTATAAGAGATCTTCACTGCCCATTCAAAACCAAGTCATGCCAAATTGCTTTGTATAACAGAAGGAAGAACTCACAACAATAGATTGTTGCTAGGGGGAAAAAAGTCTAAGTGGCACGGTTTGCAGCTAAATTTTTAAAAGCTGGTGGTAACATTATTTGTGCTATTCAAAAAGTGGCCCACTTCCAACTAAGGCTGAGTTTCATAAATTTTAAGAACCAGAAGAGGCTGTGAAAGTGATCTAATTAAGTGGTTCTTGACTGTTAGTCCTTCAAGTGCTTCAAAATTCTTCAGGCTGAAGTCCAAAATAGGGCAAGAGACTGAGCATCACTGATCTTCTTCAACTTTCTGTTCACCACCATCCATTACAGACATCAAATTTCTACTTAAAGACCTCCACAACATGGCAGCGAATCCACTTTGGGCTTTAGTCTGAATTTCAAGGATACTGTCCAGTGTGCTGAATCTGTTTGGGGGATGGAATTCAGCAGTAGTACTGTAAAACTTTGTAGTACTGTAAAACTTTGGGCTACAGCTTGGAGTAACTTCACCATGGAAGCCATCAGCTGCCACTGGCTTCCAGTTACCTCCCAAAGCAGTCTACTGTTTAATTAATCTTATCATCCAGACGTTCTTATCCCATGCTTGGGGTATTCGGTACCTGCCCCCATTTGGTGTCACATGCAAATTTGATAAGCATGCCCTCTATTCTGTTGTCCAAGTTTCTTGCTCCTCCTCCCACTTTTCTGCTTTGTCCTCAGCTTACTTCGGTTGCTACAAGCTGAGTTCAAAGTGTAAAAGTAGCTGGTACTCAACTCAGCAGGAGTGAGAGAAGAATCTTGCCCTTCCCTGTAGACTTAGGCAAAAGCAAACCACTATGAGTTCTCCTAGCTTGCATGTTCTTCCCCATTAATAGAGTTTGCCATCCTGACCCCACACGTGGTCACACACACTTGACCACATGTGGTCACACACCCTTGACCACATGTGGTCACACACCCTTGACCACATGTTGCTTGGCTTCATTTGTCCCAGTTTTCATCTATGAAATGTTGGAGGGTATGTGGTTCCGTCCTGTGGAATCTTGGGATTAATTTTGTTTTGTTTTGTGAGGTATTTAGAACTTTCTGCCAGACAAATCTAATAATAAAATAAATAAATGTCATGCCAGCACTTGCCTCAGAAGCTGCACAGCAGAAGGCAAGACTTGTCCCCAAAGCAAAGGACATGTTTCTCAGAGAACAGCAAGTATGTTAGGCAGTGGGCTTGAGGAAAAGGATCCTTCCTGCAACTTTTGAAGCTTCAGTAATGGGGAGTAAGGAGGATCCTATTCCCCACTTCTGAAAAATCCTCCAGCTTCAGAAATGGGAAGTAAGAAAGATCCTATCCCCCATTTCCAAAGCTGAAGACTCTTTTTATGCCCATTGACACAAAAGCCTCCAGCTTCAGGAAGAGGAGTGGTAAGAAGGATCCTGTTCCTCACCTTTGAAGCTGCAGATGGCAAGATTGCAAATCTGGAGGGCCAATTCTGCTTAAATTGTTCAAACTGACTTTATTCAACTCTGTCCAGAAATTCTGGAATATAGGTTGGGGTATAAAGTTGGCTCCCAGACTTGAGACTTGACTTGAAGGTAGAGACTTGAGACTTGACTTGAGACTCGAAGTAAAAGACTTAAATACATCACTGCTTTCTGTACACACAGATGGGAGACTTGATGTGAGATTGGTGCAGACCTGTCCTTTTCTTCTTGGGATATTTGTTAGACCCAAATCCTTCTGCCTCTTCTTTAAACTCTGGCTGGAGAGCATCTGGTTGCCTACAATGGCCAGCGGAATTTTTTCTGGGAAGTCACCCAAGCACATCATGAAGACAATAGCATTCTCCTGTTGTTACACTCAGAAGCTGGTATCCAGTGCCATCCATCTGCTTTCCTCATGTTGATGCCCTCCAAATATTTTGTCCTGCAACTCTCAGCAGCATGGCCACTGGTCAAGAATCATGGGCAATTTGGTCTCAAATTTCTGGAAGAGCACCTGGTTGGTGTCGACAACCTTCATGAGACAACCTTTTGTGCTTATGAACCTACCTTGCTTACTAGGAGGGGGTTGCCTTTTTTTCTCCTGCTTTCAAGCTCCTAGGGCAAGAGCTGGTGTGACATTTATTTCTTTTATTATTAGATTGATATCTTGCATTTCTGTCTCTATCACACGGCAAACAGCAATGAAATTGGATTAAACAAAAGCAGATTAAAATAGGAAACAGTTCAATTAAATACAGAAGTCAAATTAAAAACATGCCGGCAAGTGGGGAGAAACCTAGACCTGTCCAGTTCAAATCTCCTCCTGACCAATTAAGAAAGCTTACTTGCCAAAAGTCTGTCTGACTAAAACAGCATTTGCCCGATCATGGAAGAATATGAGGGAAGGAGCCAGCTCAGTCTCCTTTGGGAGGAAATGTCCTGACTGTTTGCTAGCTGGACAACTGGTGGACCACAAGCTCCATCTTTTCCAAGCCTATGGATCTCCCTCCTCTGTTTCCCACTTACCAGTTAGTGACAGTTAGGTCTTTTTTCCAAGCGTAATTTGGAGGGGTATGGGTCATAGCTAAAGAAGGATTTAAAAATTATGCCATGGTGTTCCAGCTTCCCCCCAAATGGAGCCCATGTGGCAGTTGGACTTTTAAAATAGCCTCAGATTGGCTACACAGAGCAACATGACTGTGTGTGGATGTGTGTGAATGGATGTGTGTGAATGGAGTGTGTATACAGATCTGCCCCTACCACCACTAGCACATGATACCTAGATGGTTACCCAAAAGGGACTGGAGTGAAAAAACATCTCCATCCCTGCACTTTGTTGGAGCTAGACCTGCAGGCCCATTTCATTCCGTATTGCTGTGTCACTAGGTCCTATTCCCGTGGTTCTCATACAACCGTCAATACTGTAGATTGGCTTATTGCAGTGGTTCTCAACCTTCCTAATGCTGTGACCCTTTAATACAGTTTCTCATGTTGTGGTGACCCCCAACTATTATCATAGTGTCAGAAGCTCAACCTGAGAAGGGTTTGAAGCGAGGTCTTAGGTGACCCCTGTGAAAGGGTCGTGCAACCCCCAAAGGGGTCCCGACCCCCAGGTTGAGAACCACTGGCTTATTGTGACATTTCCACTTTCTCTGCCTTTAAGTGATGGATGTAAGGCCTCTTTAAATTGAGACCATGTGGCCCTCCAGATGTTGCTGGACTATAACCTCCATCAGTCCTTGTCAGCATAGCCAATTATGAGGGATGTTGGGACTTGCACTGCAACATGTGAAGGGCCGCAGGTTCTTCATCCCTGCTGTAATTTGTGAGTTTGGATCACTATGGCTAGACTGGTGAACTCACAGCTCTCCAAATGTTGCTGGACTGTCTGTTGTCATTAATACTGTCAAGTCAGCTTTGACTTCTGGTGATTCTATGAATGAACAGCCATGCTAAGATTGTGCAAATTCAAGGCTGTGGCTTCCACAATTGAGTCTATCCTCCTGTAATGGAGCCTTTGTCGCATTTCTCATCTTTAACTACCTTCCACTTTGCCAAGCATTATCATCTTTTCTTATGAATCATGTCATTTCATGATACACCCAAAATATGATAGCCTCAGTTTAGTCATTTGGGCTTCTGTGAGGAACATTCAGGCTTGATTTATTTTCACTTTGTGATAGTCCATGATACCCCTAAAAGTCTCCTCCATCACAAAATGAGTTGATTTTCTTCCTGTTGGCTTTCTTTGCTATTCAGTTTTCACAACCATACATAGAAATTGGAAAAACAGTGGCATGGATGATTCTGACGTTAGTATTTAATGATGTATTTTTCACCTTGAGGACCTCGTCTAATTCTTTCACTGCTGCTCTTCAGATTCCAAATCCTTCTATTGATTTCTTGACTATAGTCTTTATTTTGATCAATGATTCGACCAAAGTAAAGAAAATCTTACTATTTCAATGTCTTTGTCATCCACTGCAAAGTTATGTACATCATCTGTGGTCATTATTTTTGTTTTCTTAATATTCAGCTATGACCCAACTTTTGTACTTTCTCCACTGAGTTTCTTCAATAGTCTTTCTAAGGCCATTTCCGCACGAGGCAAGGGAATCGCTCTGTGCCGTTATTCACTGGATCTTCTGGCTCCTTGGTCTGGTCCAGGGTGAATCGGAGCAGTGTGAGGTCTTACATCTGCACTGCTCTGGCTTCCAAAATGGCGGCTTCTGGTTGGTCGTGGGTCCCGACCAACCGCGAAGCTCACCACACCTAAAGCCTGCCCTCCCACAGATCGCAGGCTCGCATTGGTGCAAGCCTGTGAATCTGCACAAGGGAGCAGGCATGCAATGGCGCGCTCCGGAAAAAAGAGAAACTTCTTTTTTTCCAGTCTTTAAATAGCACACTGGAGGACCAGTTGGGGGCATTTCGGAGAGGACTGAGGTGCAGATCTCTGGTAAGTAGTCCAAACCTAGTCTGCTCCGAGGTGCAGACCACCTCCATAGAGGACGCACTGCACCATTTTAATTCCCCCGTGTGGAAAAGGCCTAAGTCTTTGCTATTTTCTGCTAATAGTATGGTGTCCTCTGCATATCTTAAATTGTCCATGATCCTTCTTCCCATTTTCACCTCTCTTTTCTTCAGTTCTAATCCAACTTTCTGTATGATGTGTTCTGCGTATACATAGATAGAGTATGAAATGCAGCCTAGCCAGGCCCCCTTGTCAGTGAGAAACCATTTTGTTTCTCCATATTCTGTCCTTATTCTGATCTCTTGTCCTGAATATAGGTTACACATCAGGACAACCATCCCTCACCAAACATTGGACATGTAGGACAAGAGCTAATGGATGGTGACACTTTACCCATCATTGGCTGCTATAGAGTCTATCCTTTGAGAAGTTCAGTATTCTAATACCTAAAAATACCAACAAGCAATGGACTATTCCATTTATTTTAGTTATTTATTGAACTTCTGTCCCGCCTTTATTCCACATGGGACCCAAAGTGGTTTACAGTAATCTAAAGGAATACTACTAAAACATTACTTACAAAAGTTAAAAAGAAGTTAAATGTCACAAATATTAAAACATGCTTAAAAACCCTAAAAAGATTTTAACAGATAAAGAGATTACAGTAGCACACCACTTACACACACTCTGCCACTCCATAATTAAAATTTAAGATTCAGAAGCCTGCCTAAATAAATTAAAAAAAAATACATCTTCACCTGCCAGCAGAAGCAGAGCAGGTTTCTGCCCACTCCTAACTAGTGGCTGAACATTCCTTGTGCTCAGAGTCTGTGTATAATCAGTCCTCTCCTAAACCACAAAACAGCCATACAACAAATTTATGAGCAATTAAAGACAGGTTTTTATTACATAGTAATTATTTTAAAAATTTAATTCCATAATCTTACTTCACTGTTTAGCAATAAGCGCAGCCATTGTCTGCACTTCAATAATAGTTTTGAAAAAAACCTGGATAGATTGAGAAATTCATAATTAATGGCTTTTATGGGTTAATAGTGATTTTTTCCCTTTATTTCCCTCTATACTTCTTTCCTTTCTTTTCATTTTTAAACTATGTGATTAAAAGCATAACTGTGGTGACAGAAATTAGCAAAACATCAGAACATCCAGGTTCTGGGAAGGGAAATCAGGTTCCCTTCAATTGTCAGAGTATTCACAATATGATGGAGTGGAAAGGTAGAAACCAAGCTCACATCATCACCCAGGAAATGAGCTAACTTTGCAGGGGGAGTGCAGGTGTTACAAACATCAAAAGAGCCATTTTAATTTGAAGATGATAAGACAAAAACATGAGTATTGGGGAGGTACTTTTCTGAAGTCAGCACTTCTTTATTCCATGGTGCATATAGTTGCGTATAGTCATTGTGAGACAAGGGTGGGGAACTTGTGGCCTTTCAGACAATGGTATAATGGAATTCACATGGTCAAAGCGCCAAGTCTTTCTCATTAACAAGGATCATGCATCCCCTTAAACTTTCCTACCCCTGCTAAGCTTCTCTGCAATCCTTGCAACCTACTAGGAAGAATGTGGGTTGTTGTTGTTGTTGTTTTTCCTCAATAATGTACCATTATTTTTATTTATTTATTATTTATTTATTTATTTGTATCCCGCCTCTCCATATGGATTGAGGCGGCGAAAACTTACAAATAGCATGTATTTCGAAACATTTCTATACATGCCCCCAACAAACTGGGTACTCATTTTACCAACCTGCGAAAGGATGGAAGGCTGAGTCAACCTTGGAGCCCGGAAGGATCGAACTCACAACCTTGTGGCTTGCATTACAAATGCTCCCTGAAACAATGCAATGTATTCTGGCCCAGCTTTGTCTTGAATGGGCAATTAAGATTGTCGTGGAACCAGTGGCAGAGCTTGGAGTGTGTGGAGGGGGGGTGGAGGAGTGGCATTACAGCATGGCCACTGTGCGAGGGGCGTGTCTGCAGTGTGTGGTGCATGGCCAGGGCACGTGGGGGTGTGGCCAGGGCATGCAAGGGGCCAGGACACCCCAGAAATATTGCTGCCAGGGGCGAATCGCCCACCGCCCCCACGTTCCTACGCAAGCGCCTGGAACTGGGTGTAGTTCCAAGGCCCCCCAAGACCTTGTTTGGTGCTGAACACTGACATGCATTACTGTTATGAAATAAGATCTATTGGTGGTAAATGTGCAGCAGATGGTATGCAGCAGAAAATCATTCTAGCCCTTCTGCTGATGGAATCTTGCCCCCCTGCCCCTCTGCCTCCCAGCCAATGGTATAGCCAGGCTCCTAGCTGAGGAATCCTACTCATACTGTCCCTCACCATCAATTCAATTACCCATGGCTGGCTAAATGAAGAGTCCTTCGTCTGGGATACTCCCACACACACAAAGGCTAGGGCCAATAGAAGATGGATTCTCAAGAGTTATGCAGAAGCAAACAAAGAAAGTCAAAGTGTATAAGTGTGACCCGTCTTCCCCTGGAGCAATAGGAATGAGAGCTGTGCAAGCGGATTAATAACAGAGGGCAATTCAGTTTGCCAATACATTCTCAGCTTTCATATCTTCTCCCAGGCTCAGACTGCCAGGTAGTGCAGAAAGTATCTGACAATTTCTCTAATAAAAAACAAAAATGTTTCTTGTTATCACTGGACTGTCTTAATGTTTGACCATAGTGCTTAACAAGGGGGCAGAGGGCCAACTCAGTACAAGACTTTCTAGCTTTACCCAGCCTCTTCTCCTGGTGGAAATAAAGACTGAACTGGTTTATTAATATGAACCAAGACAGCTGAATTTATTTACTTTTCTTGGGGACATGGCTATGGGAATATCATCATGTGTGCCTGCACTTCAGCATTTACCAATATACTACATACAGCCACCAAATGTTGTTGTCCCATCGGCCAACTGTAGCCAAGAGTGAGCAGTGATGGGAGATGCAGTCCAAAGATGGCTGGAAGATGATACATTCACTGTCCCTACCTTTAGGAAAGGAAGTCAGGTGATACTCATAATATTTAATCACCATTTAAAATGCTGGACTTCCCATTTTGTTTGCTTTCAGGCTGTAAGCTGTACACTGCCTGCCTAAATACCCTCAGAATGACTGCATATACAGTTGCCTCCAGAGTTGCAGTACAGTGAGATCAGATGATAAAGCTTTATCTTGACTGTATCACTTCACACTGCAAATGAGGGAAACTGCATGTGTGAATGTTCCCACTGGGGAAAAACATCCACTGGCACAGGGAACAGTACTATAGCACTTTCCAAGAACTGGGATCCACCTAGAATCCCAACTGTGTAATATGGCACCCATTTCCAAGCGCTCTTGCTGCCAGAAACATAGAGCAGAACTACATGCTCACTTTCTGCTTTAGAAAGGTGAAAGAAACTCTTCAGAAACCACAATAGTAGCAGCAACACGGTCCTGTTTTTGTCTACAATTGCCCGGGGCTTATGAGGGGAACAGGGTTGAAGGACAGGGTTTGTCAGCTCATTATCCTGTCCCAGACAGTCACAAGTGCCTCACTGCAACGAAAGGAGTATCAAGAGTTTAGTTAGCAACCACTCTGAGTCACAACAGCAAGCAGGAATTCCAAGTAACAAACCAGAAGGGAGTTCAGAAGCAGTAACATAAAGCCAGAAGGGTCGCTGATCATCTAGATAGATCAGTTGTGAGCAACAAACTGCCAAAGGAGTGACCTGAGAATTTATAGCTGGCTATCTTCACACAGCTAGCACTTGGTTAATTATACCCTCTTACTTAAGAGCCCCTGGAACCTCCACACACCCTCTTTGGCCCTCCTTCATCCTGGAAAGGTAGATACTGTACTCTCCACAGCTCACCCTCCTGCTGTGAAGTATCATCTTCTCTTTGCTGGGGTTTGGGGTCCCCTCTTGCTTCACCCTCAGATACAGGTACTGAAATTTCTGTGTCAGTGTCAGGCTCAGAATCAGTCACAGAGGGAAACATGACAAGCACCACTTTGTCTCATCATAAGGTTTTTCATGGTAAAAGACAGTCAGAAGTGGTTTACTGGTCCCTTGTTCTCAACTCATTTGATGCGTGGTGCTGGAGGAGAGTTCCATAGGTACCATAGACTGCCAAAATGTCCAATAAATGGGTCCAAGAGCAAATCAGGCCTGAACTAAAAAAAAAAGTTTGTCATTCATCTGGTCATCATAAATCAAAGGTGACTTTGCATCAAGTTTAACAACAACAAAGCACCATCTTGATAAGGCACAGGGAAATCTATCAGTTTCACTTTCTCTCACATTTGGATTTTATGTGACTCAAATTATTTTAATATTAAATATAAAGAAATACTCATGACTTAGTAAATTTGAAAGAAATTAGCAGAATTTTTTCTCATTTGCACCAAATTCCCAGCATGAAGAGGACTTTATTGTGCCTGCCTCTAACTGTTAAAGATGAGGAGCCCCTCTCAAAAAGGAGATGGCAACCCTTATTTTAGGATGTATACATAGGATTCCAAAGCTAGACTTCAGGAGCTAAGCACTCAAAGCTCCAGCCCTGGGTGGATAAATCTATCAGATACTTAACATATCCCAAATATGAAGAAATGTGTGGCTATTGGTAATTCATCTCAAAAACAAACTGATGGAAAATTGTTTTCAATTCCTAGCTGTGACCTACCAGAGATTGGGCTGTGTGACCTAGTTATGGTTCCTGCCCCTTCTCCAATACTGCATTGATAAAAAAGATTGCATTGGAGAAAGCCTTGCTTTTTTTCTGCTATGCCATTTTTATTTGTGAGAAGATTCTGCCGCTGAATCCCATCTCACAACAGGGAAGCATTCAGAAGCACAGCCCCCAACCTGCAAACAGAACAGTGCAAAAAGGCTCAGTTCCTTGATTCTGCCGTATTTGTAACTTGCCTTGATTGTTTCTTTTGTTGCTGCCTCTTACATGTGCATTTCTGAATGTTTATTCTACTGGGTAACCCAGAACCCAACCCAGTCAATAAATCGACCTGCCTTCTCCCAGCAAATTTAGGTGATCTATTGATGAAGAAGAGACTGAGGTTTTAATTGTTTCCTCCTGCTTATTATAAGCAAAATGCTAAGTTTATCTGCAAGAGGAATGTGCTGGGAATTTGAGATCTTCAGAAGCCCTGTCCTGTGTTTCAGCATTCCAAGAGGCCAAGCAAATGAGTACACAAAACAGGGCTTTCAGTATCTCAGTTGTGGAACTCCCTCCCAAGAGAAGTCAGGCTGGTTCTATGCTTGCTGAGCTTCTGGCTGGCAGTCAAAACTATATTATTCTGTATGGTCTGTGGTTTTTAAAATTGGCACACATGCGCGTGCGCGCACACACACACACGCGCGCGCCTTTATAGCTTACTAGTGGAAAAGAAAAAAAAGAGGGAGAAGGGGATATCAGGAAGAGAAAATAAGGAAAGGAGAAGCTTCGCACACCACTGGATCACACTTTAATCTTTGAATCTCCAGTGTGCTCTCATCCAAAGGAAATCAAATTGAAACCCCAGGAACAGAACTCCCCCTTGTAGAAATGCAGTCCTCAACAATGGCCATTTCTGCACTAGCCTGTTATAATGCTATTATTCACTTTCAACACTTTCAAACTGCAAAACCCAGGATCCCCTAGGATGTTGAAGGTGGAATAATAGCACTATAACAGGCTAGTGCGGAAATGGCCAATATATGTAAGGTTCTGCACATCTCTCTTAAAGCTACTATTTTGTAATTTTTGTTTTCTTCTAGCAAGGATGTCCAGTAGGCTATTAATTTAGTTGGCCCTCTGATTAAAGCACTTTTTCCTTTGTTCGCAAAAGGCTCGTGATGATTCCAAAGAAAGCCATCAGCACTTTGCTATATATGTCAAGCAAAGACTTTGAAAATGAGAGCCGTGAAGTCTTTTATTATTCATCACTGCAGTGTAGGTGAGAACTTACGAGTTACAGTTCGATTTCATTGCAATAAGCCTATCAGAAATAAGATGAGATTATATTTTAACATCTAAAAGTGAGGAAATATGCTCTCCGCAGTTTAATCCATTGCAGCAAAGCTATTGGATAAATTTGGGTCATTGCTATGATTGTAATTTGAACTATATCATTATTTAAAGGAATCAAATTCAAAACTAAGCAAGAGGAGAAGAGAATAAAAGGCCAGAATTACAGACTGCTCTCATCACTGGCCCTGACAAAGCACCGTAAGAAGTTCCTAGGGGCATCCTGAGACAGGGCAGATTTCTTTCGGATGACAGACATACAGTGATTTTCATACTGTTGTTCATAATATTTGCCTTATTTGCAAATATACAAGTAGAACATAAATTCACACGAACAGCATAAGGACTCCCACAAGACTACCTGTTCTTTACCATTCCCATTGCATCACCCATGAATGCCATGTAGGACTGCCAGGTGTCCCTTATTATCAGGGATGTTCCCTATTAGAGCATTGGAAAGCTTTTCCTTTTATATAAACTGAAAAAGATGCTAAAACAATCCTGTATTTTGGATGTGGACCCTTCATAAACATGGGAATACGCACATTATGTAATTAATTAATTTGGACAACACTCTAATTTTACAAGATTGTGCGTGGCTAGGTTAACCGAAGTCAGTACTTTCATTTGGCATCCAGGTAGAATACAAACTTGTCAAGAACTGTGTTATGACTGTCGACTTTGCATGTTATTAATTTTGACTGTCGCTTATTGCTACTTTGAAAACCTGGCAATGCTAATGTCGTGGCACTCTCAAAACTTAAAAGTCCTCCCACATTTTTATCTTCACAACAATTCTGTGATATAGGAACTGTGTTAGGCTGAGAGATGGTAGCTGGCCCAAAGTGAGGTTATGAAGCCGGGCTTCCCAATCTCATTTTGACACTCAAACCATTTAACCACACCAGTGATAGCTGTCAACCCAGCAAAAAAAAAAAGTGGACATTTACACCTGCACACTTATCTTTAAAAGGAGGGCTAGCAACTTTCTTGTATCACTTTACATCCTTTCCAACACAAGCCTTTTCCATGAAATAACTTCACACACATAGCTGGTCATCAGTAATCAAGCTCTAAAAAAATCAGATAATATATATCTGTTTGTGAATCAGTACCTAAGTCAATGACAGTTACAAAAATATGAATGTCTGTGTTAGGCCTCCCCTCATTAATCTGAGCAGGAGTTTTTGCTGCTGGAAGGGTATGTAATCATTTGCCTGGCCTGACATAATTTTTAATGCATATTTTAATGATCTTCTAAATAATTGAACTACATTTCATAATATATTTAAATATTTTAAATGGCTTGAAATGCAAATTGCAAATTGTAGATGGGTTAAGGAGAAATCAATTTTTAAAGAAGACCTTTAAAATGCAAGATGAATGCGGAATATTTCTTTATGTAGGTTGGCCTTAAACGTTTGGCAGTCCTCTCCTCTTCAAACCCAGATTAATTCAGTCAATGTGTTACCCTGTTCTCTGGGGGTCCCGGGGAGGGCTGCCCAAATAACCAAAACACAATAACACAAAGTTGGGGAAATTAGCTGGAGCACTCACTAAAGCTAGCGAGAGGCAGGGTAACTTAGCAGGGATCTTGCAACCCAGTGTCTACGAGGTCAGGTCAGTCAAGCAGTCAGTTTTAAAATAGCAAAAATGATGTTTTATTGAAAGACAGGCAATAAAGACACCACAATCACACAGTTAACTAAAGAGTTGGAAACAGGGATTTTTGGAGGAAATGGGTGATACGACACCTTTCTCGTAGTCCTAAAGAAGTTGAGGATTGAGTTCGTGGGGTGCAGGAAGAAAGCTCAGCGCGGCTCGGACAAAACGGACAAAACGGCAGCAAGGCGGTCTGGAATTCGGGAGCGATCCGAGGTGGTCTCAGAATCGGGGGGTTTATATAGGGTGAATTGAGACCGCAGGCCATGCCTTACTTGGTGAGAACAATGCAAGTCTGGAGCGGGACAAAGCTTTGGAAAAGGTCAAGTTTAATATGATCGGCTTAGCACTGAATCAACAATAGTGTAGCCACTATGCAAATGCACAGTACTTAGTTCGGCTTTGTAAGACTATCGGCTCAGAGCCAGACGCCTTTATTAGTATCGCGCTTAAGCAAAAGGGTGTTTGCAGGAGAGGTCCCTGAAGCAACGGAGTGGCTCTGTTCCACCTGCCTAGGTGGAGAATGGAATGTCCAACAATTACCGCTCGCGCCTATTTACGTACTTGTCCGGAGGCCTCGCAAACACGTGGAGTGGGGTGGCAGAGGAAGGCCGAATGGTTTTGATATTAAAAGCGATATCTAGTGCTATCACCGGGTAGGCCTGGGCCGAAGTAACAAATGAGATTGTCCAGTAAATGTATTCTCTGAAGTCTATATACAGTATGAATAGGTCTAACATCCTTGAATCATCCATTCTGGTTATGAATGAACTTAATTATTTATTTGTGGGTGCATATATTTTAACTTTTTAAAAATGTTTTTAAACATTATTTATTTTTATTTTTATATTATATTTTTAAATATTATATAAAATGCATATTATAATTCTAAAATGTATTTTAGAATTATTTGCATATATCCATGAAATAGTTCTATCCAATATCAAAATGATCTGAGTTTCATTTGTAAAATGTTTGGGGATGATTGCATTTTTGAGTAGATGTCTCTGTTTTGGAGTTCTGTGTTTATACTGTATCTGGCTAGTTCCAGTCTTGTCCCTCAATTGCTGCAGTTCTAGACAGTCATGGCTGATTCAGGCCATTCTGCTGCCTGAGGCTAAGGATAACACGGCATCACCATCCACATTCGGTTTACAGAAGCCAATCAGACCAGTAACTGAATCTCACTTCAGAACTGGTGGTGGGGCAATGTCCCCTATCATAGCAGAAGGTAGCAGGCTGACTTAAAGGAAGTAGGGTGCCAAACGCAGCTGTTTCTTCCAGCTCTTCAGTACTCTCCCTTATTTACTGCTTGAAATGATTGCCTCTGCCTAATGATAGAGCCAGTTGTAGGGAGTTGCACCTCTCCCAACAGGTGGGTGGGGTTTGGAGTCCTTGGTAGTTAACTGATATAGAAAAGACTAGTTTGTATTAGTGACTCTCTTTGATATTTTTGGCATGAGCTTGGCAGTTTCAGACTAGGAAAAGACATAAAGGTTGGGAACAGACTGGAGAAGTGAATTTCCTTCTTTTGTTAAGGCACTTGTCCAGTTCTCTTAGCTATGAGGGGGGAGATGGGTCATACTTGTGCACTTTATTTTGCTTTGTGTACTTCTGCACTGTACAGCTTTTGGGAGTCCATCTTCTGTTGGCTTCAGCATGGTAGACAAACACCTCTCCGGAGGCCATATAGAATCATCTACAGGGATTGAATTGGACTAAATCAGTTGTTCAAGGGCTCAGCTCCACCATTGACTGTGAGAGAACACTGGACCCCAACAGTAAATGCTGGAATGATTCTCTGCTGTACACCATCAGCCTTAGGTCACTCAGCTCAACCTTCATCTCATTAGACTATATTTCTCTTCAGCAAGTGGAGTGTTTTAAGGCATTCAACCATGCACTCTCAGACTCCAGTTCTGAAGTTATGCAGTCCTTATCAGACTGCTTTGCATCTTAAGTTATAGTGACCATTATGAGTCAAGAGACTCTTAGATGCTTTTTTTTCCTGAACATATTCTTACATCCATAAAGCTATATCCCAGTTGCCATCCCACTGACAACCCCTCCCCACAATCTCTGCTTGCTAAAGCTTCAATCAGTTTTCACTCTTGCATTCTGATTGACCAAAAGCCCCATATAAACTTATGGCTTGAAGGAAACCTTCCATCTTTTGCATATTTTCTTTTGACTTAACTGTATAATAAATCCTTCGTGTCTGTGAGGGATATATTCCCAGACTCAATGCAGATTGCAAAATATGTGCATAACAGGAGGAGAGAGCCATGCCAGGCTTCACATCTCTTCACCAAGGAAGAAGTGTCCATCTCCTTCCTTGGTGGAGAAAGGCATGTGGTTTCATGGAGCCAGTCTTCGTGTGTCTCTCTTGGCCAAGGAAGGAGTATCTATCTCTTCTTTGGTCAAGAGAGGCATGAGAAGCACAACTCTGCCTCACCGTGCACCTCTTTCAGCCCACTGCACAGAGCAAAGATCCCTGCCAATGGCAGCAGCCATGGCCCTGGTATGGATTGTGGGTAAGTGAAAATGTAGATGCCAGTCATGTGGTTATGGAGGACCTACTGTGTTTGTTCAAGACCTCTCTTTCCTCCCACTCTCCACTCATTTCCTTTCCTTATCTTTGTCTCCAGCTCCTATTATTGCTTCTTGTTTGGAACGATATTAGTTAATTTACTGCCCGGAGAGGCAAGCCCAGAAGTGTAGTGGAGCCAGGGTTCACAAAGTCAAAGGGACAGGACCTTTTGATCAGCAGGGATGGTGAAATTATCTGTCATCCTCATCAAACTTTCCAGTTCCCTCTCAATTTAGCTGAACTTCTCTCAGTGACGAGAAGGAAAATGAATTTCCCATTGGATAATATATTATTGTGAGTTGCTCTTGTTGAAATGCAAGCATTCTAAGGCAGATAGTCCTTGAAAGAGCCATTAAGAACCATCAGCTTTATAAAGACCTGCTCCTTGTGGTGATGATAAACTGCTAGAACTAGCTTGTTTATTTGAAGATAAAGGATTTCTCCTTTATGCTGTGAAAAGAAACTTCTGAAAAATATTGAACTGGTGGTCTGATCATGCTTGAGAACATCTTCATCCTTCCCTCTTTTTCATTGTCAAGATTCTCCAGCCCAAATCCAGCATGCCATTCTCTACACTGTCCTTTGCCAAATCACTAAGACTGTCAGCTGATAAATAAATTTGGTATTATGCTGCTGCTGTTGCTCTTTGGGAAGGGTGTACAAAAACATACGTAATTCTCACTCACACACAAGCAGCAGTATGTAGTTCATATAAATCAACATGGCTGTTTGCATTTGTGTACTCTCCTACAGGGTCTGGCTACAAGGATAATCATGATGAGTGCTTGCACTTCAAAATTTACTACAGCACTGGCAAACTAAGCAAGTATTCTGGAAGCAAAAATAATTTGACCCAAACACACACATGGTATTTTTGATCTGCAAACAGCAGCCATGCACATTTAATTCCCAGCTTCCAGTGTGCATATATAACTAGCTCTATAGTAGGTGTCCTTTTGTGTGTGTTTTTTTGTTTTTTTAAATAATTTTTATTGCGTATTTTAATTACATTATTAAAAGAGAAAGGAGAGCTGAAATATAGAACATTCCCCTCTCAGGGGTAACATCGTTACACTGGTCCTTCTAAAAGAAGGGCATAAACTGAACGTCATCACAAATAGTTTTCATAGTTAAGTTACAATATTTATCTTAACATTATTAATTAACAATTTAATCTTAATTTGATATTTCATAATATTTATTTAACCTCTTTCCCCCCCATTTCCCTCCCCCTTTCAAGAAGTGAGTGATAATTTATGTATTCTTCATTCTCTAAATTTCTATTCTTCTTTTACATTAGCAAATCCATTGTTTTCCCTGCATACTCCTATATAGTAGGTGTCCTTTTGAATGGGCCACACAACACAGGTGTGAGGTCAACAGATCCTGCCTCTGTGTTCTTCCACACATCATAAAATCAGCAAACAGGAATTTCTTTCTTAGTAAATGTACAGTGCTACTTTGATTTCTAAATATGCTTGGCTTTCCTTGCAACTGCTTGAACCTAGTTCTCTGCAGTTCAGCTGTGGGGTGGAGCAGGTGGAAGTATCTGCTCTTCATTCTCATCAAAGACAAATCTGTTCAAATGGCACCACATTGGACAAGAAGACCTCTGAGAGAAGCTTGTTCTGGATGGTTGAGAAGTGTGTGGATGATCAGCTTGTGAGGTAGTGTTACCCTGCTTGCTTGGGGCTCCTTTAAAAGGGGATTCCCAAAGGCTGTCAAAATTGTCTCTTGTGGGGAAAATTAGCTCTGAGCACTGCTTTAGTGATGCAAAGAGGAGAGGGTAATTAAGGATCTTTAACCCAATGTTTATGGGGCCAGGCCCAGTCAGAAATCACACAAATTGTTCAAATTTAAGTATTTTATTGACATAGATGTTAAAAATCCATACAATCACTCAGCTGCACTCACTCCAACAAGCATACAAGACTATAGAAATTTAGAAAGAGGTGAAAATTAAAAGAGAGAGAGACACATAAGGGTTTGAGTTAATACGGTACCAATCCAGAAGTCTTTAAGTGGGAGAAAACGATCTCAGCCACACCTTTTGAGGCTGAGGGGAGCTTACCAGCTTCATGGTTTGCAGATCTGAGAGAACTCCAAACTCTGAACTCCAAAAACTCCAAAAAAAAAACTCCAAAAACTCAGAAAAGGAGAAGGAGAAGGGCCTAGTTATAGAGCTGACCCATGTCCTGGGGAACAGATGGCTGCAGTTTTGTGAAGATGGATTTCAGCTTTGTAGTTCAAAGAAAATACAGCCAAGCATCCTTGTAGTTTCCTGAGAGATTAGTATCTCATCCGGGGAAGCATACCTCAAGGTGTCACATTCCAGGCTGTTTGCATTGTTTATTTGCTCCCAGAGAGTTATTGTCTCCTCATCACTGCTGAAAATCCATTCAAGTGGCCTTTGAGCCATTTGCAAGATTACCCAGGAAGTGACAGAAAACAGGCTACCTTTTTTTTTTATCTATATTCGTAGCTCTACTACCTACATGTCCATCAAGTATATCTCTATGGCTCACTATGTTTGATATAAAATAATTAGGATCCTCAGGACATAGCTTTTAAGTGAGTCAGGGGGCTTACAGTAGCATACTTGATACACTGCACTTTTATGTAATCCCCTGTCCCTCACAGGTTTCAATGTTTGGTGCAATTTGACTAAGACACCGCATACCATCAGTCACGTGGTGGCAAATTTGGAGATGCAGACGGTTATCATGACTCTCATCTCCCTAGGTAGCTGTGTTGCTCCATAACAACAAACCAGTTCTAGCAGTTTCCATCTCCACCAGGAGGAGATATGTCATTGAGCCAATTACCTGTTTCAAGATCAAGATATTCCACATGTTTACAATGCTTGTAAACAGTTTGGAGTTGTAAACAGTTTGGTTTACAGCAGGGAGAACTTTTCTACCATTGCTTGCTTACAGCTCTGAAGGCTGCAGCTAAACCTGAGGGGATGGCAGATGATATCATTGTCCCTGGTTAACCAGAGTCCCAGTGCTTTGACTGGCTGAACCCTGGTTCCACTACACCAATGTATACCATAATATGCTTAATATATCTAATTTGATGTACCCTCTGCGAGGAAAGGCCAGCCACCCTCATAGAAACGGTGTCTGTGCTAGGAGCACTAGTCTGTCAAGAGCAGGCAAGGAGAAGATGCAGAAACAGAGTGAAGAAGATGAGAAGAGGACCCATGGAAAAGTGACATTCTGTTGGGGAAAAAAGGGCTCCCCAGGGATGCAGATGGCCCAGAGAGGGCCAAAATATAGAGAAATCACCTTTCCACACCTTCCAGGGAGCAGTAGGAACATTTGGAGGCAGAAAGAGAATCAGCGTTGGGAAGATCGCTGCTCTCCAAGGTCCAGGGTCACCTGGGGGTCCAGTGCAGCCCCCTAACAATTGCCCATGCTTTCTAGCTATGACATCTCACATTGGAGGGATTGTGTCCAGCTGACAAGGGTGCCTGCTGCCCAGTCTGCTGCTGTTCAGGTGCCAAGTTAGACCTAGGCTAATGGACTATTATGACCAACTCTGCATAGGTAAAACCTATCTCAGGTATAAACCTGAGATCATCAGGGGAGCTGGATTGCAACATGAACTTTGGTTATGATTAGGCCTTTGGATAAGAGGCCTTTGGATTGGCTGTATTTGATACAAAGGTGGTAGGCCAATAGAGAAGTACCTTCTTGTTGTTGGCTCCAACTTCCCCTTCTCTTCCAGCTTTAAGGCACAGATCTCAGGAACCCTAAACTGAAAGCTCTAGGTCAGTGCTTCTCAGTCTTTGATCCTCCAGATTTTTTGGACCACTGCTCCCAGAAGTCCCATACAGTAGGACCAAACATCAGGAATTCTTGAGATGAAATCCCAAACAACTGGAGGACCCAAGTTTGAAAAATGCTGATCTAGATTACAACTCCACAGAGTCCTTCCTTTCCTCAGACCTAGCCTTGCTTTGAAAGCCAGCATGGTGTAGTGGGTGTTGAGCGCTGGAGACAAGGGTTCTATTCCCTACTCAGCCATGGAAACCCTCTGGGTGACCTTGAGTGCATCACACACACTTGGCTGCAGGAAATCCCATGATGGGTTCACCTTAGGGTCACCATGAATTGGAAACAACTTGGAGGCACTCAATGACAAGGCTTGCCTTTAGGAAAAATAAGGCAACCCACAGGTAGCAGATGCTGGTGGATAGTAACAGCAGTCCTTGGATGTTCATCCTGAGCCCCTTGGTTCTTCCTCTCTGTCTCATGGCCCCTATTATTCCTCTTAACTGGTCTACTGCTGCCATCAGCCTAGTCTTTGAATACTACTTTTGACAGATGTGTAGAGCTATCCATAACTGAGCAGTTGTATGGTGATGCTGGGGCAGTGCAGTCAGCTTCTAGATGCGGAAGGGCAGAGGAGCACCATCTCATCCTTTGCTTCAGACAGCAGCAAAACCTGGAATATTTACTTTTTGGCCTACAGTTCCCCAAATCCTCCAGTCAACATGGTCGCCGGTCACACAATTTCTGTGGTTCTGGATGTTCTAGCCTTAAAAGTGACTTTTCCAAGTTCTGAAAAATGTCTTGGGCTGGTTCTGGCTGTCCTTGACAGCATATACACTTCTGTTGTTCCCTGCCCAGGCATGCCTTGCCTCTGTGGACAACTTGGCCTAATTTTAACTGACCTGCATTGCAGGTGCTGGTATAGAAGTGTCGCACCTGTCAAAGCAAGAGAGGGAGCAGCACATGAAGACAGGCCTCTCCTGCTGCATGAATGTCAAAGCAGAGAGCACAGGAGCAAATAAGTTGTCTCTCCTTTTTTGCAAAGCAATTTGCATAATAGTATTATAATAATTGTGCTCGTCTCTACCTTTCTCACTGCTGCTGCATTGGCATAGCTCTCTCTCTTTCTCAGAAGCTGCTCTAATCTGGTGCCTGGCAAGCACGTTGCCAGCTGACTCTGAATGGCGGGTTCTGCCTCAGGCCAAGGCCGTTCCGCTACCCTATCTGTGAGACAATTACATTGGGGATTCAGGCCCTGTGCTCAGCATCCTGAATGGATTGCACGGCCAGGCCTGAGTTATCATGAGGCTGAAATTCATGTTCCCCTGCCTATATAATTATGACAAACCTTTCATTAGTCTGCACGCCTCTAGTGGGCATCTGAGTTGGAAGCCATCATGATATGCCTGGAATTGTGTACTGGCTTGCCTTGGTCAGAAGATTTATTGCCTGTATAGGTCTATTCCAGAGTGGCTTGATTATTGTAATTTTGTTTCATGATGTACAGGAATTAGAGCTTCTTAGCAGGTAAGATTCATTGCCACAGGCTTCATCAATCCACAGGGAGCAACAGAGGCAAAAACATTGCTAAAACCCAGCAGCCTTGTTGTTCCTTGATTCCACAGTTCCTTCAAGTGTGCAAAGATTTTCAAACCTGGCTGGCTAAGATCAGCTGTTCTAGGATATGCATAAGATCACTGGGGACAGTTGTTGCATTTCGTGTTTCTATGAATTATTTCTATTTGCTCTCAGCTACAATTGCTTCTAACAACTGCTTGCAAACATTTCATAAGTATGTTCTCTATTTTATGTTTTTAATCAACACAAGGTACTTGAATTCAATGTGATTTAGAATTCTTAGAAAAGTGAGGAACTAAATACTGGATATTAAGACACTTAACAACACTGTCCTCTTAAAGAAACAGTACTTGATATTTGTATAGTATTTCTTTGTCTTCAAGGTGCTTCATATATATGCTTTTGTTATAATTGTTAACGGTAACTCTGCAGGGTAGTTCATAGCTATCAGGAGCACACAAACTTGATCTGGCTTTCCTAGTTTAAAAAATATCGGTGCCAAAAACACAGCTCTTCCTTTAGAGCAGGGTTGCAGAAACTTTGGCCCTCTAGATGTTTTGACTCCAATTTTCATAATTCCCTCCCATTGCCAATATTGGCTAGGACTTCTGGGACCAGAAATCCATAACAACTGGCATGCCAATTCTTCCTTATTTCAGTTTTAAAGAAGTGACAGGGACTTGCCTCTGATCTTGAGTGACACCTTCCTACAATTTCAGAAACCATCACTTCCACTAACCCCTAACTTGGAAAAGGGCGGACTGAACTATAACTCCTAGAAACTTCTAGCCTTTTGGACTACGGTTTGCAGACTGGGAGATCTTGAGAGCTACACTCTGGAAATCATAGAATCATAAAATCATAGAATCATAGAGTTGGAAGAGACCCCAGGGGCCATCGAGTCTAACCCCCTGCTATGAAGGAACACCCATCAAAGCATTCCAACAGAAGGTCATCCAGCCTCTGCTTAAAAACCTCCAAAGAAGGAGACTCAACCATACTCCCAGGCAGCATATTCTACTGTCGGACTGCTTTGACCGTCAGAAAGTTCTTCCTGAGATTCAGTGGAATCTCCTTTCCTGCAGCTTGAATCCATTGCTCCTTGTCCTAGTCTCTGGAGCAGCAGAGAACAACCCCGCTCCCTCCTCAACATGACATCCCTTCAAATATTTAAACATGGCTATTACGTCCCCTGTTAACCTTCTCTTCTGCAAACTAAACATACCCAGCTCCCTAAGCCGTTCTTCATAGGGCATGGCTTCCAGATGCTTTACCATTTTGGTCGCCCTCCTCTGGACACGTTCCAGCTTGTCGATATCCTTCTTGAATTGAGTTGCCCAGAACTGGACACAGTATTCCAAATGAGCCTAACCAATGCAGAATAAAATGGTAACATTACCTCCCTCAATCTAGACACCATACTCCTACTGACGCAACCAAGAATCGTGCTGGCTTTCTTGGCTGCCGCATCACACTGCTGACTCATGTTCAGCTTGTGATCTACCAAGACTCCTAGATTCCTTTCACATGTATTGCTATCCAGCCACATGCCCCTTATCCTATATTTGTGCCTTCCCTTTTTCCTGCCAAAGTGCAGAACCTTACATTTCTCTCTGTTGAAATTCATTTTGTTAGCTTTGGCCCAGCTCTCCAATCTGTCAAGGTCGTTTGGAAATTTGATCCTGTCCTCTGGTGTATTAGCAACCCCTCCCAATTTGGTATCATCTGCAAATTTGATCAGCATGCCCTCCACAGCTTCATCCAAGTCATTGATGAAGATGTTGAATAGCACTGGGCCCAGGACAGAACCCTGCAGCACTCAACTAGGCACTTCTCTCCAGGATGAAAAGCAGCCATTGGTGATCACCTTTTGGGTTCGGTCGGTCAACCAATTACAAATCCACCTAACAGTAGCCCTGTCCAGCCCGCATTTTACTAGCTTCTTTGCAGGAATGTCATGTGGAATTTTGTCAAAGACCTTACTGAGGTCAAGGTATGCTACGTCTACAGCATTCCCTTCACCTATCAAGCCTGTAACCCTATCATAAAAAGAGATAAGATTAGTCTGACATAATTTATTTCTGAGAAATCCATGCTGCCTTTTAGTGATTACGGCATTGCTTTCTAAGTAATTACAAACTGACAGTTTAATGATCTGCTCTAGGATCTTTCCTGGAATTGATGTCAGGCTGACCAGGTGATAATTATTAGGGTCCTCTTTTTTCCCCTTCTTGAATATGGGAACAACATTTGCCCTCCTCCAATCTGCTGGGATGTCTCCTGTTCTCCAAGCGTTCTCAAAGATTATTGAAAAGTAATGTTTTGAAACCCTGCCAAAATTGTATCACCCATGCAGCAGAAGGAGCTATTAGCAGTTAAGAGGCTTGGTTGGTGGGGGAAAAGAATCCCCCCCCAAAAAATCTCTGTAGAAGAATCCTTAAATGAAAGTGGTAACCCCAAACAGCCTGGTGAATACTGAGCATGCTTAGTAACCATGGAATGTTGGTTTACTGTTGAGAAAAACCAGAGATACCTAGATAGAAAAACCTAGATACATAGAGGCATATCTAGGTGGGGCAAGTAAGACATGTGCCCTGGGCACCAATGCCAGGGAGGCACACACACAAAAAAACCTGTCCCAGAAGATTTAGTGGAGGAAGAAGAAGAAGCAGCCTCAGAGGTAGGAGTGCAACTTCACCACTTGCCCTAGGCACTGTTTACACTAGATACATATCTGGATAAGCAGTGATGGAGTGGCTTCAACTATGAAAAGCAGTGCTCAACACTAGTCTGCCTCTACTGCTGATGGGATGGAACTGGAGTGGGAAAATGGCCCAAGGAAGCGACATGGAAGGCAGAGGCGAGAAGCAAAAACTTTCTTTTCTGTAGCTGAAACAACAGAGGCTATTTCCACACTAGACTGTTATAGCGCTATTATTCCACTTGCAACATCCTATGGAATCCTGGGGTTTGCAGTTTCTGGAGGGGCCAGCTGGAGGAGAAGGAAATTAAGGAGAAGGAAAGCCAGCTGGCCCCTCCCGCAACTGCAAACCCCAGGATTCCATAGGATTCTGCAAGTGGAATAATAGCGCTATAATAGTCTAGTGTGGAAATGGCCAGAGTCCTTTGCTTGCCAGTCCCTCAGCTTTCCTTCTCCTCAATTCCTGTGCACACTTACCTAGGAGCACCTCCCCGCTCCCTAAACTCAGTAGGACTTACTTCTGAGCAGACATGCATAGGGCATTACTCCAAATTAGGAAGGAAACCTTTAAAATCAAATTTTACAACCCCCACCCCCCAAAAATCAGCCCATTTTGAATTTCTACACAATATTGTTTCATTTCTACTGTAGAGTAGAGTCTCCAACATCTGGGGAAGACCATCCAAGAAAGAAGGTGGCATATTTTAATAAAAGCTAACTCACTGCTAAAGGTAAGAGAAAGAACAAAATATAGGAAGAAATACTAAATCAGATCAAACTAGTGTTGTGATAGAATAAGGGCTCATTGGGTCAGAGTACAGGTACATTTTTATTAGCAAGAAGGATGACATTATCTCCTACCTCTCCAGATTTTTTCCGTTTTTCCAGCATGTAGCTACAATTCCCAGAGTAGCTTGTGTGTGTATGTGTGTGAATTTTCCCAGCAACAATATGTTGTTCTTAGCACTCCCTATCATAATATAAAACATTTCAGCAGTGCTTAATCCTGAATGGTCAAATAAAATCCACTGATTTTACAAAATTTCATTTCCTAGAGAAAATGAAAACTGCTAGAACTAGTTTGTTGTCAGGAATCAACCAGAGTTGGGAAAGTCCGTGAGAAAAGAATGAATGCTGTAAGGGATATTATATTTACACTGAAAATGGAAGCAAATCATTCTAATGTGGGGTTAATTTAATGTTACATTATTATACTAGAGGTGGCTATTGTTATGTGCTTTCAGGCCAACTTCAGTTTATCGCAATCCTATGATAGGTTTTTCTTGGCAAGATGTGCTGAGGGTGGGGGACAGGATGCCATTTCCTTCCCCTCTAGGCTGAGAGACTGTGCCTTGCCCATGGCAGAGTACAGATGTGAAGTTAGGTCTCTCAGAGTCCAGGTCTAACACTCAAACCATTACACCAGATTGACTCACTAAAAGTCTTCATTGTTGTGTCCCTTCAAGTCATTTCTAAATTATGGGGACCCTAAGATGACACTATCGCAGGGTTTTCTGGGGCTGAGAGTGTGTGATGCGTCCAAGGTCATTCGGGGGGTTTCCGTGGCTGAGTGGGGACCCTGGTCTCCAGCATCATAGTCCAATGCTCAAACCACTAGACCCACACTGGCACTCGCTCTAAAACTCATACCAGAATGAAAACAAAAAATCAAAAAATCTTAAAAATCTTAAATCATGGTTTGACTCCCCTGCTCCATCTCTATTTGGAGTTTGGGAAGCACAGAAGCATGAAGGAAAGAACTATTTCTCTCTCTTTTAAAAATATTTTTCTTAAAAGTTTCCATCTATGTTAAAATATGCGTTTAAAAAAAAGAGAAAAGAAAACAAGAAGGAAAAAAATCAAAGGATCATAGAAAAAGGGGACTGCTAAAGATGAAAAGGAAAAATTACAATGACTTCCAACTTTCTTTACAGTGGTTATAAGTCTTGGTATATAAAATCTTACATCTCCAACTAACTAATAGATATTTCATACTCCTCTTCCTGTAATCATTCACTTTTAACAGCTAAATCGTTCAATTTTAACAGCCAGTCTTCTTTTGTTGGTAATAAGACACTCTTCCCTTTCTTTGCATATATCCCTCTTGCTGCTGTGGTCATATATCACAGTAGCCTTCCATAATTCCTTTCCATTTGCTCATCAATCAATCCCAATAAAAACAATTCAGGTCTAAATTGAATATTAACCTTCAAAATTTTCTGCATTAAAGTATGTATTTAAGCCCAAAACTTTTTATCTTTTTCACATATTCACCATATATAATATGGAAAGAACCATTTCTCCGTTCTTCCCTCTTTTTCTCATTACTGTGCAATCTCATTTCCTTGCCCGCTCTTTCTTTATCTTACTGATTTTGGATCCCAGAAAAAGTCCTGGGGTTAATAGTCTCAACATTTCTGTGATAATTGAGGATCTTCTATGCAATGTCCCATAAAACACAGGAAAATTATAAGAATGCAGAGACCTCCATTTTCCTGCTTTCCTTACTATTTATTGGTTTAAAATCTTTGGCATCAACTAAACTTTATACATGGTTCTTATAGAATTAATGATACTCCAATCATGAGCTAAAATGAAGATTTGTATAGCCATCTATGTTTATCCATCTGATTCATAAAGCCATCCGTGTTTCTGATGAAATTAATAATTGGTTTTCTCTATGTAATTTTCTAACTGAATCTATAATATAGTAGTATCTCCATTAGGCCAGAATGGGCTACATTTGCAATTATTGTGTGTGTGTAAGACACCTGTCAACTTACAGCAACCTCATGAATTTCATAGGGTTTTCTTAGGCAATAGTCAGTGGTGGTTTTACCAGTTCCTTCCTCTGAAATATACCTACAGCATCTAGTATTCATTGGTGGGCTGCACTTCAATGCTCCTTAATTTGCTTTGTGGGAGAAAATTACTTCCTTGGAAACAAATATGTACGTAGTTATTTATTTATAGCCTACTTTTCTTTTCAAGAAGCTCAAGGAAGTATATACAGCTTCCCTCTTCCCCACTTTATTGTTATAGAAACTCTGTGAGGTAGATCAGACTGAGAGGAAGGGCCTTTCCACACTACACTACTACAGTGCTATTATTCCACTTTCAGCATCGTATGGAATCCTGGGGTTGGCAAGTTAGGGAGGTGCATTTACAATTCTCAGCCAGAGAGATTTTTGGACTCAGTAAACTACAAACCCCAAAATTCCACAGGATGTTGAAAATGGAATAATAGCATTATATCAGTGTAGGGAGGAAAGGTCTGAAATGAGAGTCCTAAGTGTGAATGCGTGAGTGGCCTATACGTTTCATGGTTCTGTGGGAACTTGTACCTGGTTTTCCCAGCCCCTGACCAAAACTCCAACCACATTTTTATTTTCACCAATGACAGTTTATTAAATCATGTTTGCAACAATTTCTATTGTTGGGGGTAAAAAGTTTCCTGTGTATTTAATGTTTTGTTTCTGAGTTCCTAAGAAATTCTAAACAAGCCATTCTGTGTTTTTGCAAGAACTATGTCAAAAGTCAGTAAGAGAACTGACTGAGAAAATTCATTTGTTCACAGAAAGAATCACACCTATGTTAGAATGAGCTGCTCCCTTTTTACCCATCTTGCAGTTTATGTTAAACAACTCTTGTGCGCTTCTTCTCTCTCTTTGCAAAAAAAATACTGATGTTTCTATTAAGCTTTGTTCATCTTCCCCAGACCACTGCCTGTACCCAAGCTGACAGTGTTATTCCTCTTCCATGCATTCTTGTTGAATATCTCAAGAAAGTGAATACAATTTCCTCTGCATGATGAGAGTCTTCACAGGACAACAGTGATATTGGGGAAGGATGAATGGAAGTGCAAAGGGAAGCAGGAAACACAGAATCTGTATGCTAGTACACAGAACCCAGAAGGTGCTATGCAGCTTTGAGGAAACTGCTCTTTGGAACCTGGGAGAGCTGCCTTGGGAGCTTCCATGGAAGGCAGATGCTGGTCTTAATGAATTCACACAATTCAGTTACTTTCTGGATTGACTGATAGATCAAGCCAGCTGTCTTGAGTCCCAGTTTTGGGGAAAACGAGGAGTACAAATAAAGATGTTCTTCTTGTTGTTGTTGCTGCTGATGCTGGGGGAAGGCTCCTGCTTCACTATTTATTGAAACCCAACCATTTTAATATACATGTGCAGCATTCTTTGTCAATGGTGTTCTGAGTGTACAATTGCCATTTAAACTTGAGCTTTTTTTAGTACTATTTCTGAGTAGACATAACCAGCCCAATAGGTCAGAAATCAGGGAAGGTATTTTGGAGAGCAGCTTCTAGGCTGGGACATAGTAGTAGCAGGGTATGCTGGTTGGCTGGTTTAACACCATGGGTAATCACAGTACACATCGAGTGTAGACATGGTAGGACAAGAGCAGGCAACTGTGTATCTCTAGGTACTTTTGGACTGAAGCTCTCCTAAATTCCCAGCATGGGCTAGGCTGCCTAGAGTTGATGGCAGTTGGAAGTTAAAAATACCTGGAGGATCATCACTGTCCACCACTGCAGTTGGTGCAGATAATGTGGAGGTTCACACAGCTTCAGGCAACTAGATTAACACTTTGGAGAGCTCCCCGTAATTCTCTCTTAGTCGCCTCCATTTCTTTCCTTATTAGGCAAAAATGTTCCAGTAAGGAGCTGAAGGCAGAGAGGGCCTTTTCTACTGTTGGGCAAACTCTCCAGAAACAGGTGGCCATACTCCTTAATCACCCCTTGTTTGATTGTGTACCCATAAGCTTCTCTGAAGCTGATGAAATGGTTGTGTGGTTGGGGACTCATGCTTTCAGTCAGGAAGTAACAGAAGGCAAGACTATATACTCTGGCCAGGAAGGCACAAAGAAGGGTCTTGAAGGGACTCCACTGAGATCAACATTCCAAATCTTTTCCTTGCCACATTTTTTTTCAAAATCAGCCAAAGAAACCCTTTGACTCTCCAGAAGTTTTGACCTATAGCTACTACAATCCCTTACAACAACCACGCTGCAAGGTGCTGATGGGAACTGTAGGCAGAGCATCGGAAGGGTCAGAGGTCCTATTCATGACACAAATCAGTTTTCAGTTTGGCAAATCATACATTTATGGTTTACTCTCCTCTGTTTTGTGAGCAAAAATAAAAACACGCAGTCCTTTACCTCTTCTAATATACCTTTAAACAGCAACCATGAGGTTGTAGCCAACCAGCCTTGTTCCCTGCAGGCTGAACTAAGCTCTCTGTGGTGGTAAAGGAACTAAGACACCAGCTGAGTAGAGAGTAGAGAAGAGGCTTTGGGGTTTCAGAATCAACTGTTTGAGTGTAGGGAGGGGGAGAGAAAGAACATCAAAAAGGAGCAGGGAAAAACTGAGTAAGGGAGAGGAGGTTGAGTGGTGGGAAAAAAACTGGGACAAGAGTAAATGTATGCAGAACAGAGCAGAGGGTTTCTTTACTTCTAGTCCTCCTTCTCCAAAAGACTCCGCAAAGATCTAGCAGTGCTTAGTCTGTGGGCTCTCAATGGAAGCAAAAAGCTTCAGATTTGATGCTCAAGGATGGGCATCAGGGCCAGAATCAGGAAGCCTTTGACACAGAGAAAACATATCTGTGGAAGGAAGGATGGAAAGCAAGCTTGCTATTGAATGCTAGATTCTGAAATGAAGCCCTGGGGGAAAGGGGAACCTAAGAGAGTGGTCTTTTTAAAAAAAGGGTGCAGAGTTTTGATACAGCTGAAAAGTCCTAGATCATGACCTGGAAGAAAAGCAAAAAATGGTACAAGGGTCCTGATGATAGAGAGATTTTTTTTTTAATGCTGGAACTGAGAAATCCAATAGGTAGGGTGTGTTTGTATGTGGGGGTGGTTTATTTGCCTGTTTAGGAAGGACCCTTAACAAAAACTCTGCCTCTGCAGAGCAGCAAGGTTAATCCAGGTGTATTTACTCAAGTTGTTCAGTCTTCTGAGCTACAGAGGCTTGACCAGATGCAGGGAAGCTATGGCCATTTCCACACCGGACATTTAAAATGATGCAGAGCGACCTCCGACGAAGGTCTTCTATACCCTAGAGTGGACTGTCGTGGACTACTTTTTGTAGTTCCACACCAGAATCCACTCAGGAGCGGCCGGAACTAGCTGCGCTGCGTGTTTTTTAAAAACCTCTTTTTCGAGGTTTTTAAAAAGCACGGAGCGCACAGACCGTGCTGCTCCATCGCCCGGCTCCGATATGGATTTGCAGGCTCACGCAAATGCGTGCCTGTGGACCTGCCGGGGGCGAGCTTCGAGCTGGTGAACTTCTCCAGTTGGTGGAGAGCCTCCACCAACTGGAAGCTGCCATTTGGGATGCCGGAGTAATGTGAAGCAACGAGCTCGCGCTGCTCCGTGTGGCAACAGCTGCTGGTAAGCTCCATTTTCGGGCGTTTTCGGGCGTTTCCCCACACACACACATGTGGAAAGGACCAATATCTACTGAAATCCCATCTTCTACCCAATGAAAGAATGGAAGCCTGGTCTTACCTCATCTGGCCACCGGAGAGCACTGTGTCCAGGCCAGATTTTTGCCTTTTTTCCCGTAGACTTCAAGCTCCAAAATAATCAATGGGCAACAACTAGAAAGCGTTTAAAAATTGCCAGCAATGCAAAGTAGATGTATTGGATGTGCAACAAAATATAATGAAATGCAAAAAGTACATTGTGGTGATACCTTTATTAGGCCAACCAAAAAGCACAAAAACTAATAAATAAATCTGTGAAATTCATAAGCTTCTGCATCAAGGATAGTTGTTGAAAGTCATTTTTAGGGGAAAATGTGACAGTTAAGAATGACAGATCTGTACCTTCCTTGAGATTTTTGAACTATTGTTTAAGATGGTGGTGGAAGAAGTGTTGATTGGTTGACTATTTTAGGGGAGAAGCAGAGCTCGATAGTAGCAGAGCATGTGTTATGCATGTATAACTTGCTGTTGGCGAAGTTGGCTGAAGCTTCTGGAGCAGAAGTCCAAAACACCTGGAAGACCAAAGTTTGGGAACCATTAATGCAGATGGTATCAGGTCCCACTCCGGATGTCTCCGTTGCTATAAAAGATCATATAGCAGGTGATAGGAATTAACTTTCTCTCCTTGACAGCAGGGAAAGTCACAGCCAGAGTAGATGGACCAAAAAGATAGACAAACAGGTGTTCACATGACAGTCCCCTCCCTCACAGGCCCACCCCATGGAGTCCAAAAATGAAGTCAGCTATGTTGACCTCAATGATAACAACTAATAAAAAATCAAATACGTCATAAATCAAATTTGAAGTTGGACAACAAAAAGGAAAACTTAATTTTTTAAAACTAAATTGGAATTTCAGTGTCAATATTTCTCCAGAATTAAATTTGGAGTATATTGAATTAGTCTACAGTGTTGAACAGCCAAGCTGTTTTACCTTGCTAGTTGGTTCTTAACTCAAATATTAGTTCTCATAGGTTTCTACAAAATTACTTCTTGTTTTGTATTAATCCTCCAAAGCTGGAAGATTAACAAGGATTAGTTACAAGACCCAAGTTACTTATTCAAGAGTAATTCCAGTAGGATGAATAGGGTTAAGGGACTTACTAGGTTAGAACTCTCCTTGACAGATCTTCTCTCACTCCTACTTCATTTCTGAAAGTAGTATAAGGAATAGAGAATCCATATTATCAAAACTGGACCGAAGGGTGGAACTAGCTGCCACTCTGTATCTGCGTCTCCTTCCTCAGTCCCTGGAGAACTGGGAGAAGAAAATGGGTGTTCTGCTGGGACTGATAGAAGAAACAGAATGAGCTTTTGTCTTTTGGGTTAGGGAGTGGGGCTAGCTGGCAGCCACTAGCTTTGAATAGTTTCTCCTGCAGTGACTAGAACTCAGTGACTAAGAGCTCAGCAAACAGGGAGAGGAAAAACAGGCATTTTGCAGAAATGGCCCAAGTCTTTAAGGCTAGATGAGTTGCACTCAGATTTCATATAGAAGATCATGCTTATTTTGTGTTGCTCTAGAGATTAGGGCATGAACCAATGGATTCAAATTACCTCTCCCTGACTGTGAAAAGGGGATTCCAGTTAAATGGTGAGAAAAGCCTTCTGAGGGGAAGAACTTTTTTCAGGTGCAATAGATTGATAGAATTGCCTTTTTCTAAAGATCTTTTCACCAAGGGTGGAGAGCTATCTCTTTGGCTTTGGGTATGTATTCCTACATGGTAGGGAATTGGACTAGGTGGCCTTTATGAGCATTTCTAGATCTATTATTCTATAAAAATCATATCTATGAAATCTAGGCAATATCTGAAATTTGTGGAAGTGATTAAAATCCACATGAAAGGAAGTCTTTTCCCCTGCTTCAAATAGCATAACAAGATAATTTCTAACAACTTTCCTATAATTAAAGAAAATGGAAACTTTTAGTTTCCAAGTCACATCTTTACAAACATCCTGCATCAGTAAAATTAAATTCCACAAATACAAACAAGTAGTTATTCTCTGAGTTATATTTGAATGAACATATTCAAGTCTCTTTAATTTTAGCTACCTTGCAAAATTATAGTTAAGAAATAGTGTTGAGCGTGACTAAAATACCAGTCCACCCTTGTTTCCCAGATAGAATCATGGAGCTGAATATCAGTCCTGAATCTTGGCCAAGAGGGAACATTTTGCCAGCCTCTGTTGTCAGCTTGGGTGCAGGCAGTGGTCTGAGAAAGATGAAACATCAGGATTTTTATAGAGTTTCTAAAGACAGAGAAAAAGTGCACAAGAGTTGTTTAACATAAACTGGAAGATGGGTGAAAAGGGAACAGCTCATTCTAACATAGATGGTCTGGGGCTGGGAAAACCAGGTACAAGTTCCCACAGAACCATGAAATGTATAGGTCAGTCACTCAGTCACACTTAGGACTCTCATTTCGGGCCTTTCCACTCGACACTTTAAAGTTTAGGGAGGGGCATTTACAATTCTCAGCCAAGGAGCTCTTTTGCCTCCGTAAACTACAAACCCCAGAATACCACAGGATGTTGAAAGTAGAATAATAGCACTATAACAGTGTAGCGCGGAAACAGCCCAGCTGGGTTCTTCCCAGGTCTCAGGCTTTGACTCTGAAATTCCTGGGCCTGGGGCAATGCTAAGCTTCATCCTTGTGGCAGGAGCCTCTTGCATGCCCTCCAGCATCTCACCAAGGAGAAATACAACATTTGGAGCCAAGCAACATCAGAATGTAGTCCACATGGCAAAGGTTAGGAATGACAAAAGACAGAAAAACTAGGAGAGGTTGTCTCAGTTTATTCGAGCCTGTGTCTCCTGGGAAAGGGAAAACTCCACCTCCTCCCCTCCTGAGTTAATTCAGTGGAAACTACTTTTACTCTTTGAGCTCATGGGCCACCACTGAAGTCAGGTGAGGAGAAATGGGGGAACTGGGAGAATGGCAGAGATGCTGGGACAGGTCAAAACCTGGTGCACTGGCGGAACAACAGAAGAATAATCAGGGCCTTTCCTGCCAAGCTGTGACAGTTCAAAGGCACCAATGCCCAGCATTAACTCTATCCCATGTCTTTGGAAATCATAGAACTCCTCTGTGATCTCATTGCTGGCAACATTCTAAACTGCCCTAGAACCTCCCAGAGCCGTCACTGGAGCAACCAGTTCAAACAGTCTCCAGCTTCGTCTGACAGCTCAGTTGAAGAGGTGGAAGACTGTGGAGGCTCTTCTGGTCTTCTCCTACCTCAGAGCACTTGACTGGAAGAGATCATTGTCCTCTTCATGTTCCTGAAGAGATCATCTCCTTTTGTTTTGTTGCTTTGCTACAATCTTTTGCTACTTGAACTGAGCTTGTGGAGAGCTGCTCAAAGCTTTTCCCCACCTTGCTCCCTCACAGCTTCCCTGCTTCCCTGCCACCTGCCCTTCTGCCTCTTTTTGCTGAAATCCTGGACATCAGGAGCAGGTAACCGGGGCCATCATGTAGGGCTAAAAGTAAATGGCTTCTTCATTTTCTGTGGATGAACCGTGGAGAGCAGAGCTGCCCTTCTGTTTCTTTATTGGCTGGTGTATTTATTGCCTTGATTTCTTACTCTTCTCCCCAGAGCAGACCCAAAGGGGCTCCATCCTCAGCTGTCTGGCCAGGACATGGGGCCATTTCTCTTACAAAAAGTTTCCTCTCTCATTACAAGCTCAGGTTCTGGGCTGGGGATCACTCCTTGCTCTGTGCAACCACTATATCATACATACTCATGTACAAACAGTTATTATTTATTTAGTACTATCTCTGCATATTTATTTGTTTATATATTTACTTATTTTATTTGTTAATACCGCCATGCAAAACTGGGGCAGTTAGAGGCAATGCCTCTGTAATACACCAAAGTCTTTGAAAATCATAGAACTCCTCTGTGATCTCATCGCTGGAAACATTCTAAACTGCCCTAGAACCTCCCAGAGCCGTCGCTGGAGCAACCAGTTCAAACCATCACCAGCTTCGTCTGACAGCTCAAAGGCTGAAAGGCTGGTTTGGTTCTTCAGGTCCTGTCCTATCTCAGAGCACTTGATTAGCAAAGCTGAGATGGAGCTTGTGGAGAGCTGAAGGGTCCAAGGCTCAGAGCTTTTCCCCCTCGGTTCCTCACGGCCTTCCTGCCACCTGCCCTTTCACTCCTTTCTACCAAAATCTTGGATTGCTGGAGCAGGTAACTGGGGTCCATCCCATTTCAGATCATCTAGGGCTAAAAGTAAATGCCTTCTTCATTTTCCATGGATGAACGATGGAAAGCAGAGCTGCCCTTCTGTTTCTTTATCGACTGGTGCATTTATTGGCTTGATTTCTCACTCTTCTCCCCAGAGCAGACCCAAAGAAGCTCCGTCTTCAGCAGTCTAGCTGGGATATGGGGCCATTTCTCCTAGAAGAAGTTTCCTCTTCCATTCCAAGCTCAGGTTCTGGGCTGGGGCTCATTCCTTCTTCTGTGCAACCACTATATCAAACATACCCACATTTAAACTGTTGTTATTTATTTAGGACTATCTTGGCATATTTATGGTTTATATATATAAATTTATATAATTCTGTGTAGGAATATAGTTTGTACAGTCTATTTTTGTTCAGTATACAATGTCATTCCCCTGGTAGTGGTTGTACAGTACAAGGTGATATAGGCTTCCTGTTGTTGTTGTGCAATGCTCATTCCTTGTTCGCACTTCAGGGGAGCTTCACAGGGGACAGTGCTCTCAGGTGCATGACTCTATCCATACACCAGCTTTTCTTTTCTCTTGTAGCCCACCTGTGCTTGGAGAAATAAAGATGCACTCAGTAGAGGGCTTGGAGAGGACAAGGCAAGGAAAAACCGCCATCCTCAAATGGCTGGCCAGCCTTTTGCTGGCCCTTTTGAGATGCATTTTCTGTCATCTCTGCCTGCATAGCACAGAGTGGCAGGTTTGGGAGCTGAAGATCATCCTAGGCATCCACAAGATGTCCATTGGGATCTGGAAGACCTGTTTTGATCTCCACACTCCATCAGGTCTCCAGACCCAGTGCAAAGGTTTTGGGAGCACAAATAATCCCAAGGAGGCTCTTTCTTGCCTGAGTCCTCCTCAGCTTTGCTTCCATTGTGGAAGCCTTGAGAGTGAGCTTGATCACCTATCCTACATGGATTGCAGCAGGAAAAGGGGCCCAGAAGAAAATTCTCCTCATCTTCTCAAACCTTGGTGTGGCTATGAATACCATGGCAGGTTTAATTTCACTCATTCCCGTTTGCTGGAGTATGTCATCCTTGTCAAATGCGAGGCACCCAGCCTCACCCATAGCCAGCCTGACACCTCTTTACGCTCGGGTCTGAATGGCCAGGGAGATCTCTGGATTTAGTCAGGGGTACGACAACAAGGTCTGCCTCAGTTCTCCCTTCACTGAGAACGTAGCTCCCTCTTCTCTCTTGTCCCCCCTTGGCTTCTCCTTCTAGGATATCCCCTTTTGCTATCTTCCTTAAATCTGCTCCTTTTCAGATATAAGGACAAGCAGTGATTTATCTCTTCAATGAATGGTACCAATGATAATAATGGTAGTGTGTATAATCCAGTCCAGAGAAATGACAGTCTCTTGAGGATGCTTTTATAGAAACATATAAACAAATCTTTATTAAAGACACTGTCAAGGTAAAACGTATTTTGTAATTAAAGATTCATAAACTAGCACACCACTTCTCTCTCTCTCTCTCTTTCTCCACCAACACCCTCTTCAACTGTGTTCAACTCTTGCCTAAAACATCCCCCAAACTTTAAACTGGACTTCAATCAACGGAACAGTCAGTTAAATTCCGTTATTCCACTCTCTCACTAGCCCCTCCCCTGCACTATCCAAGGTTCCACTTTAACAACTTTTACTGCTTTTTAACCCTCTCGGTCTCTAAGGAGGCTCTGTTGTCAAGCCCTCTCCCCAGCTCAGGTTCGTCACAGTCATCCATCCAGAAAAAGGAAGGGATTGAGTTCTTGGCCTCCATGTGGCTCCCCCATTTCCCTGAAGTTCAGGAAATCGGCAGGGGCATCTACCTGGGCTTAATTTCCATTGCCTTCCAGCTCTTGGGTGGCCTCATCGCCCTAGTTGACAAAGGTCAGCGATCACAAGAGGCACCCCCCCCTTGGACTCTGTGATTGTGGAGCCAACACCTCTCACCAGGGAGTGCCGGAGTCCTGCAACATCAGGCTCATTTCTCAACCTCAAGAACATCAATCTCAGCTCAGAAGAGGAAGAGGAAACCAATTTTTCTGGTGTGTCTCCAGAGTGCAGCTCTCTGGCCCATCTTTCTACCCTCCCTCTTTCCTCACCTACTCTGAGTCCCCCCTCGCAATTCACCGTCCTGGGGCTCCCCTCTCTGGCTCCACATCCTCACTTTGTCCTCCTCCTTGCCAAATCCTTTCCCTCCTTTGTCGCCCCGTGGCCCCCTGCCAATCCAACCTGAGCGTGCCCTCCCTCGCTTCTGCAGAGTGTCCCCGCTCACCCCCAGCCCACCCGCCTCCCCCTCTTCCCAGCCTCCCCCCATCATCCCCCACCCAAAGGAAAACTTCCATCCCTTGGCTTCATTACCCACCCAGTGCTCTCCCCACTGTCGACATCTGAACGCTTTTGTCTTTTTCTTCTCATTTGAAATCTTTGCTGGTTATTCTGTTGAAAACCAAGACAAAACCCTTAGATGGACATTAGAATAGAAAACAGTTTATTTATGACACACCTATTTTCAACTGTTTGGATCATTAATGGTTAAGTTTCAATGTTAATATTATTGCTTCTACACTGTTTTATTGACTAGAGTGTTACTGTTCCTTTAACAACTTTGGGGAGTTATAATAGAAAATAATTAGTTAGTTAGTTAGTTAGTTATGACCAGCCTATTTTTAACTGGTTTGATAGTTAGTTGTTAAGTTCTAGGCCATTTCCACACTCCATTGTTATAGTGCTATTATTCCACTTTCAAGATCCTGCGTAATTCTGGGGTTTGTAGTTTACTGAAGTCAAAGAGCTCTCTGGCTGAGAATTCTAAAGGCCCCTCCCTCAACTGAAAATCCCAGGATTCCATGGGATGTTGAAAGTGGAATAATAGCACTATAATACTGTAGTATGGAAATGGCTCTAATGTTAATATTATTGTTATTATTATTATTCTAGTGTTAATATTATTGTTTTTATATTGTTTTATGGACTAAAGCTTGCAAGCTTGCAAGAAAAAAAATTCTTACTTTTTAAAGCATATTGGGTAAGAAACTGATTTCAAGGGGAAGAACTAGCACTGTTGTTTCTCCATACTGCTAGTTATGACAAAAAGGGCTGTTTCTCCTTTACTACTGGATAACTAACTTGGCTGTCACCTGAGGAAAAGGAGGAAAAATATCTTGCCCCCCAAAGGTGACAAGAATTCCAAACAAAGCAAGATAGAAGAGTTTATTGTCTTCTCCTGTGTCTGAGGGACCTCCAGTGAACAGGTTTGCACCCTGGGGGAGGAAAAAGGAGATGAGGACTTTGGGCTAAATATGACGGGTGATCAAGGTTTGGAAGACGCAACTGCCGCTCCAGTGGGAAATGCCCAACCCGTTGTACCTTCCATGAAGTTACCAGCTGAGCAATGCAGGCTAACAGCCCAGACTTTACAATTTGTCAGTTCTAGATGAACAGATGGTCTCAGTACTTGGACTCAACTGATGTCAGTGCTCTCGCAGAGACAACTCAACTCTAACAGTTTGGATAAACATCTGTCAGTCAGTCATTTATTTATCACAAACCATAGACCCATCACAGAAGGGACTTGAAGGTAAAACAGAACATGTACAAAATATCTGAAGGACAAATTAAAACAGTAAGACAGCCATAGTCGACTGTTATCTGATACACAGTGTGGTCTAATCCTGGCCGCCTCTCTGAGAAATTTAGCAACAGCCAGGGTCACTTTTGGGCACTTGTCTTCCAGCAGGAACCTAATATAAAATTGATCTGAACCTCCAGGAAATTTTCTCAACAAGGGGGTCATGAAAGAGTGATGGACCTGATTATACTATCTACAAGCCAAAGGAATATGGTTCATCAACTCAACTTCCAAATTAGCACAAGAGCACCATGTTTCCAGATAAGGGACACTAGCAAATCAACCTCTAAGTAGTTCAGTAGAGAAAACATCTGGCCTTTGAAAAGAATTTGTGATACTTAACCACTGACAGGTTCTTTGAGTAGACTGCTAGTTGAAAAGGCCCAACGTACTTGATATGCATTGCAGTAGAAAATCAAGATACATATAAGCACAAACGCAGATCACAAAAAGCTACGTCCCACAGTCTTTGTTTGAGAGATTTAAGAGCAGTATTCAGGCCCAAATAGGTGAGAAGAAGAAGCTTTTTTGGCAAGAAGCTTGTACCAATTACTTGCCTAGTCATCCTGGGTCATCTATAAAAGCAAACCTTAGCCTTTTGGTTAAGATCAAGTGAATAAACATCTGATGCCTACCACAACTGACCTGAATCCTGGTGCTGGTCAAGATAATCAAGAGGCTTTGTATTACCTTCAAGATCTGAATAACTCAGCATCTAAGAAAAGGGACTATTGTCTGTCCTTACAAGTCTCTAAACTGGGAAGAGATGTTTACCCCTTCAATGGATGATGCCTTAGTTAGAACTCAGTGTCGAGGGCCAAGAAACATCTCAAACCAACTTTAAAAACAAGTTCTTCAAGGCCGTACCTGAAAACCTCTGGATATTTTTTTTAATTTGTTTTATTTTTGTTGTTGTTGTTATTGTTGTTGCAATATGTTGTTCTTCTTCGTGGTCTCTGTGCCTCACACACTAGGAGCTTTCGCGTGTGCGCGGGAGCGTTTGGAAGATTCTAGAGCTTAGTCACTTGGCAAGAACCCCTCCCCCATGCCAGTACTGTGCATGCTCCTCCCCCCGAAGCAACGGTCTCTCCTCAGTTCTTTCTCGTTCGCCGTCGCATACAGAAGGTTATCTTAGTGGCTTGTGCTTCGTTGTTTTTTCTTGGCGTTTTTTGGCTTGACTTCGGTTTTCGGACTTCTTGACTACGGCTTTGGATTACGGATTTGAATTGGTATTGAAAACCCCTTGCCTTCTCCTTTTCTTCAGACTTCTCTTCGGACTTCTTCTCTTCAGTCTCTTCTTCTTCTCACCGGACTTTTCAGCCTATGTCTGCACCTTTCAAAAAGTGTTTCTCTTGTGGACGGAAAGTCGCTCTTTCGGACAAGCATTGCGAGTGCCTTTTCTGTTTGGGCGAAACCCATAACACCCGGGCTTGCCCTATTTGTAGAGAGTTTACGACTCAGACTCTCCGCAACCGCTCGTCAAGGTTGAAGTCCCATTGCTGGGAACAGTCTTTGCGAGCGAGAGATCAGCCCAAGGCCCGCGCTGAGATGTACGAGAAATCATCATCCAGACGACGAGTGACTCCACCATCGACGGCGTCAGCGGCTGCCACACCGTCCACCTCATTGGTACCGGGCTCAGTACCGACATTGACACCGTCCATCTCCTCGCTCCCGAGGATCCCGAAGTTGTCGGCGGCTGGCAAGACAACTAAGGAGACACCTGCGGGCTCGCAGGCTTCCTTGACGACCAGGCCTCCAACTCCGGCCCAAAAGAAATGTCCTGCCACTCAGGACGTAGGAAAGGAGAAAGAGAAGAAGAAGAAGAAAAAGGAGAAGAGGCACACCCCACCTAAGGAGGTTCACCTTCCCACACCTCCACCAACCCAGCTCCCTGGGAATCCAGGAGAGCTGTCGGACCTGGAAGAGGTCCGTGAGGTGTTGGATGAGGAGCAGGCCATGAAGGTCCTGCCTTCCTCGGAACCGCCCCTTTTAACGGCTGCAGTGTCCCCACTGAGTCACCACAGATCGGTGGACCGCCGGGAGGAAGTGATGGCTGAACACCGGCCCTCGCCCAGGCCTGGGGCAGCCCTGGGCAGGAGCGTGTTCCGCTCTCCGGAGCAGAGAGTCAGGCCGCCATCACCACGCCGTCAGGAGGTCTACTATGAAAGACCGCATTCCCATCCCTCAACCTGGTCGGCCTCCACCTCTGCCTCTTACCTCGGCAGATACAGTCAGGAGGCTCATTGGCATGAGTATCCAGCATCGTACCAGTCCTACTCCCCATCTAATAGGGATCGGTACCACCTGGATGCGAGGAACTGGTCCCGCTCGCCTCCCAAAGAGGTCTATTACTCCCGGCATCGGAGTTCGCGGAGCCGTTCACCTTCTCCTTGCTGCCGGAGGTCTAGAGAGCCTTCACCCCACTACAGGGCTGTGTCGCCTCCACCACGGGTCACCTCCACAGCTACCCACCCGACTTCACAGACCATGTCGACACAGGCGGTGGTACTGGTCGCGACAGTCACCCAAGCGACCAAATGGGTGCGCTCTACGGTGGTGCCGGTGGCCTCTTCGGAGACGCCTCGTGCTACAGTCCCAACCGCCATGTCATCAGTGGTACAGGTAGCAATGGTGACCCCGGCGGTGACCCAAGATCGACCTGCTAGTAGGGAGATGTCTGCAGGCAGCTCTCGGTCCCCATCCTCCCAGTCCTATGACTCAGACTTGGAATCGGAGGACTCGATGCCGGCTTCCCATGAGTCACCTCCCTTGGCCTTCGGGGACCCGGTACTGGAGTCTGCGCCTGAGGATGTCCAACAGTTCTTGGCGATTCTGCTCTGGATGGCCGCAGCACTCGGTCTCAAGGTTTCAGAATCGGATCCAGAGGAGGAAGACCCGGTCTTCCAATATGTGGAAGCTCGTCAGCCGACCACCGCTCCGCTGCCCTTCCTGCCAAAACTCATGCAGGCCCTAAAACATCCATGGGCCAAGCCAGCTTCTGCCCAGCCTATACCACACAGGCTGGAGCACCTCTACAAAACCCAGAAGGAGAAAGCGGAGTTCCTGTTTAGCCATCTGGTCCCGAACTCCATCGTTGTAGAGTCTGCCCAGACCAAGGGTGGCAGCAGGGCACATACCACCCCACCGGACCATGAGACACCTTCGGCAGGAGGTTTTACACCGCCTCCTCACTAATCACCAGGGTGTCCAATACACAGGCGTGCCTGGCTGCCTACCTCTGCAACCTCCTGGACCACTTCACATCCCTTCTGGCTGGCCTCACAGAGGAGAATCGCCCGGCTGCGGTGCAGCTGTTCAACGAGGCCATCGCCATTGCCAACCAGAATATCATGTCCTCGAAGCACACCGTGGAGATTGCTTCAAGGGTTATGGTAGGCTCCGTCGCCCTCCGCCGACATGCCTGGCTCCGGTCATCGGGACTGCAGGAGGACAGTCGAAGGTAAATTGAAGACCTTCCCTTCGACGGCCAAGGCCTCTTCCACGCCACAACTGATGAGGCGATGGACAACATCTTTAAGGCGCACCTGACCACCAGGAAGATGGGGATAAACCAACCACCCCAGACCTGTCAGTCCTCCGGCTTGCGATCGTCTTGGCGCAGGCCTTCCTCCCTCCACCTTTCAACAGCGGTCTTCACAGTCTACCCAGTCCCGACTGTCAACTGTTGGGCCGAAGATCGTTCCGACGGCACCTGGCTTCGTCATCCAAGAAGTCTTCATCCTAGGCGAAGTCCCAGTTTTGACTGCCTCCGCAGGTCGCCACCACACCCAACCTTCAGCCTGCCAGCAGCCTTTCAAGATCAACCAAGCCTGGCCAGACACCTCGCTGACTGGCGTCAAGTCACGATGGATTCCTGGGTGCTTTCCATCATCCATCTTGGCTACACCATAGAATTTCAAGATATTCCATCACAAGGCATCTACTATTCCACCCCATCCAGCTCAGTCCTGCAGGAAGAGATCCAGCCCTTGCTTCAGAAAGGGGTGATCGAGCGACTTCTGTCTTCAGCCAAAAACACCGGCTTCTTCTCCCGGTACTTCACGGTACCAAAGACGGACAGAACCCTGCAGCCCATTCTAGACCTCAGAGGGGTGAATGACTACATCCGCCCCAAAAGGTTCGAGATGGTTACACTATCCTCGATCCTGTCTTTCCTTCGTCGAGGGGACTGGTTCGCCTCCATCGATCTTCGGGATGTTTATTTCCACATCACCATTCGCCCGCAGCACAGGCAGTACCTGCGGTTCGCAGTCAATGGCACCCGTTACCAGTACAAGGTGCTACCATTCGACCTCTCTACCGCTCCCAGGGTCTTCACCAAATGCATGGCCCCTGTGGTATCATACCTGCGGATGAAGGGCGTCTCCATCTCCTGGACTATTGGCTGTTGGTGGCTCCTGCAGACAAAAACTTTACAGCGATATCCACCGGACATTGACACTCCTGACCTGTCTCGGTCTCCGAGTCAACTCGAAGAAGTCCCACCTTGAGCCCGCCAGGCTGCTGGACTTCATCGGTGCCACAGTGGATTCGGTATCGGCGAGGTCCTACCTACCGTTAGACCAGGCACGGACGCTTTGTCGGGCCGCATCAACAGTCTTCACCACCCTGACTGTGACAGCGAGGAGGATACAACAACTCCTCAGCTATATGGCATCCACCACCGCTGTGACCTACCTCTCCAGGCTCCGCGCACGGCTCCTCCAACACTGGTTTGTCTGAGTCTTCAACCCGCTACTGGACGACCAGAGATGGCTACTTTGACTGCCCCCGCAGGTCCGTGCCTCCCTGCTATGGTGGCAGTCCTACGACCACCTCCTGTCGGGCATGCCATTCCGGGAGTCAACACCGCGGGTGACGGTAACAACCAACACCTCCCTCTTCGGTTGGGGAGCCCACTGCAGCGAGCTCAGAGTCCAAGGTCAGTGGATCAACGACGAGACCGTCCTCCACATCAACGCTCTCGAGCTGCTCGTAATTTGGAAGGTGCTGAAGGCTTTTCGCCACCTCGTCACAGACTGCACGGTGCTGATCCTGACAGACAACACGACGGCGGTCTGTTACATCAACAGGCAAGGAGGGACTCATTCGACCACCCTCCTGAACATAGCCCTCGACCTTTGGAACTGGTGTGTCTCGCTCCGAATCCATCCGGTGGCGGTTCACTTGGCCGGGCAGGAGAACACCACGGCAGACGCCCTCAGCAGGGACACCTCTTGCCACCACCAGTGGTTCCTTTCCGACAGGGTGTTCCGTATGATCCAGGACCGGTGGAGCAAGCCGATGATCAACCTCTTTGCCACCAGTCAGAACGTGAAGTGCCATCGGTACTGTTCTCGGGCTGGTCACGATCGCGGTTCCATCGGCAATGCCTTCCAGTTCAGGTGGAATGAGGGATTCTTCTACACGTTCCCTCCATTTCCCTTCTGGGCCAGGTGATATCGAAGATCCTCACCGACCGAGCCGACGTCATCCTTGTAGCCCTGTACTGACCGAGGCAACACTGGTTCGGACCTCTGCTCGAGGCTGCCCACGAATGACTTCTCAGGCTTCCACTGACACCGGACCTACTGTCGCACTCCGACGGCCTTGTACTCCACCCAGACCTGCTGCTCTTGGCCCTCCATGCCTGGAGGATATCGCCGTAGACGATCCTGCCATCGGTAATGTCTTGATCACGGCCAGGAAGGAGTTGACACGCCACAACTATCATTACAAGTGGCAGCGCTTCGTGGCCTTTGCTGAAGCAAGACGGGAGATGGTATCGCCTGTCAACTTGCCTACCATACTCCACTTCCTCTTGCACCTTTGACAGCAGGGCCTTGCCTTCCCTTCCTTGAAGGTCTACCTCGCTGCCATCGTGGCATACCAGCCTCCATGATCTTCCTCCACGGCTCTCTTTCGAGACGGTACCGTGAAGCAGTTCATGAAGGGCTTGCAGCACCTGTACCCGCCGGTATCGCCCCTCTACCACCATGATCACTATTGCTGGTGCCATCGTAGCTGACGAGACCGCCCTTCGAACCGATGGCGACTGCTGATGACAGGTTGCTCACCATGAAGACTGACTTCCTGGTGGCTGTCACGTCGGCCAGGCGAGTGGGAGAGCTGACAGGCCTAAGGTCTGACGAGCCCTTCCTTGTGTTCCACAGGGACAAAGTGGTCCTTCGGCCGGACATTTCATTTTTACCAAAGGTGGTGTCCAGTTCCCATCTCGGCCAGGACATCATCTTGTCGAGCTTCTATCCAGACCCGACGACACCGTTGGAGCGATCCCTTCATTCCTTGGATGTTCGTCAGGCCTTGGCCTTCTACAAGGACAGGACTGCCTCTTTTCGGCAAACCCCACACCTTTTTGTATGCTATGGCAGGTGTCGGAGAGGCCACAAGGTGTCCACCCAACGGTTCTCGAAGTGGGTGGCCGGGACAATCCTGCTGGTGTACGAGCTTGCCAAGAAGCCTCCGCCAGCATTTCTCAGAGCTCATTCCACCAGAGCTGTTGCGACATCTGCAGCCCTCCTGCGATGAGTTGACCTGCAAGAACTCTACTGTGTGGCGACCTGGTCTCAACCATCAACCTTCATGAACCACTACAGGCTGGACTGCCGGTCCCACAGTGATGCCCGGTTTGGACGTGCTGTGCTGGCTTCTGTACTATAGGACCTGGCCCGCCATCCAACCAGTAAGCTACATAGTCTCCTAGTGTGTGAGGCACAGAGACCACGAAGAAGGAGATCAAGTTGCTTACCTGTAACTGTAGTTCTTCGAGTGGTCATCTGTGCCCTCATACACACCCGCCCTACCATCCCCTCTTTTTCAGGTCCTTGGATAACTTTCAGCAGACTACAGAACTGAGAAGAGACCGTTCTCGGCGGGAGGAGCATGCGCAGTACCGGCATGGGGGAGGGGTTCCCACCAAGCTACTAAGCTCTAGAATCTTCCGAATGCTACCGCTCATGCGCGAAAGCTCCTAGTGTGTGAGGGCACAGATGACCACTTGAAGAACTACAGTTACAGGTAAGCAACCTGTTCTATTATGTTATTCTATGTTTTGTATTATGTTTGATCTATGTTATGTTTGTGATTTGTAAGATATGTGTTTTAATGGTTGGAAATTTTAATAAAAATAATTAAAAAAAAGAAAAGAAAAAGAAAAATCCCCAAAGCTACCTCAAAATGCTCAAAACAACCTATGCAGAAGAGTGCATCCAGCAATGTCAAGTTCAGCTATATTGTTGGCTTTGGATCTAGAGCCACTTAAGATCAACCATCAAGCTAATGTTGTTTACTAGAAAAAGCCAAGTCCCTTTTTTATTTTTTTATTTTTGAAATAGTTTAAAATTAAATATTATTGCAATCAAAAATCCACAAGGTACAAATACAAAATGCCACTCAATATCAATCAGACCAGAATGTGATCATTAAAGCCATTTCCTTATCATAGATCTTATGACTATTACACCTCATGGCTTTTGGCAAAGAAATTATGATCTTCAATAACATCTCCATTAAATGTTCAAATGTTCAAACATGGAACATCCCTCCAGAAATCATGCTGCTGTTCTGTTGGTCCTCTCCAGTGAGTGCCTGTAGTTATCAAATAATGAGCAGGAGGCACCTTTCAATCAAAAAGTCTTGGTTTGTGTCTCCTGTTCTCCTTCTTATATTCTCTGACAAGTTATCAAGCAGCCAAGTGTCCCATCTGCTCTTCCACCATTCCTTGAATGTTCTATTGCCTGTTTTCCAAGCAGTAGCTCTTTCAAGTCAGGCTGCCACTGGAAAAGAAATTATTAAATCTTTGTGTTTCAATTTTTTATTTTCCTTGAAATATAAAGATAGTAACAAAAGCCAGAGCAAAACCTGATGTTTTGTTCAGAGACGATAGAAATTAGTTTTAAAAAGTTTTGCCACAATTCATTAATAGCTGGAAAATGTAACCACATATGAACATATGTACTAGTGTAATTACATCCCCTCCAACATTTGGGCTTAATGTTTTAATGAGTGGGAGAAATTAGGACTGATAAAGACAGAATATATATTTTTGTAAAAGGAGAAATTAAACAATGTTAGTGCTACACTAACATGTATTGGAGCTCCAAATAAAAAACATTTTTTTTCAATAATTAGATGAATTTGCTGTAAGAGATTTATATGTAGCTGGGAACTCGAATATAGATATTTTAAAAATTGAAGATAGAAATTACAATAACAGAAATATGGGAAGGAAAAAGGAGGCAAAAAGTAAAAAAAATTAAAAATAGATTTTAGTAAAATGGTAGGAGATATGTGGTCAAAGAGAAAGTGAATATACACACTTCTTTGGTTGATATAAAACGTTCAGTGGTATAGGTTTTTTCTTAGTAAAAAACGGTAACAGTACCAAATTGGAAAAAAAATCTAAACTGACCGTTATTAGATTTCTGATCACATGCCTTTGCATATATTAAAAATGATAGGTGAAAAGACAGTAAAGAAGTAGAAGTTTGACCCTATAGTAATATCACAAGAAACGAATAAAAAAGAATTAATTAAAGATACTCATACTTATTTTCAACCAAAGGGTCATGGTGAGTAAACGAAGGCATAATATGGGACACTTTTAAAGCAGGGATCAGGGGAAATGCATTAATATTGAGTTAGGGATAAAAAAAGAAAGACATTTCTATAGGAAACAGTTGATAGGAAGCAGAAAAGTTTAAAATGGAATATCAGAAATATAAAAAAGAGATAACTGCGTCAAATTCTATTTATTTTCAAAGTTCTTCAGAATCTAGATCAATTTTGTATCTCGCTGTCAATTGATTGTATAGAAACCAGAAACAATTTATTCCTTCTGTTAGTCGGTTTGTTTTTAACTGCCAATTTCTCCCAACTTGTTTGAGAAAATTAAATAGTTGCTTTCAGGACAGTCCTTTGGCTAATTTGTTTGCTTTTTGGAGGGGGCATCCCAACTACACCGTAGCTTTGTAATGGAGTTTCGAGGAATGGGAAATCTCAGAGTGCTTGCACTGTAGAGCTCAGTTTCTAGAAAGCTATCGCATTGTGAGATGGTAGAAAAAGATCTGGGACACATGGTTAATGAAAAAACTTGCACACAATGAGAGAGTAAGAAAAGGATACATCCCACAAGACCCCTTTGAAGCAAAATGGCTTCCTTTTATTGTAAGCTTTTCTTGCCTTCTTTATAGGACTTGAACTCCATGTTTGCTCCCCATGTTCAGGGAGCTCTCAAGATGTAGGTTCCCCACTCCTGATTTGGATCATTGCAGTGGTCCATCCTTGGAAATGGTTGGATTATGAACTTTTGGTCAATCGCTAGTTCAGGGGAAGCTTTCTGAGTGCCAGCTTCATTGCTGCTAATTTACTGTTACAGAGGTGAAGAAGCAAAGGTGAACAGTTCAAAGGCATTTTTTCTCACTTGGGCTGGAGGTTTGGTGAACAAAAACATATCATTGGAAAAGGTTTTGAATTACTGCTCTTTTGAAAATGAAGGAGCGTAATCACTCCTGTCTACACTGGACTTGTGCTCTCCTAAATCCCTAACAGAATGCCAGTTTCCATCAAATGAGTACAAGTTCGCTCAATGGGGTACAGCAACCACTTCCCTCCAAAGCAGCTTTCAGTTCCAGAATTTCTGGGGACTATTGTGAGAGCTGCAGTTCAGTCTCATCTGGTGGGCCAACAGTTGCCCACTTGGCTGTGTATTTTGGGAAAGGAACTGCATCTACCCCTTCCTACTGCCCATGCCTCCAGGGGTTAAAAGGAGCTGTAGGCCAAACCTTCTGGAGGGCTAAAGGTTGTTCACCTCTGGCCCCAAGCCCTGTGCCCTCAAGCCCGTTGCTTCCCAGCCAATGGTATTCAGAGGCATGTTCCCCAGGTAGGTTCCATGCAGCCTTCCGGGGATTCAGAGATCACAGGGCCTGGCTGCTCTTTTTCACTTTACAGGGGATGGGAAGGAATCTCAGGGTGAGAACACAGCCTCGATACAGAGACTGGAGTGTTGTTTGTGTATATGAGGAATGTACCTCTTTATGGGTTCTCTGAGTTTGACTTCCACTGCATATTACATAGGCAATTGCAAAGTATGCCCCAGTCTATAGTTTCCATTAACACAACACATCTCCACTCTTCCAAAGATCCATGCGTGCAATGAGGTGTCAATTCTAGATGTTACTGGATTAGTCTTCTCCCCGTGCTGCTTTCTAGTATTGCAACCCTAGGATGCAATAATGAGGACAAAAACATATAAAACACAAAAGAGAACCAAATACAATATAGAATTCCAGTGCAACAGACTTCCCCTTTTATTCTTTCCCAAAGGCATCCTTCAAACCCTCCACCCACTTCTTGATGGGGAAAACCGACTCGAATCTAGATTCAATCGGACACATCTTTACTCTCCCCAAAGGCCCAGGCATCCAAAGAGGTGCCGGTGTGGGACGGGACTCCGGGACTCTTCTCCCTGTGCTGCTCCATAGCACTGCAACATTCAGATGTAAATTTAATGTCTGTCATTTGAAACACAAAACAGAACCAATGGCAATCTAAAAATTCCACTGGAGAAAAAATCTCCCCTTTCCTTCTCTCCCAAAGGCCCAACTCAACATCTTCTCCCTTCTCCAAGGCGAAAAAGGTCTTCTTCTCCACCACCGCCCAGTCAACTACAGATTCCCTGCAGCTCCACCTTTCCCTATCTTATTATGGGACTCAGCTGGCAGGGACAGCCCCTTCCTAAGGCTTTCCCCACCCCCTGGACCACATCAAAAATTCATGCAGCTGAGATAGTTATTATTCACTGTTAGTGTTCGTGATTGTTATTAGAATGGCTTCCATGAGTCAACTCTTGCCTCGATTCTTCAAGTATCCTACTTTTTCACTTAAGAAAGGTGTGACTTCTGTAACCTCCCCAGGTTTTTGGTTTTCGCTCTGAAAGTGCAGGGCCTGGGACACTGCTCAATTTCATTGCTCTTGCAGGAGCCCGTCCCATACACTCCAGCATTTCACCAATGAGAAAACACAACATGTGGATCCAAGTGACATCCAGATGTAGTCCACTTGGCAAAGTTTGGAATGACAAAAAAACACATAAGCAAAGAGAGGTCATCACACTTTACTTGGGCCTGGGAATTCTGCATTGTGACTACTTGAAAAGGGAAAACTTTGCCTCCTTCCCTTCTGCATTAATACATTACAAACCACTTTTACACTTTAAGCTCGGGTGCAACCACTAAAGTCAGCTGAGGACAAATGAGGCAACTGCGAGAATGAGAGACATGCTGGGATGTGTCCAAACCTGCTGCAATAGTGGAACGACAGAGGAAGAATCAGGACTTTTCCTGTCAAACCAGGACAGTTGGAGGGAATGCCTTAGCATTACACCAACGTCCAGCATTAACTCTATCCCAGGACTTTTGAGATCACTGAACCCACCTTTGATCTCCTAAACTGCTCTAGAACTCCACAGAGCACTTGCTGGAGCAACTGTTAGGGTGGATAAACAGACCATACCTTACCGTACCCCAAATGGACACAGAGATGATATGAACCCCCAAACACAAGATACGAAGGTACAAAAAGAGAAAGACAGATAGGCATATCCACCCTAACACAACCAGATGAAACCATCACAGGCTTCATTTCACAGATGAGGTGGAGAACTGAGAGGCCTCTTTGGTTCTCGACATCTTCTCCACCCTGAGATTTCTTGCCTAGAAAAGTCCTTCTCCTGATTGTCCACTTGAAGAGTTAATAAAGATTAATTAATGTGAAAGGCTAGTTAACATCTAAGTTCAGAAAAGACCTCCTCAAATATGGGGGTGCAGGATTGTTGCTGTTGTTAAAATCATGGCATAGGTAAAGTAACTTTTGTCATTTTTCCACTACTTACACATCTAGACATTGAAGAGCATGTGAAGAGCTGTGGAGTCTAATGCTCACAATGAATTCAACCCACTTCCTCACAACCCACCCAGGTTCCCTGCCATCTGCCTTTCACCTCCTTTCTGCTGAAATCCTGCACTTTAGGAGCAGACAACTTGCGTCCATCCCACTTCCCATCAGCTAGAGCTAAAAGTAAATGACTGCCTCATTTTCTACAGATGAACCATGGCAAGCAAAGCTGCCTTCTGTTTCTTCATTTGCTTGGTGTATTTATTTTTCACTTCTCTCGCAAGAGGAGACCCAAAGGATCTCAATCTTGAGCAGTCTAGCTGGGACATGGGCAATCTGACCTGGAAGAAATTTCTTCTTTCATTCCAGGTTCAGAATTTCGCCCATGGGTTGCTACTTGTTCACATTTCAGGGGATGTTCACATGGGACAGTGTTCCCAGGTACGTGACTCCATCCATACAACATATTTTTCCCCTCTTTCATCCAACCTACAATTGATAAATTGGAGACACACCCAGCTGAGACATCGCAGAGGCTGAGACAGAAAAATACCCTTGTCTCCAAGCAGTTGGCCAAGGTCTCCCAGTTTCAGACATGTGGCTTTTTGCTTGCCTTTCTAGGCTGGTTCTTGTGCAATCTAATTAGAGGAAGCCACCAGTGGCAGAGCTGGGAGGTGGAGAACATCCCAGGGGTCCACAGGGTCACCATTTGCCTAAGGAAAGAATCAGACCCTCCACTGTGTACAATGGGAAGTTAAATGTAATCACCCCTTCCTGCTGTCCATGCCTCGTGGGGTTGAGGGGAGCTGTAGGCCAAACTTTCTGGAAGAATAAAGATACTGCACCTCTGGTCCAAAGCCCTGAGCCCGCAACCCCAATGCCTCTCCACCACTGATATTCAGAGGCAGGCTCCCTGCACAGGTTCCACATACCCATCCTAGGGTCCCCAGATCCCAGATCCCAGCCACTCTTCACCAGTTCACAGGGAAGCGGAGTGGGGAGGAATCTTAGGGTGAGAACACTGCCTCACAATGGAGGTGTGTCTAGTTCTGTGTTGTGTATGTGAGAGTACCTCTTTATGGTTTCTCTGAATCCAACTTGAACTGCATCTTGAAAAGGCAATTGCAACTTAAATCCTAATCAATAGTTTGAAGAAGACAAGAAATTCTATATGAAATCTGAAACTTCTGCACTCTCCCCAAAGGCCCAAGCATCCAAGGAGGTGCCAGCTGAGGACATGACTGGAGGACTCTTCCCCTTATGCTGCTCTGTAGTATTCCAACATTTGGATGCAACTTTCACACCCAAAATATGAAACACAAAAGAGAAGCAAATGCAGTCGAGAACTTCCATGGTAAATAATTCATTTTCTTCTCTCTCAAAGGCATAACACAAAAATCCCCCTCCTTTCCTGAAGGTAAAAAGGGTCTCCCTCTACCCCTCCTCAGCCCCAACAACTGCACCTCACTTCCAGCAACTCAGTTTTCTTTTGGAACTGAACAGGTAAGAGGAGCCCCATCCCTAGGGTTTCCCCACCCACTGGGCCAGACCAAGAATTCAGAGGGTTGACACGGGTACCCCTGAGTGTTAGACTTGGGGGATTCTATTGGAATGGGCTACTCAGTGAAACTGTGGTGCTGATTCTTCATGTGTTATTGATTTCAATAGGAGAAGGAGGTGCCTCCTGCAGCATTCTAAGGGGCTCCCCCCAGATCTCAGATTTTTGTCCTGGAATCGCAAGGCCTGGGGTGTTGCTGACCTTCATGTCAGGTAAGGAACCTCTTGAATAAACTCCAGTGTGCCAAGAGGACAGTCAAGATGTGTGGAGCCAACCAAGAGGAGATTGCAGTCACAAAGAGAGAAGTTCTTAACAATGCAGAAGACATACGCTAGGAGAGGTTATAGCAGTTTGCTTTTGCCTGCCCCAATTGGGAAGGAGAAGATTCCACCACCTCATAAAGAAGCCATTCTATCTTCTTGCAGGAACTATGTCAAAAGTCAATAAGAGAACTGACTGAGAACATCCGTTTGTTCACAGAAAGAATGACAACTATGTTAGAATGTTAGAATGAGCTGTTCCCTTTTCACCAATCTTGCAGTTTATGTTAAACAATTCTTGTGCACTTTTTCTCTCTCTTTAGAAGCTCTATAAAAATCCTGATGTTTCAATAAAGTGTTGTTCATCTTTCTCAGACCACTGCCTGCACCCAAGCTGACAACAGAGGCTGGCAAGATGGTCCCTCTTGGCCAAGAGTAAAGTGTATGAGACTCCTTTCCAACCTGATACAGGACTGACATTCAGCTCCATGATTCTATCTGGGAAACAAGAGTGGACTGATATTTTAGTCATGCTCAACAGTATTTCTCAACTGTAATTTTGCAAGGGAGCTAAAATTAAAGATACTTGAATATGTTTATACAAATATAACTCAGAGAATAACTATCACAAATAAAACTTGTTTGTATTTGTAGAATTTAATTTCAGTGATGCAGGATGTTTGTAGAGATGTGACTTGGAAACTAAAAGTTTCCATTTTCTTTAATTACAGGAAAGTTGTCTGAAATTATCTTGTTATGGTATTTGGAGCTGGAGGAGAAGACTTCCCTTTATATGGATTTTAACCACTTCCACAACTTTCAGAAATTGCCTAGATTTCATAGATACAATTTTTATAGAAAAATAGATATAGAAGAGCCCACAAGGGCCACCTAGTCCAATACACAAACCGCTCCAAAGAGATAGCTATCCACGCTTGGTGAAAAGATCTTTAAAAAAAGGCAGTTCCACCAATCCATTGAACCTGCAAAAAGCTCTTGCCATCAGAAGGTTCTTCTCAATATTAAACTGGAATTTCTTTTTTTGGGAGTGAGGTTCATTGGTTCATGCCCTAATCCGTAGAGCAGCACAAAACAAGAATGCTCCACCTTCTACATGATCTTCTACATGAAATCTGAGTGCAAGTCATCTAGCCTTAAAGATTTGAATTCTAAGGAGCTAAGCAATCCTGTACTACCTCTTTACCTATATCAGGGATGCAGTCCCCCTTACTTCATCATTTGTTCCATTTGTATCAAGTTGAACACTGCTTTCCTTTTGGGAGAAGACTGAGGAAAAGTATGTGTTGAGCAATTACTCCTTCTCTCAGTTCCCTATTAGTGTTTCACCCTTTGTCCACATCGTGACCCTATCATTTCCTTGGCCTTCCCCTTCCTGCAGATATAGCCCAAACTCCACTTTTATTATCTTTAACCTCTCTAGGAAGCCTGAGCTTTTCTGAGCTTTAGTTTTTCTCACTGTCTCGGTACAAATTCTGACCATTTGTTTGAATTCTTTTTTGGAGACTTTCCCCTTCCTCTATGTCTTGTATACATTTCCTTTAAATTTCAGCTCACTAAAAATTCTTCATAGAGCTGTCCTGCAAATTTCTTAAGAAACAGCTCAAGAAAACAACTAGGCTTAATCCCAAAGACCCAAGCTGACCTTCCACCAGTCTCATGCAAAATGCCTGTTTTTCCTCTCCCTGTTTGCTGAGCTCTTAGTCACTGAGTTCTAGTCACTGCAGGAGAAACTATTCAAAACTAATGACTGCCAGCTAGCCCCACTCCCTAACCCAGAAGACAAAAGCTGATTCTGTCTCTTCCACCAGTCCCAGCAGAACACCCGTTTTCCTCTCTCAGTTCTCCAGGGACTGCGGAAGGAGTCGCAGATACAAAGTGGCAGCTAGTTCCACCCTCCAGTCCAGTTTTTATAATATAGATCCTCTATTCCTTATAGTACTCTCAGAAATGAAGTAGGAATGGGAGAAGATATGTTAAGGAGAGTGCTAACCTAATAAGCCCCTTAACCCTATTCATCCTAATGGAACTACTCCTAAGTAAGTAATTTGAGTCTTGAAACTAATCCTTGTTAATATTCCAACTTTGGAGGATTAACATAAAACACAAAGTAATTTTGCAGACACCTGTCAGAACTAGCATTTGAGTTAAGAACCAACCAGCAAGGTAAAATTGCTTGGCTGTTAAACACTGTAGAGTAATTCAATACAATCCAGATTTATTTTTGGAGAAATATTGACACTGAAATTCCAACTGACATTGAACAATTTAGTTTTAAAAAAATGAAGTTTCCCTTTTTTAATATCAAACTTCAAATTTAATTTATAACATATTTGATATTTATTCACTCTTATCATTGAGGTCAACATGTTTTAGTGACTTCATTTTTAGACTCTATGGGCCTATGAGTGTGAGGACTGTCATGTCAACACCTGTAGGCACTAACTACTTGTCCATCTTCTTGGTCTACCTACTCTGACTGTGGCTTTCCCAGGTGCCAAGCAGAGAAAGTTAATTCCTATCACCTGCCATATGATCTTTTGTAGCAACAGAGATGCCAGGAGTGGGACCTGATACCATCTGCATCAGTGGTTCCCAAACTTTGGTCTTCCAGGTGTTTTGGACTCCAGCTCCAAAAGCTTCAGCCAACTTGGCCAACAGCAAGTTATACATGCATAACACATGCTCTGCTAACATTGAGCTCTGCTTTTCCCGTAAAAGAGTCAACCAACCAAAACTTCTTCCACCACCATCTTAAACAGCAGCTTAAAAATCTCAAGGAAGGTACAGATTTGTCACTCTTAATTGTCACATTTTCCCCTAAAAAATGACTTTCAACAACTATCCTTGATGCAGAAGCTTATGAATTTCACAGATTTATTTATTAGTTTTTGTGCTTTTTGGTTGGCCTAATAAAGGTATCACCACAATGTGCCTTTTGCATTTCATTATATTTTGTTGCACATCCAACACATCTACTTTGCACTGGTGGCAATTCTTAAGCGCTTTCTAGTTGTTGCCCATTCATTACTTTTGAACTTGAAGTATACAAGAAGAAAAGGCAAAAATCTGACCTGGACACAGTGCTCTCCGGTGGCCAGATGAGGTAAGACCAGGCTTCCATTCTTTCATTGGGTAGAAGATGGGATTTCAGTAGATATTGGCCCTTTCCACATGTGTGTGTGTGGGGAAATGCCCGAAAACGCCCGAAAATGGAGCTTACCAGCAGCCATTGCCACGCGGAGCAGAGCGAGCTCGCTGCTTCACATTACTCTGGCGTCCCAAATGGCAGCTTCCAGTTGGTGGAGGCTCTCCACCAACCGGAGAAGCTCACCAGCTTGAAGCTCGCCCCCGGCAGGTCCACAGGCACGCACTTGCGCAAGCCTGCAAATCCATATCGGAGCCGGGCGACGGAGCAGCACGGGCTGCACGCTCCGTGCTTTTTAAAAACCTCGAAAAAGAGGTTTTTAAAAAACATGCAGAGCGGCTAGTTCCGGCCGCTCCTGAGTGGATTCTGGTGTGGAACTACAAAAAGTAGTCCACGGCAGTCCACTCTAGGGTGTAGAAGACCTCCGTTGGAGGTCGCTCTGCACCATTTTAAATGCCCGGTGTGGAAATGGCCATAGCTTCCCTGCATCTGGTCAAGCCTCTGTAGCTCAGAAGACTGAACAACTTGAGTAAATACACCTGGATTAACCTTGCTGCTCTGCAGAGGCAGAGTTTTTGTTAAGGGTCCTTCCTAAACAGGCAAATAAACCACCCCCACATACAAACACACCCTACCTATTGGATTTCTCAGTTCCAGCATTAAAAAAAAAATCTCTCTATCATCAGGACTCTTGTACCATTTTTTGCTTTTCTTCCAGGCCATGATCTAGGACTTTTCAGCTGTATCAAAACTCTGCACCCTTTTTTTTAAAAAGACCACTCTCTTAGGTTCCCCTTTCCCCCAGGGCTTCATTTCAGAATCTAGCATTCATTAGCAAGCTTGTTTTCCATCCCTCCTTGCACAGATATGTTTTCTCTGTGTCAAAGGCTTCCTGATTCTGGCCCTGATGCCCATCCTTGAGCATCAAATCTGAAGCTTTTTGCTTCCGTTGATGGCCCACAGACTAAGCACTGCCAGATCTTTGCGGAGTCTTTTGGAGAAGGAGGACTAGAAGTAAAGAAACCCTCTGCTCTGTTCTGCATACATTTACTCTTGTCCCAGTTTTTTTCCCACCACTCAGCCTCCTCTCCCTTACTCAGTTTTTCCCTGCTCCTTTTTGATGTTCTTTCTCTCCCCCTGCCCACACTCAGACATTTGATGCTGAAACCCCAAAGCCTCTTCTCTACTCAGCTGGTGTCTTAGTTCCTTTACCACCACAGAGAGCTTAGTTCAGCCTGCAGGGAACAAGGCTGGTTGGCTACAACCTCATGGTTGCTGTTTAAAGGTATATTAGAAGAGGTAAAGGACTGCGTGTTTTTATTTTTGCTCACAAAACAGAGGAGAGTAAACCATAAATGTATGATTTGCCAAACTGAAAACTGATTTGTGTCATGAATAGGACCTCTGACCCTTCCGATGCTCTGCCTACAGTTCCCATCAGCACCTTGCAGCGTGGTTGTTGTAAGGGATTGTAGTAGCTATAGGTCAAAACTTCTGGAGAGTCAAAGGGTTTCTTTAGCTGATTTTGAAAAAAAATGTGGCAAGGAAAAGATTTGGAATGTTGATCTCAGTGGAGTCCCTTCAAGACCCTTCTTTGTGCCTTCCTGGCCAGAGTATATAGTCTTGCCTTCTGTTACTTCCTGACTGAAAGCATGAGTCCCCAACCACACAACCATTTCATCAGCTTCAGAGAAGCTTATGGATACACAATCAAACAAGGGGTGGTTAAAGACTATGGCCACCTGTTTCTGGAGAGTTTGCCCAACAGTAGAACAGGCCCTCTCTGCCTTCAGCTCCTTACTGGAACATTTTTGCCTAATAAGGAAAGAAATGGAGGCCACTAAGAGAGAATTACGGGGAGCTCTCCAAAGTGTTGATCTAGTTGCCTGAAGCTGTATGAACCTCCACATTATCTGCACCAACTGCAGTGGTGGACAATGATGATCCTCCAGGTATTTTTAGCTTCCAACTGCCATCAACTCTAGGCAGCCTAGCTCATGCTGGGAATTTAGGAGAGCTTCAGTCCAAAAGCACCTAGAGATACACAGTTGCCTGCTCTTGTCCTACTGTGTCTACACTCGATGTGTACTGTGATTACCCATGATGTTAAACCAGCCAACCTTACTATATCCCAACCCAGGAAGTTGCCCTCCAAACTTCTGTCTCTGATTTCTGAGCTATTGGCTGGTTATGTCTACTCAGAAATAGTATTTTTAAAAAGCCCAAAGTAAAATGGCAATTATACACTTAGAACACCACTGACAATGAATGCCGCGCAAATATATTAAAATGGTTGGGTTTCAGCGAATATTGAAGTAGGAGCCTTCCCCCAGCATCAGCAGCAACAACAACAACAAGAAGAAGAACATCTTTATTTATACTCCTTGTTTCCCCCAAAACTGGGACTCAAGAGAGCTGGCTTGATTTACCAGTCAATCAAGAAACCAACTGAGTTGTGTGAATTCATTAAGGCCAACATCTGCCTTCCGGGGAAGCTTCCAAAGCAGCTCTCCCAGGCTCCAAACAGCAGTTTCCTCGAAGCTGCATAGCACCTTCTGGGCTCTGTGTACTAGCATACGGATTCTGTGTTTCCTGCTTCCCTTTCTACTTCCATGTGCCTTAGGATGGCATCAACCACCATACATGGTGCCCCAATATCACTGTTGTTCTGTGAAGACTCTCATCATGCACAGGAAATTTTATTGTTTACTCTCCTGAGATATTCAACAAGAATGCATGGAAGCAGAATCAGGCTAGGCTCAGTATCCCCAGCATTCCCACTGACTGTGGCCTTGGATCTCTGCAGGAAGAGAATGTTACCATAGTTACTAGCCCGGACTTGTGGGATATTAGATATCATTTTGATATCAATAATTTGGCCTACTATACCCCTCTGTCCTCCACGTGCTTGCTGAGGCCCCAGACAAGCTCTCAGACAGGCACGGTCACTAATTGCTGTAATATTCCACACAAATACAGGCAGGCCAGAAATAGCCATCCCATCGCTTCAGGAGACCTCAAGGCAAGTACCACATTATGTATGCATGCTACTTACAAAGAACTCCCTGCCCCGAGCAGGCAGCTTGATTAGTCAAATACTCATCTGTCAAGCACTCTGCGTTGGCATACTGGCTGCTCTATTGACAATTCGGACTTAAGCCAATCATGAAAAATTCTGACCTTTCAGAGGCTTTGTCTCCAGGCCAAAACTCATTGTTTTCCCCAAGTACGGACTAGCCTATGGCCACATTTTCCCCTATAAAAACCCCTGACTTTGAGAGCCTCATCGGATCGCTCCCGACTTCCATTCCACCTTGCTGCCACTTTGCTTGGTGAGCCTTCCCCTCCATCCCATGTACTGAGAAACTCCATATCTTCGAACTTCTGCTTCAGACTTCTCAGGCTTCAGGACAGGTGTAGCATTACCCATACCAGAAACCTCCTCTAAAAATCCCTCTATCCAACTCCAACCTTTATTTCTATAGTTATCTGTGTGAGTGTGTTGCATACACTTGTTTGATTGTATTTTAATAAAAACAACAATTATTAATTTACTTCTGTTTGCTCCTTGACTTGGTCTGACCCCGTAGACATTGGGTAAAAGATCTCGCTCTGTTGCCCTGCCTCTCATATTGCTAGCTTGTGCTCTTTGCTAATTTCCCCAACTTGTATAATTTGGAGCGCACTTAGGTGTCCCTCACGGGACCCCCAGAAATCAGGGTAACAAGAGAAGAGGTATGAACTGCTGTACATTGAGCTGAACCAGCTTGGAATCCTACAGGTGACTGAGGACTTTGTGTGGGAAGATTCTCTTAATCACATTCAACCCATGAAGGCCTGAGGTTGCAGACAGACAGTAGAGACAAAAAAACACTGATGGTGAGACAAGCATATGCAACTGTGTTTTACAGCCCCAGTTGCTAGGAATGTGTGAAGGTGAACCCTTCAACTTTTCTGGATTGTTCATATTATTTGCTGGTGTATCTCATCATTCTTCTCTTCTCCTCAAGAAGGCTAAACGGCAAGCAATTGCTTCTTCTTAGCATTCAGTGCCAGTCTCTGCATCCTTGAAAAGCAGAGATTCAGCCTAGAAATGCATCAATATTCTACATCCCACCCTGCCTTACATCCTATGGGGTTTCTTTTCTAGGCCCTGCCATGCTCACCATGACCCAAGTCTCTCAGTTGTCAGTTAAATTATCTTAGAGGCACCCTCTCTCTCCCCCATGAGTTTATTTTGGCTGCTTAAAGTTGACATTTGTCTCTATCTACTTTCAGGTTGTATTTATTTTCTTCAGTGCTGTTCCTTGACATGTCCAGACATTTCTCAGTGACCATTAGTGATCCTGCCCCATAAAATTATTATCATTTCTTTGAACTAGTGCTAGCAGTCAGCTGTCCTGGTCTGTTTAGCACCTAAACAGGAGCTTGGCTAGCAGGAAGGCCAAGAGGCATTTGGCATAGGTGTTGGTGGAAGAGACAGCACAAGGAAGAGACCTCTTCAGCCCCAGAGAACCTCTTAGGAGAGTTTCTTAGGTTAAGGCTTTTGTGTCTATTGGAATAAGGCTGCTTGTTTGTTTGTTTTGTTTGTATGAGCTGAGAAGAGGTTTCCTTGTGTGCTTGTTATCGTTACACTGTAGTTTGGTAAGTGTGTGTCTGTTAAGTTAAGGCTAATTGTGTGAGCTGAGTGGGGGCTTGCATTAGTGTTCTTTTGCGTGTAGGCCCAGGTCCTCTGCCTGAGCACATGGTCTTAAGCACATGGTCAAAGCATCTGTTGAGAAGAAGCAAGTCAAAGAGTTGGTTGGGGAGGAGACATTAGCTGTTTCTATAGTCACAGCCCTAGTCCCTGGAGTTTGGCAAACAGGCCAGGCCAATAGACATTTTGTGTGGTCATTTAGTGGTGGAGATTTGAGAGGGAGGCCTGGAGTTCTATTTCAATGCCTGCTTAGATCGCTGAATATGGATGGTGAGAGAGCTGCTGCAGTCACCTGCAACAGCTGTGGTATGTTTATGTTCTTGCTGGAGGATATGGGTAGCTACACCTGCAGCAAGTACAAGTTGGTTGCCCTATTGGAAGAGAAGGTCAGGCAACTTGAGGCCTGTGGAGACAGCATGAAGTTTTCTTGGACAGAGTGGAGCAGACCTGTCCCGGATGAGGAACACACAGGGGATATCTCTGAAGAGGAAGTTAGTTCCCAAGTACAGGAGTTAGATATTTGGAGGAATGTGACCAGAGGTGTATCTAGGGTGGGGCAACTGGAGTGCATGCCAATGCCAATGGGTGCCAAAAAACCAATCTCCCCACCCATCTGCCCAGGCCTGGCCTGCTGCTGCCCCTCCCACCCCTGTCAGGTTCCTTCCCATTGTCAGGAATACTAAAACAGAAGGGAGTTTGTGATGAATGGGAGTTTCTAAAAAGTGAGATATTGAAGGCCCATTTTCAAACAGTTCCAATGAGAAGGAAAAATGGCAGGTATCTAAAGAAACCAGGATAGATGTCTAAAGAACTTTTAAGTGAGCTAAGATTTCAAAGGGACATATAAAAGAAATGGAGAACGGGGGGGGGGATCACCAAAGAGGAATTCAAATGAATAGCCAGAAAGTGTAGGGAGAAAGTCAGAAAAGCTAAAGCCTAGAATGAGCTGTAAGCACTTAGAAAGGAATGCTGTGATCACTAACAGTCAACATAGGTTTCTCAAAAACAAGTCATGCCAAACTAATCTTATCCCTTTTCTAAATAGAGCTACAGTTTGATAGATGAAAGGAATGCTATGAATATAGCATATATTGATTTCAGTAAGGCTTTTGACCTCATCATATTCTTGCAAACTAGCTAGTAAAATGTGGGCTAGACAATGTTACTGTTAGGTGGATTTGTAATTGGTTAATTGACCAAATCCAAAGGGTGTTCACCCATGGCTCCTCTTCATCCTGGACAGGAGTGACTAGTGGGGTGCCACAGGATTCTGTCCCAGGCCCAGTGCTATAAATGACTTCAATAATGGAATAGGGCAAAATTATCAAATATGCAGATTGCACCAAATTACAAGGGTTAGTTAATACCCTAGAAGACAGGGTCAGAATTCAAAATGATGTTAACAGATTAGAGAGTTGGGCCAAAACTAACAAAATGAATTTCAATAGAGATAAATATAAGGTGGGGGGGGAATGAAACGCACACAATAGAATGGGTGACACCTAGCTTGGCCATAGTATGTGTGAAAGGGAGTCTTAGTAGACCACAACCTGAATGTCAGTCAACAGTGTGATACAGCAGCTAAAATGTGATTCTTTGCTGCCTCAATAGGAGTATAGTGTCTAGGCTGAGGGAAGGGTAATACTACCTCTCTATTCTGCTTTGGTCAGACCTCACCTGGAATACTGTGTCCTGTTCTGGGTGCTACAATTCAAGAAGGATATTGACAAGCCGGGACATGTCTAGAGAAGGGCAACCTAAATGGTAGATGGCCTGGAAACCATGCCTTGTGAGGAGCGGTTTTGGGAGCTGGGTATGTTCAGTCTGGAGAAGAGAAAATTAAGAGGCGACATGATAGCTATGTTTAAATATTTGAAGGGATGTCATACGGAGGATGGAGCAACCTTGTTTTCTGGGGCTCCAGAAACTAGGGGCCTTTCCGCACTACACTGTTATGGTGCTACTATTCCACTTTCAACATCCTATGGAATTATGGAGTTTGTAGTTTACCAGCCACAAAGAGCTCTCTAGCGGAGAATTCTAAATGCCTCTCCCTAAACTGCAAACTCCAGGATTCCATAGGATGTCGAAAGTGGCATAATAGCACTATAACAGTGTAGTGAGGAAAGGCCCTAGGACACAGAGCAATGGCTTCAAACTTGAGGAAAAGAGATTCCATCTAAACCTTAGGAAGAACTTCCTGATGGTAAGAGCTGTTCGACAGTGGAATACATTGCCCTACAGCACAGTGGAGTTTCCTTCTTTGAAGGTATTTAAACAGGGGTTGGATGGCCATCTGTTGGGAGTGCTTTGATTCTATATTCCTGCATGGCAGGGGTTTGGGCCTTCGGGGGTCCCATGCAACTCTACAATTCAATTATTCATTCGCTATATGGTGGCAAACTTTGGAAATCATGCATTTCAGAAAGCAACTTTGGGCAGTAATGCCAGGCAGAAGCAAAAGCAAAGGATGGGGGATGGAGAAGCAACATGCAGACTAGAAGTGTAGATTTTCTTCACTCTCTGTCTCTAGCAGACTCTGCTAAAGTTTTGCTGACACATCTAGTTTGTTAAAGGATTTCACTTCTGCCATTCGTGATAATAATTCTATCTATTAGAGCCAAGCGAAAACATGTCCCTTTATCCAGTTCTCTTCAGATCTCTAAGCAACACTATTTGCATTCATGTCAGCTAAGCAGGCCCAGTTCTGCCATCAGGCAGCATAAGGCTGCCTCAGGCAGCAAGTACTCCAAGGGGAGGGTATCAAGGTGCTGGAGGACAGAGATGAGTATGTGTTGTATGGCCTGTCCTGGGCCCCCTAAGTAAACTGGTTGCTCTAAGATACGATAAAAGATGTCCTAGCATCACTAATTAATATGGCCCTTTTCGCATTAAGTCTTCTCGCGCGAGCGGGGGAGGGCGGCTCGCGCAAGAAGCCTTCTCCGGGAGGCTGCTGCTTCCCCCTCCTTCCTTCCGCAGACGAAGGAACGAGCGGGGAAGCGGCAGCCTCCCGGAGGCGGCGGAGGCTCGCGCGTCCGTCCATTCCCCCCCCGCGCGCACGAGAAAGGCGCTTGTCGCGTCCGCCCCCCCGCACGCGCGCGCGAAGCAGGACATGTCGCGTCTGTCACGCTAGCCCCCCGCCCCGTCCCTTCCTTCCGCAGGGGCGGAGGGAAGGAAGCGCGACCCAGCCGGCTCCCGACGCTCCGCACGAGAGGTAAGTGCGCGCGGGCGCCGGGAGCGTTGCGCGAGCGCGGGTGATTTTCTCTTCGAAGCGAAAATCAAAAAACCCGCGCTCGCGCCACTTCAGCCCCGTGAGCCCGGCGGAAGTGGGAGTGCGTCGTGCAGAGCGACGCTCCCACTCCCGCGAGGCTCACGGGGCTGTCGCGCGAGAAAAGGCCTGTGCGAAAAGGGCCTCAGAGTCTCAGGCCATTTCTGCACTAGACTGTTATAGCGCTATTATTCCACTTGCAACATCCTATGGAATCCAGGGATTTGCAGTTTCGGGGGGGGCAGGCGGCCCCGCCTGAAACTGCAAACCCCAGGATTCCATAGGATGTTGCAAGTGGAGTAATAGCACTATAGCAGTCTAGTGCGGAAATGGCCTCAGTCCTGACAGTCTTTGTACATGGGGTAAGACATATTTTCCTTTACCTGAGGTAGCAAAAAATCTTGGGTTACCCCTTCCCTTAAATAGCCTGAGCACTCAATGGTCCTAAGTAAAGTGGGAATCTAGTATTTGATGATAATTGTTCAGATGATATACTTATCTCTGGTCCAAGCTATTGTCCTGACTGCAAGGGAGTAATCAGATGGGTAGAATGTTAAGGTGGGCAGAAATTGGTAACTTTATGTGGATTCCAAGCTAGAATCTATAGGATCATCTACAGCCATCTGCAGGAGTGATGCTGCAGGTCAGCTGTGATCAGGCTTGAGCAGTTCATGCCACCACTCACATGCTGCTATGACAGTACAAGGACTAAGATGGCAGGGCCTGGGGCAGGAATCCCCATTTTAAGTGTCACATCTCCTCAGAGACAGTAACTGTTCACTAACATGGGGGCATGTACTTAATGAATCCTGAAAGAAGACCTTTCCAGGGCCTTGTGTCTCACCAGGCAGGGCTTGTGGTAGTTATATCTAGCCTCTAGATTCACAGTAGTTTTTAAGGAACTGGGGATAATTTACTTGAAGAATCACCTTTGCCTGTAGCAGCTTATCCATACTTTAATTTTATCAAAAGTGGTACTTCTCACATGTCAGAAGTGAGAGAACAGATCATGATTATAAGCAGGGGGTCTACAGGTCTTCAGTCAAGACCTCGTGACCACAGCCTGGAAAAGTTACATATTGCTTGAGGGACTGCATTTGCTGTAGCCCCCAAAAAAGTAATATTCCCATGCTCTGGTCATGACTCATTTGTTTTTCCATGACCTTCTCTTGAGATGAGTTTGATTGTAACGATTTCTGATGTATATGCATGTTTTTTGCTTGCCTGTTTGTCTGAGTGACTGAGCATTCGTGCGTGCATAAATGGGGGAATGTCTTTGCATTTGTAATGGCCTGAATCCTATTGAATCAATTACTGAATGGTGAATCAATACTTATGTAAATCCCCCTAATTCAGTGGTTCTGCTATATTTAGAACTAACCACACGATTCAGCCCAATGCCTGTTTTCTTGTTATCATTGGCTTTTTTTAGCTGTGATGATTTATTGTCTTATTTTTATCTTGTGGGCCACCTTGAGAAGATGGTACCCCCAAAGGCCTGAGCCATATCCTGGCTCCAGTGAGCCATGAAACTGGCTAGGTAATCTTGGACTAGTCACTCTCTCTCAGCCTGACCTACCTCAGCAATTTATTGTGAAGGTAAAGTAGGGAGGAGGAGGAGGAGAATGTGCATTGCCTTGACCTCATTGGAAGAGAGGATGAAAATATATGGAACCAAACAATGTGGCTTAAATATATTTTAAATAAATTAGTGTCACCAAGTATACATTGCTGTGGACCACCTAAAGAGCAATGAAGATGATATTGATTTCTTTTCTTGTCACTCAGGGGCTAATTAGCCTTGATGGGAGCCACCGTGGTGTAGTGGTTTGAGTGTTAGACTATGACCTGGAGCCCAGGACTCCTTTCCCCTTTGGCCATGGAAGCCCACTTGGTGACTTTGGGTATATCACACACTCTCAGCTCCAGATAATTCCATGATAGGTCTGCCTTAGGGTCGCCATAAGTCAGAAACAATTTGAAGGCACACAACAACAAGTTGGTCACGGTGGCCATCAAGATGATGAACTATTGTGAGAACCATGGTTGGAGGAGTATGAGAAGCAGAGTCCACAAAAATAATTATTCCAAGTTGTGACAAGCCAAAAATTTAGCAGAGCTGTTCTTGGGTTCTTCTATCTTCTGCTATACTATCCTTAGTAGCACATAAAATCTGCATGCAAAGCTGGTGTTTCATCTTACATCTGTGAACTCGCCAAGACACACACTCAGGCAGAGAGTTCAGAGGTGATGGATGCTAAATGAGCAATAACACTGTCACTGTGGAGAACATGCCCCTTCTCTTGAACTCTCCACCCTCCTTGCTAATCATTGCCAGGATGCTGGACTGGGACAAGTAATGTATTTAATATTGCATGTTCATGCTCTGCCCGCTTTACACAGACCAGCACTGATGGAACACTGACCTTCAATGTCTTGTAGCAAATGCTCAGAAATGTGTTCTTAATAAAGGTTCCCCAAAGGCCAAGAACAGGATGGCGTGAAAAATGAAACAGTGAAAACGAGCTTATGCCCAACACAGGGAATTCCTAACCTTTTCACTTTGGATTAAAGCAGTGACAGTGTCCAAGAATAATTATCTGAGTCTCTCTGTTCCATAAATAAGCCATTTAAGCACACTATGAGGTACTCTGTATAGCATAGGAAGATGCTTGCCTGATCAACCAGATTTGGAATAGAAAAGATTTTGTTTGGTTTGCATTTCCCAGTGATAATATTGATTTTGTACTTCCTGAGACTGGCAATGTGACAAAAATTTACCTTGCCCTTAGAATCTGTACAATTTTGAGATTTATGATGTATTTTGGGGGGGGGGGAATCCACACAAAATCATTTGTAAATGTGAGAAAATATGCACAACTAAAATGCACATAGATGAAAAATATGCACAAGGTTACCCACTAGTTTCTTTATGGGAGGAAAGAAAGTGCTCTTCCAGACTAGGCTAAAGTGTGAATTCTCACAATACAGCTCCTTGGGCTTTGCCAGATTCTGCTAGTTGTTATTGCTTCTGTGTCCACTCATTCCATTTTTGAGGTGAGGCAATTTCTTGGACCTGTACTAGGATTCTTCCAAAGGTTGGTTGCATGCAGGGGGGGGGGTGAAAAAAAAACTGGGGGACAATTTGCTGAGGTAGTCCTATGCTTTGAAGGATAAATTTACTCTTCTCTCTTGATTTTAATTTTCCTTCCTAAAAATTATAGAGTTACAGTGCAAAAGTGCTCTTTTACTGGTGCACTACAGCTTTATAACGCTAAACAAAGAGGGGAATAAACTGTTGCAGCTTTTGCTGGGAATTTCCAGCAAACAGTGCAAGACAATAGAAATGTTACTTGGATATTTCTTTTAAAAACCCAGAAAACTACAGCAAGAAAAATCACAGCCTCCTAACACTTTTACCCTATCCAGAGGATCCCATAGTTTTACAGCCCTGTAGAAAATTTGGGCAAGCCAAAAATGCTGGTGGCAATCTGAGAAATGGGAATGATGGAATGAAAACAAGACTGAAAGATTTTCTCATCTGAACTCTTTACAGTCTCCTTGTTAAATTTATGGCACGCACAATACAGCACCAGCAAGACACATCTCAGTGCACTGCCGTGTCTGGTGAAGTCTGGACGGCTAATGCTGACATTTGGGTTCAATTCCTACAAATCAAAGAAAGACACAAGCACATTTCCTGCAAAAGCGTGTAGGACTGTGGTTTGATTCCTTCCTATCCAATCAACATTCTGTTTTAAGGATATAGGTTTCAGAAAGAGCTTCTCTTTCGAGAGAAGATTTCAAAGTTCACTTTAGGGCAATAGTTTTCGTAGGTCAACATTACGTGACAGTTTAAGAAAGCAAAAGGGAGAAGGAGAAACAACAGGGGAGTGGCTGACTCAGAAAGCCCGCAATTAGTTACAGTTGACAAATGGAATATGGGAGGAGGGTACAGATGGTCTCACCTGGAAGCCCCTCCCCTACGTATCTATTGTTTTTTAGAAAAGTTACTATTTTCGACAGCTCTTACACCATTTCTACATTAGACTGTTATAGTGCTATTATTCCATTTTCAACATCCTATGGAATCCTGGGGTTTGCAAATTGATTAACCTTATGATTTGTTATTTTTGCTAGGAAGTGTAGTTTTCTATTATAGACATATTGTAGATACAGTGTTCTGATTGATTTTCATTTTTTTTTTACATTTTAATTGTTCCAAGATGCTTGGCCATGGAAACCCACTGGGTGACCTTGGCCACGTCACACATTCTCAGCCCCAGAAAACCCCATGATAGGTTCACCTTAGGGTCGCCATAAGCTGGAAATGACTTGAAAACATACAAGAACAACAAGATGCCTTGACTCGTTTTTAGAATCTAAATTCTAGTTGTATCATATTGATAATTGCAATGGGAGGAAACCTCCCACTTGTGTTAATGGATACATTTTTCTTATTGCAAATAGAAAGCATGGATTCCTTCTCACAATTCCAATTAGTGCAGGCAAAACACCAAGGCTTCCCTCCTCCTATATAAAGAGGAAGCAAAATGTGACCCATAGCTGCATATGGCACCTCCAAAGCTACTCCCCCAAACCTTAGTTCGGATTTTAAAACCAGAAATATTGGATATTTCTATTAAAAATACGATTACAAAAAGGATAGGGGAAGGAAGAAAAAAGAGGAGGAAAAGAAAAGAAATAAAACAGCACCTTACTTCAAGAAGGGTATCGACAAGCTGGAGCATATCCAGAGAAGGGTGACCAAAATGGTGAAGGGTCTGGAAGCCATGCCCTATAAGGAGCAGCTTAGGGAGCTGGGGATGTTTAGTCTGCAGAAGAGAAGGTTAAGAGGGAGAATGAGAGCCATCTTTAAATATTTGAAGAGGTGTCATGTCAAGGAGGGAGCAGGCCTGTTTTCTGCTGCTTCAGAGACTAGGACAAGGAGCAATGGATTCAAGCTGCAGGAAAGGAGATTCCACCTGAACTTCAGGAAGAAATTCCTGATGATCAGAGCTGTCTGGCAGTGAAATATGCTGCCTGGGAGTGTGGTGGAGTCTTCTTTTTTGGAGGTTTTTAAGCAGAGGCTGGCCATCTGTCCGGAATGCTTTGATGTGTGTTCTGCCATGGCAGGGGGTTGGACTGAATGGCCCCTGTGGTTTTTTTCAACTCCGATTCTATAAGAGAAGTACAGGTAAACCTCTGTTAACAAAGCCTCTGGCAAAGAAGTTCCTTTTCACAAAGTCTTTGTATGCTCTTCCAGCTCCCTCTTTTCTTCCTTGTCCTCTGTCTAGCTAGAAGTTCTTTTGGCAGCATTCACGTTGGAAAGATGGTGAAGGAGAGGCAGAGAAACTGCCTGCCAGTATTGGGCTGCAGCAGCATGTCTGCAGTAAACAATACAATAAAAGCTTGAGGTGTGAAAGAATGGGATTCTGCTCTAGCTAATCCTACTGCAGATATGTGAGCCTGCCTACAACAGGCAAGGTAAACAGTAGCTGAATCAGGATCCTCTGTGCATGCATGAATAGACAAACAGATAAAAAGGGAGAAGGAAGATAAGCCTTCCTCACTACCTCCCCCAGCAGGTTAAAAAAAACAGCATAAATAAATGAGGATTCACAGATAAGAGGCTTCAAAATAAGGAAAAAGGAGCTGAAATTAAAAGCTTTCGCAGATGACGTAATTATATTTTTGGAGGATCCACAAGAATCAATTCAGGAGCTGATGGAAACTTTGCAAAGATATGGACAAGTGGCAGGATATATGATAAATAAGGAAAAGACAATGATGATGATACTGAATATGACTAAAAAAGACCAAGCCTATTTGGAGAGTAGATCTGGATGTCAATTAACTAAGAAAACAAGATACTTAGGAATTATGTTAATGAAAAGGAACCAAGAATTATTCAACAACAATTATTTGAAGATATGGAAAGAGATTAAAAATGATATGGAAAAATGGAAAAAATCTAAATCTATCTCTCCTGGAAAGAATAAATGCTTTCAAAATGTCCTTCCTACCAAAACTTATGTTCCTTTTTTCAGAATTTACCAATAATAGGAAGAGAGAAAATATTTAAAGAATGGGAAGAGGATCCTCAAAAGTTTATTTGGCAAGGGAAAAAGCCAAGGATAAGATTCAAAACACTTCAGGATGCAAAAGAAAGAAGAGGATCTGATCTTCCATCAGTGAAAATTTATTATTACGCATGCTGTCTAGATTGGATTAAAGACTGGATTCAGTTACAGAGAACAACCATGAAAGATTTGGAAGAAACAAATAACAGATTTGGATGACATGGGTATTTATGTTATGATAGATTAGCGGTGAATAAAGAGTTCAATAATCATTGCATCCGGAAGACGTTGTTAAAGGTTTGGCTACAAATAAAGTGGAAATATTATACAAAATTTCCAACATGGACTTCACCACAAGAAGCGTATAAAATTGCTCCAACAAAACAAGGGAATTTATTAACATATCAAGACATATTGAGATGGGAAGGGGACAAACCAAGAATGCGTACAGTAGAAGAACTAAAGGCTGACGGGCATGAGCTAAATTGGTTCCCATGGTGACAACTAAAAGAAAGGATCAAAAACTGTATGGATTTGAGAGAAAAGAGAATGAATTGGACATACTGATGAAGGGAAATCAAAAGAAAAGAATTTTGAAATTCTATAAACTATTGTTGAAAAGAGAAATGGAATCAGAAGTAGTTAAAAATACAATGGTTAAATGGACTCAGAATGTGGGACACCCGATCAAATTAGAAGTTTGGGAGAAAGTATGGAAAACTGATATAAAATTTACCCCAAACCTAAATTTAAGAGAAAACTTTTACAAAATGTTACATAGATGGTATATGACCCCAGAAAGATTGCAAAAATAACTAAAAATGGGAATGTGAAATGTTGGAAGTGTGATGAAAAGACTGAGTCCTTTTTTCATATGTGGTGGACTTGTGGAAGGGCAAAAAAATTCTGGAAGGGGATACATGATGAAAATCAAAGAATCTGTAAAATTAGCTTTGAAATGATACCAGAATTTTATTTGTTAAATATGTTAGGACAACAAACGGAGATTAGAAGTCATCAGAAGATATTGTTATATTTGATAACAGCTGCAAGGTTGATATACGCGCAACATTGGAAAGAAAAGAAAGATATTGATTTAGGAGAGCGGAAATTAAAAGTTCTGGATATGGTAGAGACAGAAAAGTTAGCATTTTCATTTGAAAAATAAACCTATCCAGAACTTTGAAAGGGAATGGAAAGGAGTTTTGGATTGGATAAAAATATAAAAGTATATGAAATCCAAGAAAGAGAGAATGTAATTGTTTTTCTCTTCTGCAAATGGAAATGTAATTGCTATTCTTCTTTTTCTTTTGGTAAATGGAAACAAAGAAGACTCAACTGGAGTAAAATAATATGGAAGTGGGGGGAGGGTATATCCATTCTTGGGGGTTTTTTATGCAATGAAATTTTTAATAAAAATATTTAAAAAAAAATAAAAAAAAAACAGCATAGATATATATGTTTAGACACCAAAATGGAACTCACAAGAAAAAGCTGAACTCAGTGAAAGAAAATGCCATCCCTGGCATTTGGCAAGAAGCTTTAAAGTGGTCTCTAGAAGATTCACAATGTTTTTGATTTCTTACACAAGGCTTACCTGAGCTGATGGTTTCCTTTCACAAGTGCATATTGTTGGGTTTGAATAGAAAGCTTGCTGAAAAATGAACGTCTCTTCTCTCCCTCTCTCTTCCTTACTCATGCATGCACGTACACTCACAACACAAATAATATCATGTCTACTTTAAATGTTCTGGATTTACAGATATTACCACATTTTTTATTTATTTTTTTAGAATTTAAGTTAACTAGAGTTTTCCATATAGCCACTGTTGACATTTGGTTCCATTATGTTCTCAAGAGCCATACACGGCAAATTCTTTTATGCTACTCACATTCAACCATTTGAATGTACAATTCCTTTGAAATAGTCGTGTTGTTGTCTCTGGCTCTCCTTCCCCACACGTTCTGGCATTTTACTTCAGCTGCTCAGGGAGTCCACCAGCTATGTAGTTTGCTATTTTCTAGTAATGCTTCCCTGTTCAGAATAAACTGTAGCTCAGAGCCAAAAAAACAAACAAACAAACCATAGAAATACATACGCTAAGGCATTTGCTAAGTGAAACATTCACGGTAGTAATTGCCCTGAAAATAATGTACTTGTAGGCCAGAATCGACAGCAATTTATGCATACATTCTGCTGAGAGAAGCAGCTTCTCATGCCAACTGTTATCTTGTCCTTTTCTCTCAAGAAGCTAGCTCTTGCTGCAGTGCAAAGTATTGGGGGCCATTTCCACACGGGGTAAAACCCCGCGTTGAGACGATCCGAGATGGAGGTCGTCCACACCGCGGGGCGATCTAGTGCGGTTGGAAAATGTGAGGCTCCACACCTCCAACCGCTCTAGTGCAGCCGCTAGGGTGGCGCTGCGAGTTTTTTAAAAACCACCTTCCCAGGTGGTTTTTACGAAACTCGCCCGCACTAATCTGCCACTGCTCCCGGTGTGAATCTGCAGAGACGCATTAGTGCGTCTCTGCAGATCTGCCCGGGGGCGGGCTTCCGGCTGGCGCGCTGCCCTGATTGGTGGAGCGCCGCCGGAAGCTGCCAGTCGCCATTTTGGGTGCCGCCAAACGCCGCCGAAATTCAGCGGCGTGTGGAGCGGCGGAGCCGCACTCCCCCCAGGGACGGAGCAAAACGCACGCAGGTAATCTCCGCCCCTGTGTGCGCCGCCCTGTTTCGGCTCTGCACGTGTGAAAAGGGCCTTAGGTGCCTTGGTTTTGGATGGGCAACTAAATAGCTTTAGAACAGATCTGCTCCTGGTAGAGATGAAGAGCAGTAGAACTGGTTTATCGACGTATATCAGCACAGTTTCTTGCATTTTCAACCTTTTCTTCAGGGGGTGGCTATTGGGATTGCTGTGATGAACGCCAGTCCTTCCAAATTTATCATTAGATCAGTGTTCATGGTTGCAGTCTAAAAGCATCTCAGTATCTGATGGAGCCTAATTTGAATCTCTGTGTCAGAGACTCCGCTCTGCCATGAAGGTATAGTTCTCTTTGCTTAAACATGACAGCAATTGCCAGGTGATTTATTATGTATTAGCTTTATGGTACCTTGTAATGGTAATCTAGAGTAGGTTAAAACTGCATATAACAGCATATTGTATATGAAAGGAAAGAGTCACTGTGTCTCATTGCAGTGGAGGGGGTTCAAAGAGGGTAGTTTGAGAGATGCATACCCTGATGCGTCTGGTCAGTTTTTGGAGGGAAACAATAAGGACTGCGATAGAGCAACACCAGAGATGCATTAGGAAACAACTTGAGGCCTGACAAGGATAACTGGGAAAGTTTGCGATGAGCAAGATCAAAGTATGGAAACAAACAAGGCCCCCTGGGAACCACTGGGAGTTTAGGAAAGGAGAAGATCACTGAGAGTCTGCCAATGGCAATTGTGCACATGTAAAAGTGTGTATCACTATAACAGGGTATATATTGTAGAACGCTAACTTTAGCACCTATTATAACACCATATCTTGTATATCTCATTAAACATTTCTGACAAACTCTAGGTGTTTTATTGAGAGTGAAGAAATAGCCAGCACATGACACTTTGCAGCTCAGTCACGTAGGGACGTGGGAGGGGCGATTTGCCCCAGGCAGCAATGTTTTTGGGGTGTCCCGGCCTGTAGCCACACGCCCTCGTGCCCTGGACATGCTCCCACACACCTTGGCCACACCCTCATGCACAGTGGCCATGCCCCCTGTGCCATAGCCTCGCCCCCTCCCCTTCACACACTCCAAGCTCCGCCACTGTTGCAGTTATCTACCATGTTCCACTATGGTCTCTTTCTGTCTACCTTATAGCCTTTGTCTGAGACCATTTCTACACTAGATTTTTATAGCGCTATTATTCCACTTTCAACATCCTATGGAATCCTGGGGTTTGCAGTTTAGGGAGGGGCTTCAAAGACCATCCTCAAAGACCCCTCTCTAAACTGCAAACCCCAGGATTCCATAGGATATTGAAAGTAGAATAATAGCACTATAACAGTCTAGTTCCAAAATGTGTTGAGAATCTGGAGTTCAAAGTGTGCACAAAGCATGTGTGCTCTCTGAATGTTATTTTACCTGCTCAGTTGCTACTTAGCTAGCTGCTTCTTCAAGAACTGCAGAAACTAATAGACTTTATCAGGCCATAGACAGGAATGAAATGATGCAGACAACAGCAGATGAGACGTCCCAAGCGCTCGAAAAAGAAAACATGATAAGAATTTCAGAAAAGCACTTCATCATTCATTCATTCACTCATTCACTAGTGAGCTTCCAGTATTGGCAAAACATGTAAGTCATTTTCAACGCAGACCCATGAGATAAAACACAACAAGGAATAAGATATTTTGTCCAGTTCATCCCAAGCCAGAGCACTGCAGAACTAGGAGTTCTGCTGCAGATTTCAAGTGAATTGAGCATTGCTTCTGTGATGAAACATTCATTCATATTTGCTTTAGGTTCTTTTCCATTTTCTAGGTTGAGAGATCCCCAATCCAGTCAATTGGCCTTCTTGTTTCTGCAGGGATGAATTGCTATTACTAACTAGGGAGGCAGGCAAGGCCGTGATAAAGTAATGGTATTGCTACAGGAGATCTTCAATAAGAGCTTTGCATGACCATCTAAACAGAGATAAGTGTGACACTAAATCCAGGGATTCATGTTAACTGCAATCCAATGAACCACTGTATGAATAATTAGCATTGACCAGAATACAATTGTTGTAATTTTTCTTCCTTATCTGGCAAGGCTTACAAAATTAGAAAGGGAAGGCTTTGTGATAATAGTGAAAATTAGAGCACCAAATCTTTTCAGTGACAGGGCTGATCCTACCATTAGGAAGAGCAAGGCAGTCACCTCAAACAGCAGAAACTAGCTGGGGTGGAACTGCAGCAGCAAGGGCCTCCTTATATTGTTCCCTCTGTTGGATAACACAGCAATGTGTTTTAGGCAGTCTGCTCTGCAGTTTTGTTTTGTTTTAAGTGTGCAGGCAGAAAAATGTGCAAGTTGAAAACTGTGCAGTTGGAAAAATAGCAGGGAAACCAGAAACATTAGTCTTATTAAGTGTTTATTAAGCACTTTAATTACATGGGCAGAATGCTCATGAAATAGTGATCAGTTTCAAAATGAACTGTCCAAAACATATTAAAACACCTTCTTTTTTGGTCCAAATTTCCTCCTTTTCATCTTCATTATCGAATGCCATGTAAAATGGACTAGTTTTGAGCTATAAGAAGAATTGTGCTTAGCAGCAATCTTTGTGAAAATTGGAGACGAACAGTTTTGGAGAGGTACCAGTCTTGGCAACCCAAATGTGATGAAGGAACAGGAACACTGGTAGTGCCTTTGACACTGGTGTGTCACTGAGTTGGGTTTTACTCTGGTACATAAGCCATTGATTGTCGGTTAATGAATTCATTCATAAGGCTATTTCCGCACTACAGCGTTAAACTGCTGCTATTCCACTTTGAACGCTCTGTGGAATTCTGGGGTTTGTAGTTTACTGAGACCAAAGAGCTCTTTGGCTGAGAATTCAAAGTGCCCTTCCCTAAACTACAAACCCCAGAATTCCATAGGAAGTTGATAGTGGAATAGCAGCACTTATACACTGTAGTGCGGAAAGGGTCTGCTGTATAGTAGATAAGAACTACTGACTCTTGTGAAGAAGAAACTGTCACTGATAACAGAATGTAAGCAAGGAGCAATGCATTTGTGTTCGTTTGGCTTCTTCCAGCCTTCCACCCCTGATTTCTGAGTGGAAATTTGTGCAGCTGGAAAACCTGCTTTAAAATAAATCCTGCTGGTCTGCACCCTTAAACTAACCAGCCTCAGGTAGATGGTGCTATTCCTACAGATGTGAAGAGTGCTCAGTCTCAATTTCAGAGTATTTCTCTGAACTCCATTTATATTCTCTTCCCATCCTTTACTTTTATTGGGCTGCAAGACTTTTTCTTTCTACACAGAAATCTGTAGACGTTGCTGTATGCATTTTTCCAAATATAATGTGTTTTATCCATTATCAACACCTACCGTAGTCTGTTGGTCCCTATTTTTTAGTTTTGTGCATTTCAGCTGTTTACATTTTTAAATGGCTTTATGCATGCTTTAGATCTCTCGAAGGCAGAGCAAAGTATATAAATGTGTAAATTCTTGGGAGGTGTAAAGCAGAAGCTTTTGTCCAGAGCTCAGAAAAAGTTCTTTCCCATCCCTAGCTACCTTATCATCAGTTGGGGGTGGGGTACAAAGACTCCACTGCCAATCCAGATGGCTTGGGAAGGTGGAATTGGAGGCCATTTGGCCTTAGACCTGGGCCAGTGCTAATTACTAATGAACTACCAATTTCACATTTCATTCATCATGGGAATGAATTAAGGGATGCGATCTTTGTTACCAGATAGTTACAGTCAATCTCATCATAAGGCGGAACTTGGCGACTAGATGACCTGTTTCCCTTCCATTCTGCCTTCCAGATGCTGATATTTTATCAGCAAGTTCCTTGTTCTCCATTCTTAAGATTATTTTTCTTGAAACTAGATTGGGCAAGTCTTTAGAGAGAGGACTGTCCTGTGTAAGACCGGACAAATGACCACCCTAGCTTGTGATAATGGGGTTTCCCCATTCTCTAGGTAACAGAGATTAAGGGAGATAGTTCTCCCCCAGGCCTACAAATGATTAATGGACTGCTAGGGTTAGGTCACATTGATTGGGGGTCATGTCAGATAGGTCACATAATACAGTTGGCCAACTGGGGGGAAATAGGAGAGAAGCTCCTAGAAACTTGGAAGAGACCATGAGGAGGGTGAAGGATGCCAGAGAGAGGCAGACAAGGGCGCCTCCTGGCCTTCCCCGACATACCATCTGAGAAATGACTCACTGCTGTGAGTAGTTTAGAATGGGTCTAGTTAGCTGCATTAGAACTCTATTATTTTGGACACTTTGGCTGATCTTGAGAATCTATCTATGTTTATAACTATTTGTAACTATCAAGTGTACCTGGAGGGGGAGGAGCCTTTTCATGAGTACAGTCATTCCTCCCCATTCACTAGGATTAGGGACACAGGATCCCTGTGAAAGTGGAAAAACCATGAATAACTCTACACCCTCCCAAACCATATTTAACACACAAAAAAGTATGATCACCATATTCAACCCACCATGGATTCCTTTGAGGAGCCAGGATTCCTTTGCAAGGCAGAAATGGCTGGCTGGTGGGACTTACTGCACCTTACTACTGCACCACACCATTTTTAATAGGAGCTTACAAGTTTCTCAGTCTCACAAGGCTTGCAATTCCTACTAAAAATGGCATAGGAAGGCAGCAGAAGTGACAGCAAATAATCTGTGAATAATCAAATCCGCAAAAGTGAAATTCGCAAATGTGGAGGGTTGACTCTATTATTTTCTTGTTTACCTTGCATGTACTTTCCTGTAAAGCCTCTGTTTCCTCTCCCTTCCCACACATTCCTTGGCCTAAGTGTGGATAGGATTTTTCTCACTCAGAGGGGGAGGTGAGGGAAGGAAAGGGACCTGTGAACATAAAGATTGTGAATTCCCAGGCAACGTCCCACTACATTGCTGTAGAGGGGGCTAAATCAGTTGGTGGTGGCGGCTAAAATTAAGAGAATTTGGGGGAAATTCCCTAGCTCCTATTCAAGGCCTAAGTCAGCATTGAGAGGGAGGAGGGCCCCTTTTTCCCCCTGAATCTCCACATAGCTACACAAGCCAAGAAAGATAGAATTCTTCAATAACCATCCATGTTGGAAGTACTGGTTGGGTTGGGTTAAATGTTGGGTGGAAGAATCAACAAACACACTAGCATCCATGCTGTGTCACTAATCAGAAAGGAGGGTCCACTCTTGCAGAGCTGATTGTCTTAGCATAAGTCCCAAAGCAGCCCCCGCTTCCTTTATCCATCTTATATCTTTGCTGCCTTCATTTGTCCCTTTGCCACTTTTGCTTATGGGATCATCCTTCCCACCCAGTTCATTCCAGGCTGTTACATGACCTGTCATCTCTCCACTCCTGGGTCTGGTGCAGGGTCTTCAAGCTGTGCCCAGGGGAGTAGTGTGGCCAAAGCGTTAATTAAGAAACACAGGTTGACAGAGAAACCTGATAGCAAAGCAAAAAAGGAAAAACTCAGAGGCAGTCGCAAAACAGAATAAGTTATCCTGTAGCCGCCTGTCTGCTCTGGGCTGAACTCATTATCATTGCCTGACACTAAGCTCTGTTCGCTCTGCTTTTTTAAAAACAGAAATTACTTCTCTTGACAGACTCAGCCTCCCCCAAGGCAGCTGCTGTAGACCCTTTAGAGAATATTTTCCCTGCTCCATGCTGGACAGCTTGCCTGTCACCAGCCAATAAAAAAGGGACCAATAGCCAGAAATGTTTTCATCTGACATTGAATTAAAGAAGTAGCAGGGATCTAAAAGTTCATCCAGTCCAGCCCCCTTGCCAATGAGGGGAAAAAACCATGGTTGCCATGACATCCCTGATAAGTGCTTACCCCATTTCAGGTTAAAAAAATTGAACATGAGTCCAGCATCTCCTCCGACTCTGCTCTACAATCAAACACCACTCATGCTTCTTCCTATTGTTTAATCAAAATCCCCTTTCTTATCATGGAACCGATCAAACCCAGGCTCTTCAATCAGAAGGCAACAAATTTGCTCCACAATCCATGGAATGTCTCCTCAAATAATTGAAGATGGGTACCATATCATGTCTTAATTGCCTGTTCTGTAGGCTAAGCATCTCTAGCTCTTCCAACATTTGTTCATAGAATTTGGACAGATTTTATTTTATTTTATTTCTTCCTCTGTTCTGGTTTGTCAATCATCCTTCAACTTCAATACCCAGATAAAATTTAATAAAAGTAGGAAACTTCTCATAATCTGGACACTATTCTTCTGTTGAAGGAATCATAAATGGCATCAGCCTTCTTAACTGCTGCATTACACTTTACAGTCACATCTGAAAGTGTGCCCAGAGCTCAAAAAGGATATTTTCAAAATTTCAAAGATTTCAAAAAATTTTCAAAAATTTTCTTACATACCTACACATAGCTTATTTAAAACGCTGAAGCACATCATACAATAAAGGTAGCAAGTCCGGCAGTGGAATCTGCTGCCTCGGAGTGTAGTGGAGTCTCCTTCCTTGGAGGTTTTTAAGCAGAGGCTTGATGGCCATCTGTCGGGATTGATTTGAGGGTGTTCCTGCATGGCAGGGGGTTGGACTGGATGGCCTGTGTGGTCTCTTCCAACTCTACATTTCTATGATTCTATGATTCTAAGTAATTTGACCATCAATAGTTTGCTGGACCATAAGGAAAAGTACTCACAGTGGTAAAGTTAGATAGTGTGAGACTCTGATCTTATTGTCTTGTGTGGGAAAGGGCTCTTAATATTTTTTTAAAAATTTTTTTTATTAAAGCACATACTGAATATATAAAACAACATACAAAGGATTACAAAGACATACAATAAGCAAACAATTAACCTACCTAAACTAAACTACTCCAGACTAAACTAAACTAAAAAGGAGCTATAAATATATGTAAATGACTTCCAACTCACCATCTGTTGGTTCTAAAATAACCTACAAAATATACTTCTTCTACTGTATATGTCATTGTCCCACTATGCCTATTTATAATAACTATTAAGTTAGTCTTCAGAACCAATAATTGACTCCTCACTGCCACACTGATCTCTTAAATATACGATCAGTTTATCCTAATCATTCTTAAATTTGACCAATGATCCTTCCTTAATCAAAATAATTAATTTGTCCATTTCTTCCAAATCCAACATCTTCAACAGCCAGTCTTACAGAGATAGCTGCACTTTTCCATTTCTGTGCATCTAGCACTCTTACAGCTGTGATCACATACTGCAGAATTCTTTCTAACTTCTTAATAAACTGCTCATCTACCAAACCCAGTAGAAAAAGTTCAAGTTTCAGCTGAATCTTTATCTAGAAATGTTAATATACGCGTGTATTACATGTTAATATAAGCATGTATTACTTCACTAATTTCAGAAATCAGAGTAGCCTCTTCCTTTGGGATCTACCCATTCATGCTGCTGAATGGTGCCCTGGATTTCCTCCTCAAAGGGCTACCAGGATGGGACCACTAGATCCTGCAGTTAAAGTTTACTTTCGCACAATTGTTATATTTTCCAACTACCTAAGGCTTACCTGAGTGGCAGTTGAGAGACCTAGCAAGGGAAGTCAAGTCCAGCTAAAACAGTCAAATCTAGGCAGGCAGGTAAAAGCTGTTTTTAAGATGGAGTTTTTAGTCCATTTTTACATGTTCTTATTCATGTATTTAATGTTTTAAATGTTTTTACCCATTGTATATTGCTTCAGCAGCTTTGGTGGGCTGAGCAGCAGCAGTCAAATTCCAGGGAAAGGAAGGAAGGAAGGAAGGAAGGAAGGAAGGAAGGAAGGAAGGAAGGAAGGAAGGAAGGAAGGATAACGCAGGCAGAGCACTGCTAATTAAAGGCAGAATCTCTCTTGTGTAAAGGATAGCTGAAGTGGGACCATGGACAGCTCTGAGAGAGCTTCGTTGGCTGCTGTCCCAGAACAATAGGAAGATGTTTCAGCAGAAAGCTGAAGCCAGGATCTGTAGGCACCCATGGTCAAGAATGTGATCAACTTTGGAGGAGCAGGCAGGACTGTTAAAGGGCCTTCCCCTGATTTTGTAGTCTGAGTTTTCTGCGACGATGAGAGATGGAAGTTCTGCCAGGGATTTCTTCCTGCCTGTCATGTGGTTTAGTGGTTAATATGTTTGACTAGGACTTGGGAGATTCCTCTTCGTGTCTTCATGCTGAGCCATGACATTCAGTGGATGATTCTGGAGCAGTTACTTGTTCTTATAATATAATTCACATGGTTTCTGGCAGAAAAAATTGGGGAAGGAGAACCATGGATGCTGCATGGAGCTCATTGCAGTATACAAAGAAATGATTACAAGACCAGGTTCTCCGGCTGAAGGGGAGCTCTGACTGTAACAGTCTGAATCTTATTTTCATCAGGGTCTTCTCCTTGAAAAATCCTATGTGTGTGTCTTAAAAACAATGGCCTCTGACCTGATGCCCTCTCAACCCACTCTTCAAAGATATACGTGAATATGGTGTAATTAGACATATATGAATATGGTGTAGAATAATACTGTCAGTCTGTTCCAAGGCCATTTCCATCCAGATAGCTCTACATATTGACCTCTGAGTAATACCCAGTAATCACAACAAAGAAACGAGTGAACCTTCAAAGAAACCACGGCTAATTTCAGCCATAAACTGGAAGCACAGGTAGTTGTCTTAAGGACACAGATCCTGCAAACTGTTCCTAAGGTTGACAAGCATTCATATTTCATTATTGTTACTATTTCAGGAAATTGACTGTAATCAATAACCACACTGTTAAAGACAGGTTTCATTCATACATCTTGTTGCTGTAAGCTATTTCTTGTAGCAAATAAAATTCCAAAGGGTAATTGTAAAATATGCGCAAATGATGAATCATAGATGATGCAGCCACCCCATAGACTAAATTAATCGTGACATTTATCACTAGACCATAATCTGTACTGTGATGCTAGATAACCAGTTTTCCCTCTGTATTTAACCGCGAAGGCTGCAATCTTAAGCATATAGCTCGATGGGGCTTACTCCTAAGCATAGGTTAAATTGGACTGTGTACAAGACCAATATGATTGTCCCCATGTGATTGTATAATTCTCATGAAACCCCTTCACTCTTTAATTGTCCTACCTACTAATGCATTTAATGGCTGCTCTATCAGTCAGCAGGTATAACTATGGGGGAACTAAATGTCATATATGTAAAGCTTATGGAGTAGGAGGATTTGTGACTGTCAGGAAGCATCAGATCTATGTATGATTCATCTGAGCTGAGGTTTGGAGCATTTCACTGTGTAGTGAAGTATTTCCAAGCTCTGGACTGGTCCCACGCACTCATGCTGGCGATTTGGTCACTGTAGACAGGAAACGCTATAAAAGACTTCCTGTCTGGACTGCGACTCTGTTTGAGCAGCAATAATCTTCCTAGCTTTACTATGTATTTCATCGCTGTCTGATCCCTAGGCTCTGACTCCTGGGCACATCTCTTGTCTCTTCATTCCATTCTGCCTCCTACCTAAGACCAAGCCCTAACAGAGGGCCTTTCCACACTACACTGTTATAAGAGCTATTATTCCACTTTCAACCTCCTGTGGAATTCTGGGGCTTGTAGTCTACTGAGGCCAAAGAGCTCTCTGGCTGAGAATTCTAAAGGCCCCTCCCTCAACTGCAAACCCCAGGATTCCATAGGATGCTGAAAGTGGAATAATAATAGTACTATAACAGTGGAGTGCAGAAAGGCCCAGAGACTTGTACCCAAATAAATCCTATTTTTGAAGGGAAGAATAGAATTGTAAAAAGTGTCTAAACAATTCTAGCCCAAACCCCAGGAAGTTTGTGTGGCCAAAATATCCAGGCCTTCCTGCCTCCTTCACCTGCTTAGTTTCCCATCTCTGGCTGCCCTTGCCCACTTGATCTGGTGTCAGGTCCTCTTATGTGCTCCATTTAACCTTTGCTCAGGAGCCTCAAGCCATGCAAGCAGGAAAGGTCTTGAAATGCCAGTCCTGGGCCTGTGAGAGGCATGTTGCTGTCATCTGGCCAGAGAAGACAAAAAGCATGTCAAGCCTTTGACCGCTGCCGCTGCATCTCAATGCCGTGAGTATTCAGCCTCCCAAACTGTCATGCTCTGAAAAGATAAAAAGGAATATTTTGTGGAGATTACTTTCACTGGACTGAGCTGTTACATCTTCCATTAAGGAAGCCTTCCTCAACTATGGCCATTTCTGCACTACACTCTTATAGCGCAATTATTCCACTTTCAACATCCTATGGAATCCTGGGATTTGCAGTTTCAGGAAGGGCCAGACTGTAGTGAGGAAATGGCCCATGACTTAGGTTGCTGGGTATGTTTAGCCTGGAGAAGAGAAGGTTAACAGGTAACATGATAGCTATGTTCAAATATTTGAAGGGATGTCATATAGAGGATGGAGCAAGCCTGTTTTCTGCTGCTCCAGGAACTAGGACACAGCACAATGGCTTTAAACTCCAGGGAAAGAGATTCCATCTAAACATTAAGAAGAAGTTCCTGACAATAAGAGCAGTTCAAGAAAGGAATGTGATGCCTTGGAGTGTGGTGGCAACCTTCTTTGGAGGTTTTCAAACAGGTTGGATAGCCTTCTGCTGGGAATGCTTTGATGATGTATTTGCACATAGCAGTGAGCTGGACTTGATGACCTTTGTATTCTCTTCCAGTTCTATGATTCTACATGTCCTCCAAATGTGCTTGTGTATCTGGAGGGGGTTATGGGATTATAATCCAACACACGCTTTTACATAAACCAGGGAGCTTTATTTATCAACTTGTGAATATTGCTTTAGGTTTTTAATGATTTTATATGCTTTTAATGTTTTTAATTGTTTTAAATGTTTTTATATTTTAATTTATTCTTGGAAACCACCTTGGGTCTCATTTCCAGGAGAAAGGCAGCATACACATATAATAAATAATAAACAGACAGACAGATAGACAGATCATCTGGAGAGTACTAGGTCAAGGAAAACAGAGTGGTGTCATGTGGCTGTTGCTTTTCAGAACGAGCAAGTAGAAGGTGTGGTAACCTCTGTACAGCTTGTCCCTATTTTATTCCTTCACTCACTCTCTCTGACTCTGAATAGGATGTGGACTCTTCATTGGAAAAACTGGGATCCAGAAAGAAGTCAGTTGGGGCTCTCTTTTACTTTTGCCTCTTTTTCTTGCTCCCACCCTTCCCTCTCTCTGCCTCATCTCTTTTCCTCTTTTCTTGCTCACTCTGGCCATTTCCACATTAACCTGTTATCGTGCTATTATTCCATTTTCAACATGCTATGGAATCGTGGGGTTTGCAGTTTAGGGAGAGGCCTGTTTGAAAATGGCTTCTGTCACCAACATCCTTTCCCCTTTCTCTGCACATCCCAGACATTTGAAGCTCAGACTGCTTGCCTGCCTGACACAGAGACAAGCTGCTTAACTGGAAAGGGAGAGGGATGGCCACCACTTCTCCTCATTCAGGCTTACCTGTGGAAAAACCAATGGGCATCCAACTCTTACCTCATTCTGGAAACCACTGCCAGTGTCTAATGCCCGATCTTTTCCAAGAAAATGGCCAACTAAGAAAATGAACATGGTTTTGAATTCCCTCCCACTACTGCTTTAGGGGCTGATGTGGAAAGGTATCAGAAAAGAAGGAAAGCAACTACCCAGTAGCAAGATTTGCAAGGAAAAGGGGGCGATTAATTGAAGGCATGCCATGTACAGTATAACTGCAGTTCCAGAAAATAGGCTTAGAAGTTTGCAAAGCTTTATTTGCCAACAGTGGGGTAACAGTTGCACATTCTGACCATTGCCAAGACTAAAAGTTTTATTGGAGTTACAGTATCTTATAAGCAGTAATGTTACAAATTTGCACTTGGGAGGCCCTTATTTGCCTGCTAATTAAAACAACTCCTTTCCCCAGGCTGGCTTCCTGCCCACCAGCCTCTTGATCTTGTGCTTGTCTTTATTCTCCTTATCAAGGTTTGTTAAAACAACATGCCCTCATTACTAAAACACTGGCTTCTCCTTCAGTTTCCAACATCCCCTTCCAGCCCTGTTTACATGGCATCCGGCAGCAAAGCATTACATGGCAGCAAACAGCAGATAACCTGGTATGATAGTGCATGGTGAGTTACAAGGCATTATATGAAAGCAAACCTTGAAACACTACATGGCATTAGGATGGCATTAGGAGGTTATGACAGGGAAAGCAAAGCCAGTCTGACCTTCTGACCCTCCAAAGCTGTTTCCTTAACTTCAACCTAGTTTATTTGGGTGCCTGTTATGAAACTTGCAAACAAAGTGGAAGACCTTAACATGTTCAGCATCCACCCATTCATGTTCACTTGTCAATAGGTGTTTTCAGTTAACAAATATTGTAATTGTCCTTTGTGTCATCATGAGTTCAAAATCTCTAAAAATTTCAAAATGTTGGTCTTGCACTACCATGATGATCGTGGGGGGAGCTGGTCAAACAGGGTGCCACACTTCTGGTTCATTCACTGGTTTAGACTTGAGCATCTCTAGCTCAGCAGCCACTGAGTGTACAATGTAGAATGGCCCCATGTATTTAGGGCTCAAGTTTTTAGAAGGCTGGAAGCATTTCAGAAATTTGATGGATAAGTACACCATGTCTCCTGGCTTAAAGTTCCAATTCTGAATTCTTTTCTGATTGGCATACCTTTTGTAGGTATCCTTAGCAAAGTGCAAGGTTGACGTTATGGCTGGTTAAACAGCCTTAATTTTTTATACATGCTCAGTTACTGGGTCAGTATGGATGACTTCAAGCGATGGCAGATGTTTCAGTGTCTGCTCATACACAATGTCAAAAGGGGCATGCCCCAGGCTTTGATGGACAGCATTATTGTAAGCCATCTCTGCAAAGGGGAGCAGGGCGTCCCAGTTGTTCTGTTGATAGTTCACATAGTATCATACGTATTGCTCTAAAATTTGGTTGACTCTCTCAGGTTGCCCATCTGTTTCTGGATGATGGGCTGTGCTCATTGTTTGCTCCACACCCCACAGTCTTACAAACAGTTTCCAAAACTGGAATGCAAACTGACTGCTTCAGTTGGATACTATTTTTCTTGGTATCCCATGTAATCAATATATATGCTGGAGAAATAACTTTGCCAACTGTCCCACCATAGGGATGGATTTACAAGGCACAAAATGTGGCTGTTTAGAAAACATGTCAGTAACCATCCAAATGGTCATCTTTTGAGTACTCTTGGGAATATCCATTATGAAATCCACACTGATGCATGTCCTTGGATGTGTGGGTGGACAGGCAATGGTTGTAACAACCTTCTCGGCTTGCTGCCCACTTGCTTATTTTGAGTACAAACAGGGCACCCTTTCACATAGCTTTGCACATCTGATCTCTATCCCATCCATCAATAGTCTCTCCTGACAAAGTGCAATGTTTTGACAAAACCAAAATGTCCAGCCAATTTGACAGCACAACAGTGTTGCAAAATGTTCTTTCTCACAGTCTCAGGGACATAAATCTTTTCCCTTTTACACCACACACCCTCTCTATTAGTGAGTTCTCTTTCATGTTCCCTGGCCCACCTGTCCAATTTCATTGCCCCCCTTAGGCTTTCTAACAAGGTTTCTGAAATCATTCTCGTCTTTCCTTCCTCCATGTTTGGCTGTAAATTGTGACCGCTAGCCCTAACTGCTGTGGGGTAAACACAGTGTGAATAGTCTCGTGTTTCTTGCTGTCACGCTGAGATAAATGTTACAATTCATCAGCTAAAAAAAATTCTTTTCCCCAGCAAATACTTTAAAGTGAATGTAAACATTTAGAAAAATGTTGCTCACCATACTTGTTTTGGGCTCAGTTTACATGGGATCTGCAAAGCCTCAAGATTGTGATGATCTGTCCAAATACCCCCTTTTATTTTACTACCATCCATTTGGACAAAGTCAACAGGGGTGTCTAATTCCTCTGGTTGTAACCCCATGCCCACTGCAATTGTGGGATTCATTAAACAACATGTGCATCCCAAGTCCACAACAGCCATTAGATCCATATTGCTCCCACACCTCCAAGTGTCTTAACTTGAATGGAACCAAAAGTAGTGTAGTGCTTCCACTCCCCACAGTCTCGTTGTGCCTTGGAGAAGCTGCCTGCCCATTGGCACTCAAAACAGGCTGGGCTCATTTCCTGCCAGTTCCTTGTTGCTCCCTCAGCTGCCCTGGTGCTCTCTTTCCCCTCTGATGGGGAGCTGCATTGTGCCTCCTCCTCTGCTGTTAGTTCTGGAGTGGATGGGCTCCTAGGGAATTTGCTTTTGCTCTCTTTCTTTTTCATTAGGATGACAGTAGGATGTCATGGCAGGGAAAGTGAAGCTGGCCTGACAAGGCATCGTGACCAGTTCCCACCCATGAGGAAACCTGGAACTGCCATTGGGCAATGGAATGGCTGTTTGCCTCTGTGTCAGTGGAGACATTACTTGGCATGTTATTTCTGGGGTTTTGACAATGCACCATGTTCTAACTGGTAATGTAATCAGTGTGATGCAGGAGAGAACTTTTTAGATGGGGAAGGAAGCCGAGTTTTACTTAAGCCTTCTTTTCTTTCATTTCAACAGTACAAGATCCATTTGAAAATATGCCTCTAGAATTTATTTATGAGCGTCCAATTTGTCACAGTAAAACTGCAAGCAGGATTTGCAGTCGGGTTTCAAACAGGAGAGCGGATGTTTTGTTGTCCTTCCCCTTCGCTCTATGTGCAACTTTTATCAAGCCATCCTCCCTCTCTCCTGACATCAGTCTTTTAAGATTGCATTCTCCAGCTGAATGGCTTGGGATGGTATTGCTCTATTTGTGAGGATTTCACAGAAATCTTTTGAAGCTGCCTTGGCACCAATTAGGGCTTACAGTGGCTTTGGAAGCTTCTATAAATAACATTTCTGATGAGCCAAGATTTCTAATGCTTTGACACATTTTTCTTGGGTACATGTTGCTGGGGGCCTCTCGCGTCTATTTCTTTTTTAAAAATGCCTCCAGTTTCTTTCCATCAAATTCATGAAGACATTTGTGAATTCTGGGAATTTTTTTCCCCAAAACAAAGCAAACCAAACTTTCAGCTTTCATCCCTGGCTAGGTACAATGTTGTTATTGTGTGCCTTCAAGGTCATTCCCAACTTATGGCAACCCTAAGGAGGACCTATTGTGGGGGTTTTCTGGAGGCTGAGACAGTGTGACATGTCACATGGGGGTTTCCATGGCAATTGGGGGATCAAACCCTGGTTTCCAGGGTCACAGGTCAACTCTCAAGCCACTGCACCACACTGGCTCTCAAAACCTTTAGCTTCTCAGAGATTGACAGTTAACAAGCACATGAGTAGATAGATGCATAGCCTTTTCTTAGAGAGATATATAACCATCAGGTTTAGGTACATGTGTATAGTGTGTGCCTGTCAACTTATGGCAACCCTATGAATTTGATAGGATTTTCTTGTTGTTGTTGTTGTTGTTGTGTGCCTTCAAGTCATTTCCAACTTATGGTGACCCTAAGGTGAACCTATCACAGGAGCTTTCTGGGGTTGAGAGTGTGTGACATACCCAAAGTCCCCCTCTGGGTTTCCAAATTGAGTGGAAGTCTCTGAGTCTCCAGGGCTGTAGTCCAATGCTCAGACTACTGAATCATGCTGACTCTGGCTCAATAGACTCAACTATTTTCTTTATGGAAAAAATCATGACGCACCTTTCTACTATATAAATGTTAAAAATGAATATCATGAAGCAGGAATATGGTAATGGAAATGCTATGTACTAACGTGTAAAATGGCTGGAAAATGCAGTACAATGATATAACAATGTTAAGAGATTTTGGAAATGAAGTCTAGATCAGTTTGGAAGATTCAAGAAATAATTCATGTGAAATAGCAATAATAAATGGTTGTTTTAATTGTGAAACTTTAATAAAATGATATTATAAAAATGAAAACACTGCCAGAAAAAAAAAGAGGTGGCAACCCTAATTCATCGCTGAAAACATGGTTAAATACTCAGAGGCAGATTTTGAACAATTGAGCACTAAGAGCACTTTGCTTGGATAAGCAAATCTGTCCATTTTTCATTATCTTGGATTTAAATTGTTTTCAGTTTCTGATTTTTCCGAATCAGATTCATGAAGAAATTTCCAAATTCTGGAACCCTCATATCAAAAATGTATTGAACAAATTCTCACCCAGACTTAATGAGAAGCAAACATGAAGATGACTAATGCCAAGATGGCACCTTCTACTGGATAATAGTCTCATAGAAACATAGAGTTGGAAGAGACCACAGGAGCCATCCAGTCCAACACTTTGCCATGCAAGAACACACATCAAAGCACTCTCGACAGATGTCCATCCAGTCTCTGCTTAAAAACCTCCAAGGAAGGAGACTCCACTAGACTCCGAGGCAGCATATTCCACTGCCGGACAGCCCTGACTGTCAGGAAGTTCTTCCTGAAGTTCAGGTGGAATCTCCTTTCCTGCAGCTTGAATCCATTGCTCCTTGTCCTAGTCTCTGGAGCAGCGGAAAACAAGCCCGCTCCCTCCTCAAGATGACATCTCTTCAAATATTTAAACATGGCTATCATGTCCCCTCTTAACCTTCTCTTCTGCAGAGTAAACATCTCCAGCTCCCTAAGCCGCTCCTCATACAGCATGGCTTCCAGACCCTTCACCATGTTGGTTGCCCTCCTCTGGACATGCTCCAGCTTGTCGAAATCCTTCCTGAATTGAGGTGCCCAGAACTGGACACAGTATTCCAAAGCAGAATAGAGTGGTACCATTACCTCCCTTGATCTAGACACCATACTCCTATTGACGCAACCAAGAATCACATTGGCCTTCTTGGCTGCCACATCACACTGCTGGCTCATGTACAGGTTGTGATCTACCAAGACTCCTAGATCCCTTTCACATGTACTGTTATCGAGCCATGTGTCCCCCATCCTATATTTGTGCATTCCATTTTTTCTGCTTAAGTGTAGGACCTTACATTTCTCTCTGCTGAAATTCATTTTGTTAGTTAATTAATTAGTTGGTTAATACTGGCACTTCTAAATCTAAAATATCACCACTAAAGGCATGCAGAGGGAAAGGTGTGTGGATGGATGAATTTCTCCTTGACTGTTCCTCAGGAGCAAATGGAAGCAGCAGCTGGTCTTTTGCCTTTACATTGGAGATGGGCAGAATGTCCCCATTTTGTCTCCCAAACACACACAAAATTCATCCCAAGTTGCATCCCCAAAAGCCTCTGCAGACTACAATTTCCCAATAGACAGCTATTACATTGCACAGTCCTCAAGTGGCCATTCAGGGTGCACCCCATCAAGGCCCAGGAGTACACAAAAATGACTCCCAAAACCTCAGAAGTTGCTCACCTCTAGTTGACATTGTACCTTTGGTTCTGCAACCACTGCCAACAAGCCCTGTTTCAGAAAAGCAGCAGCTGGCCATCCTTTTACAAAAAGGATGGCAAACCTACAGCCAAAACATAGAAATGTTCCTTTTTGGACTGATACTTCCAGAATCCCCTAGCCATAGAGGATGATTCCCCTCCCTGCTGGCTAAGAGATTCTTTGTGCTGTGTTCAGAAAAAAAGAAAAAATTATCACACTCAAAGTCTCCACACTCTGATAATCTACATAAAGACAAATTTCTTACTTAAAACAATACAGAGCCAGTGCTCTGATAAGATTCCTCCAGCCTGCAGCTGATCCATATATGCTGGGCTACGCTTCCCCTCAACCTCTCTAACCCATCCTGAAGCTGCCAGGTTTCTGAAGGCTGCTTAACTTTCACTTTTAGGACTGACATACTGATTCATCCAAAGGCACTACTGGTGGTATCTCTATGCAGGAGGTCATTACTGGACAGTTTGTTGTGACAAGCCTTTTCTGCACCTCATTGCTCTTGCAGACATCTCTCTCTATGAGAGAGACTGATGACAATCAAAATTTTGAAAAGCGGTGAACGTCTGGTCTTCGCCCAAGAGCCTTTGACTAATTGCAGGGGAGGCTGCAGAGCACACAACGTTCTGTACCAAAGGGGATGGATCAGTCCATCCTCTTAGCATCTCAAGGCCATAATTAATTATTGATTCCCAGAGAGCATAATTTCAAGAATGCACAGCCTAATTGAGAGGGAGTAATTCTTTCCCTCCTTGCTGATGTGTCTAGAACTGTACTAGCGGTACAGTAGCTTCCCAGTACCAAGAAGCAAACTGTGGGTTCCAGGATCAGCCCTCCTTGGGCTGCTGCAGGGGCTTCAGCACTCAGGTCCAATACTTGACACTCGTCTCCACCTGAATTCTGAACGGCTTCAGGTGACTGAGTTGGAGATTGGAAAAATTACTTATTTTGGATTACAGCTCCCAGAATCCCAAGGCACCTGGAGGACATGTGCAGAGCAGTGCTATAACTGTGTGGTGTGAAGGGGTCCTCAAAGGAAGTTTCAAAGGGGTCTTTCAGAGAATGAATTTCACTATTGCTCTGTTTTTTTAGCTCTTCCTGTGATCTGAAAGCCTAGGGCAATAGTGGGGGGTGCCGAGGGCATATTCAGGGTCTATATGTCCTTCCTTACATAACATACAGCATATAAGGTTGAAAACCTGTTATTGTTGTTTTCAGAAGCTAGCACTATGATTTTTGCATTTGGGAGGAGGCATACAAAAGTAGTATCATAATATGAGTTTTGTAATTTGTTTTATGGGCAGCATGGCTATCCCTGCAGTTATTGCTGTTGTTATTTTAATGGAGGGAATTTTCACATTAATACACAAACTCTGCTCCAATGAGCTCAAAGAAACATATACCCCTTCCCATTTTATCCTCACTTTCAACCCTGCATGGTAGGTCAGGCTTGCACCTGTATCTCCCCAGTCTTCATTCAGCACTGCAAAATATATTTATTTTTAAAGTTAGTTAGCCAAGGTCATAAAGCTCAGCCTGCTATCTCTAGCCAGGAGGCAGCAGCCTGATCAGCCTGATAGACTTGTTAGGAGAAAATTAAGTGGCAATCTCATCTCACCATCGTAATAAGGTTCCTTCATGAATCTTTTTTTTAAAAAAACTATTCCACACTGCAATTACACCTTATTTAAAAAGAGGGAGGTGTGGGGAGGAGAGAACTGTTCTGATAGATAGAGTGCAATTCCCAGCTGGTTTCAGCAGCTTGGACCATCAGTACTTGTAATTCGTGCTGTCTTGTGGACTCCTTTTTCACTCTCTTGGAATTTACAACAAGGTTTTGTTGTTGTTAACTGCTGTCAAGTCAGCTTCAACCTATGGCAATCATATGAAAGAGAAACCACCACGTCAGCCTGTCATCAACCAACCTGCTCAGGTCCTGAAGTTTCAGGGATGTGTCTTCCTTGATTGAATCTATCCATCTGTAATGCAGTCTTCCTCTTTTCCCACTACTTCATACCTTACCAAGCATTATTGCCTTTTCTAGTGAGTCAGGTCTTGTCATGATATGGCCAAGTACAACAGCCTCAGTTTAGTCATCTTGGCTTCTAGGGAGAGTTCAGGCTTGATTTGTTCTAGGACCCATTCATTTGTCTTTTAGCAGTCCAGGGTATCCACAGAACTCTTCTCCAGCACCACATTTTTAATGAGTTGATTTTCTTCCTATTAGTTTTCTTTAACATCCAGTTTTCACAATCATACATAGAAATTGGAAATATGATGGCATGGACCATCCTAACTCTAGTATTCAATGACATATCTTTATACTTCAGGATCTTATCTAGTTCCTTCATAATTGCCCTTCCAAGGCCTAATGTTCTTCTGATTTCTTGACTGCAATCTCCATTCTGATTGATGACTGGTATGGAAATTTTTGAACTGTTTCAATGTCTTCAATGTCTGCTTTAACATTATGTAAATCATCTGTGGTCATTATTTTTGTTTTCTTAATGTTGAACTATAAATCTGCCTTTGCACTTTCTTCCTTGAATTTCTTCAGTAATCATTCCAGGTTTGGGAACCCCAAAAGAGAAAAGATTGTGCTACACAATGTTGGCAGTAACGTTGAGCTATCTAAAGGACTCCATTCTCCCATACAAGCCTGCATGAGGGGCAAAATCTTCCCAGGAGGCCCTTCTTTCCATCTTGCAATCTTGCAATCCACAGAGACACTTTTTGTGGGGAAGCGAGAGAGTGTCTTCTCAGTGATTGTTCCCAAGCTTGGAAAGGGCTCCTTCCTTCCAAACAAGGCTCAGCTGGGGCTCCCTGTTATCCTTCATCCAGCAGGTAAAGACCTTTGTGTTCAAAAATGACTAGCTGCTGAAAAGGGAACTTTTAACAAATGGTCCCTATAGAATCATAAAATCATGGAGCTGAAAGGGGTCCCAGAGGCCAATAAGTCCAACCTGATGCTCAATGCAGGAAATCCAGCTAGAGTGTTCCCAGCAGGTAGCTGTCCAGCCTCTTTCTGAAGACGTCCAGAGAAGGAGACCCCACTACTCCTCTAGGTAACATTGTTGAGCCACTCTTACTATCAAGAAAGTCCTTCCAATTTTCAATCAAAATCTACCCTCCTATAATTTAAAAACATTAGACCTTGTCCTATGCTTTGAGCAGAAAAGAACAAACCCTCCTTTTTGTGACACTCTTTGGGGCATTTAAAGAGTGCAGTCACGTCAACCCTCATTCTTCTCTTCACCAGGCTGAACATGCCCAGCTCCTTCAAACTTTCCTCATGTGTTTTGTTCTCCATACCGCTTATCATCCTTGTTGCCCTACTCTGAACCTGCTCCAATTTCTCTATATCTTTCTTAAAATGAAGTACCCAGAACTGAACACTGATGATGCCTGATTAGTGCAGAATATAGTGGGACTTTTACTTTCTTTGTCTTGGAAACTACGGTTCTGTTAATACAGGTCCAAATAGTATTTTTCTTCTTTGCTGCAGTGTCACATTGCTGGGTCGTGTTCAACTTATGATCAACAACAATCCCAAGGGCATTTTTACATGTACTGCTCCTAAGCCAAGTATTCCCCATACTATGTACATTTGGTTTTCATGGCCTCAATGTAGAATTCTGCATTTGCATCTACTGAATTTCATTCTATAAGTTTCAGCCCAGTTTTCTACTTTATCAAGGTCTTTTTAAATTATTTTCCTATTTTCCAGTGTGCTAGCTACACTTCCCAGTTTTGATATAAATATCAAAGTGCTAGTCCCAGGACAGAACCCTGAAGCACTCTACTTGAGACTTCCCTCCAGTTTGAAGCACAGCCATTAATGGTGACTCTTTGAAAACAGTTCTCAACCAGTTATGGACGTACCTGACATTGTCTTAATCTATTCCAAGTTCAATCAGTTTGCTAATCAAAATATCATGGGGGGTTTTATCAAACACTTTGCTGAAATCCCGATAAATGACATCTGCAGCATTCCCACCGTCTACTAAACTAAATGTAAGATTAGTTTGGCAGGATTTGTTCTTCACAAAAGCATGCTAGGTCCTACTAATCCTTACTGCTCATCTATCTATTTTAAAATCTACTTTCAGTTCCAGTATAGTTCAATATTATTATTTGTTTCATTGTGTTCTAACATTATTTTTTGAGTGTGGTAGGGGCTATTTGTAGCTGTTTTAATCTGGTTGCATTCTGCCTTGAATCCCATTTTCATGACAAAGAGAGGACATAAGTCAAACAAACAAACAAACAAACAAACAAATAAGGTATATGCCAGAAAGTTATTCCAGCTTTGAAGCCTAGTGTGTTGGCAAGATGCGTGTGGTATTCCTAAGAAAAGGACAGACTGTACCTTGCCTGGGGCTCCCTACTCATCTCCAGCATCAAGTGTTGGCAGGCTCAGGTACCTGCTGAGGTGACAGTAAGCATGCATTAATTTGCTGAATTTGTTTGTGCGTCCGAAGTAGTCTGCCCTTTGGATGAAGCTGGAACCTAGAAACGTCCATTTTGGGGGACTGTGACTCTTGAAGCCCTCTTGGGAATTCTGGGACAGGTAGTCCCCCAAAAAATAACTTTCTCAAGCACTTCTAAAATCTAATTGCTTCTCCAGTGCCTCCATTACATCACCATTATCTCTTGTCAAGTGAGCCTTTAGGACAGAATTCTGTGACCCTTCAGAGGAGTTGGAATACAAATGCTATCATCCTTAATCAACACAGCCAGGTCTTACAGGGGATGATAGAGGTAGCAGTCCTACCCATCTGAAGTGTCTTGAGCTAGTGAAGACTGCCTTGTGGCCTCTGAATACATAAGTGTTAGGAGTCAATTTATATTTTCTAACTTAGATCCCACAGGTGTTGGTCCAAAATCTCAGGGTGGTTCTTCTTCTCCAGAGTATATTTACAGAGCTCTCTTGGGTATTTTTGCTGCTTGCTAAGGACTGTTTCTGCACCACCACCTTACCATCCAGAATCTTTCTGTAGCATGAATGCCTGCCATTCTCTAGAGTATACAGTTGCTCCTAGACTACATACACTAATATTGGCTTTCTGACTGCAAATCTTTCATGTTTATAATGGCCCAGACTCTTTTTCTTAGTGGTCCAATTTTACTTACATGTTCATATGCATACTTGAAAAGCCATGGTGACTTTGAATCATTATTTCAGTGTTTAACATCTTTCTATTCTGGCTTCTCTGCACCTAGCCAGGCTAGAATGGAGCAATTGCTCATGGCAGGTATGTATGTATGCTTTTAAGTTGCCTGTTGACTTATGGCAACACCATGAATTTCTTAGGCAAGGAATCTTGAGACATAGTTTTGCCAGTTCCTTCCTCTGAAATGTAGCCTACAGCACTGGGTATTCCTTGGCAGTCTCTCATCCAAGTACTAACCTGGGCTGACCTTGCCTAGCTTCTAAAATCAGATGGGGTCTGGTGCCTTTAGGTTTCATGCAGTTTCCAAAATTCTTAGGCACAGCTCATGCCTATGACTCAGTACTTTCCAGTGACAGAGGTGGAGAGGGTAACCAAATGCAAATTCTGTGCCCTCCTTCAAACTCTTAGGCCATTTTTGCACTAGACTGTTATAGTGCTATCATTCCACTTTCAACATCCCATGGAATCCTGGGGTTTGCAAAGGCCCCTCCCGAAACTGCAAACCCCAGGATTCCATAAGATGTTGAAAGTGGAATAATAGCACTATAACAACCTAGTGTGGAAATGGACCTAGATTGCAGAACACAAGTAAGTTATGCAAATTAAATAAGTTTGTTGTGCTTCTCCAAATCCACAAGTAAGAGCCAAGTTGAAGTTCTTCCTTCTGAGTAAGAGAAGTACATATTTCAGCTCTTTTCTGTCCTTTGTGGCTTCACTAGGCATAGGACATCTATTTTCAGGCTTACTGGTAGCAATAAGAGAAATATTTGTCTAATTTTAAAGGAAATCCAAGAGTCTGAGAATGGTGAATTGTGAGCATTCACAGGGCTTCTAGGGCCTTGCTGGCCATCTATGCAGAGTTTTCTAATCAACGCAGTATCCCCTACTGGAAGAGAAGTCAGAGAATCATCTCATATATCAACGTGTCCTCTGTTTGGAAGGACTGTCCAGTCAAGTCTGGTTTAAAGAAAAAGAGCCTCAAGAAGAGACAGAAGGGGCTTTAAAGCGCACCTTCACAACAGACATAGATCACCTGGTCATGCTCATTCCCAAAGCTTCATATTTTTTTAATGTGAATTCTACCTGTTATTTCTAAACACGCACCCATATATATATATATATATATATATATATATATATATTAATCAATGCCAATTTTATTGCCAATCTGTGTCTTTCTTTGTCCTTTTTTTGTATGTGTTTAATGTTTCTCCTGTTTTGTGGCTGGGGAATCAATAGATATGCTGGCAGGCTTCTGAGATGCTCCCTGTTCTGTAATTCTATTGCCTGGGCTGTGTGTGGGAGGAGTGTTTGTGTATGTGTGGCAAGAAAACTCATTTTGTGCAGACTCAAAATGCACGGAGCACCTGTTTCAGAGTGTCTCAGCAGATGCTTCTCTCATATTGAGCATTAGAGGCATTTACGAGCCAAGGCCTTGTCTAGACGTTTGCCATAAAAGTCCCCAAGTACATCTGCAAAAGTCAACTCCCCGTCCAGCCTGAGCCATCAGCTGACAAATAAAAAAGCCGTGTTAAAGCTCCATAAAGTTAATTGGATCCCACCTCTTTCAAGTATCTGAAGCAGGCAGTATTAGTAAGATGTAATTAAAAGACAAAAAGATGCTGGATAAAAAAAAGAAGGAAAGAAAGAAGGAAAAACAACCAAGAACAAACCAGAGCTAAATGCAGAAAAGGTACTTTCCTGGCCTTTGAGAAGGGAGCTGGTTAGAACTAAACACAAGTAAGAACAGCTTGCCAAAGATGCCTGCAGAGAGAGGCAGAAGTTGCAAAATCCTTCCTACACAGAGCTTGGAAAAGTTATCTGTGCTGAGAGCTGAACATAGGCACTGTGTCCCGATCACTCAGCAGTTTCCAGCACCATAGACCATGGTATTTTTCAGGGCTGGCTCCTTGGGATGGACATAGGAGGCCACGTTTATGCCAGGCTTGGAACATCATTACAAAAAACCTAATTTGTTAAGATTAGACTACCTAATTCAATTTACATTATCATTATAGGGGAAAGTGTGTAATCCATTAAAAAGAATTGTTAAATCATTAAGTGGCTTTGAAAAAAAAAACTAAGACAATGTTACCATGGCTGACATCATTGACCCAAAGTGGCCCGATTTGTTTGCTTGTTTAAATTGACTCTTTTTATACATTAGGTTACCTTTCTTAGCATAGCAATTTCAAGATGGCTTAGACTACAAAATCTCATCATACAATTGCTACCTGGGAATAGTATGATCTGTAATGCAGAACTTCAGAAAACTGCCAAATTGAGAAGTTCTATCCTAAAGACTGGTATCTAACAATGATGTCAGTTATGTTGTATCACTAAGCTTCACTTTTTTTTCCCTTCCCTATCCACAAACTGCTAGGAACATGCATGCCATTCTCTCACTCATCAAACAACATGGAATTATTTGTATGGGCCAGAAATGATTCATAAGAAATTAAGGGCTAAATCCAACTACTAGTCCCAAATAGAGTAAACCCTTTGAAATGCATAGGGCTTAGCAGGTCAACACTAATGTATTGCACAGTGGTTCATTAGATCTGCTCTAACTGGGACTGGATTTAGGGCCTTTCCGCACTACACTGTTATGGTGTTGTTTTTCCACTTTCAACATCCTGTAGAATTCTGGGGTTTATAGCTTACTGATGCGAAAGAGCTCTCTTGCTGAGAATTCTGAAGGCTCAACTGCAAACCCCAGGATTCCACAGGATGTTGAAAGTGGAATAACAGCACTATAACAGTGTAGTGTGGAAATGCCCTTAGTCTGATGTTTTTCACTCTACTTACGAGCACTGATTCAGTATAATACTGAAATGGGTCCTGCTCTGCTAGATTTCTACAACAAGAGTTTTCACTTGTGCAGAAGCATTAAAATGTGCCATTTTACACCAGCAATCTGGTATGTTATCAGCCAAGAAAAAATGTGCCGCAGCAGTCAAAAAAAACCAACACAATTTTGGGTTGCATCAACAGGAGTATAGTGTCCTGATCATGGGAAGTAGTAGTGTCAGTCTATTCTGCTATGGTCAGCTCTTACCTGGAATCCTGTGTCCAGTTCTGAGCACCACAGTTCAAGAAAGATATCAACAACCTGGAATGTGTCCAGAGAATAGGAACCAAGATGATCAGAGGCCTTACAAGGAACGACTTAGGGAGCTGGGTATGTTCAGCCTGAAGAAGACAAAACTGAGAGGTAACATGATAGCTATCTCAAAATATCTGAAGGGATGTCATGCAGAAGATGGAGCAAACTTGTTTTCTGCTGCTCCAGAGACCAGAACATGAACCAATGGATTCAAATTACAAGAAAAGAGATTCTTCCTGAACATTAGGAAGAACTTTTTACTGCAAAAGTTATTTGACAGTGGAACAAGCTGCCTCAGAGGATGGTGGAGTTTTCATTTTTTGAAGTCTTTAAGCTGAGGCTGGATGGGCATCTTTAGGTTTGTTGTTGGACTAGATGGCCCTTGGAGTCTCTTCCAACCCTAAGATTCTATGATTCTATAGGGAAGTATAAATCAGCTTGTTCATATTATATTTTGGAAACAGCAAATGTTGATCCTGCCATTGCTACAAGTAAAATGGGCTCTGAAATGACAGGGTCTGATCCAAAGGCACTAGAAATAAAATGGAACCTACCCCTCACTTCAATGTTGATTTACTATCTTACTTAAGTGGCCCCAATATACTTTGAAAAGGGGAGGCATGGTCCTGGGGACCTAGGCTGTCTCTTCCATGGATCTTCTTTGTTATTCTCCCCCTCTCCCATTTTTTCCAGCCCAGGTTTAATAGGCTAATCCACACGTAAGCACTACCATATTCTTAGTCTCATTGTAGTCCAATTCCCCCAGGATAAATCTGTCTCCTCACTTCCCTCTTCTTAGATCTGTCTGCCTCACTCTCTCCTACAAGGCTGAGACCTAGGCCAGGACTGTGCCTGCTCCAAACCACTCATACTCAAAATGATGATCCATGGACCAATGCTGGTCCACAAGTCATCAGCTAACAGCCCACAGAGAGTTTTAAGGAAAGAAGCAGTTTTAGCTAATGGACTCCAATCCGGTACTGGTCCTTGACACATTAGGGGGAAAAAAGGATTGCTGGTCCCTTTCAGACAGCCTGAGAAACACGGCTCTGAACTAGAAGGGAATGAGCCATCTGCAGATAGATCATGTGAATAAAAACTGGAAATGGTTCCTATACTTTTAATAGTTGTGTACAAGAGAGACTTTCAGCAGGTGTTGCTTGTTCCCTGGTTGCATGACAAGCACACCTGCTGAAATTCCCTCTTTCTGCCCAACTATTAAAAATACAGGAACCACTTCCACTTTTCGGTCTGGTAACCTTATTGCAAACAGTCATATGACCAAATGAGTCCTTCTTTCTTCTTCCCTCATTCCAGCAGCCTATGAAAAATGAACAATTAAATCTTATTTCCATCTGCCTGTTAACAGTGTGAGTCTGTTTGCAATGTTTACATTACATTTGATCATGACTTTAGTAAAATTTAGGGCATACTGGGCTGAAAATTAATTGAAAATCGTGGAAACAAATTCATAATAAATTACTTTGTTCCAAGCTTTGGTTTTACAGTGATGTGGTCATTGTTACATGGGTGGGCTCAAAGGATGGTGCTGGGGAATTTCAGTTTGATTTCTTAAGTCATTGGCCTGCAGGTTCCTTGGGCTCACTTTTGCCCCTATGCTATTATATGAAATTGCAGCGAGAGAAAGGCTGTCCAGGGTTTGGGGTTCAATGCTATCTGTATGCTGATGACATCAACCTCTTGTGCCTCCTTTCCACCTAATCCCAAGTAAGCCATTTCAGTGCTAACCCACTGTCTAGTGTCAGTAATGTACTGGGTGAGGGTGAAGCTACTGAAACTTAGGCCCTTTCTGCATGGGGTAGTCACTGTGTAGCTGCAACAGCTTGAGGAGGCGTGCATCCGTGTGACATCGTCGCTATTAAGTTGATGTTAAGTTGCTGGCGTGCCTTTGCATGTCTCTAAAGTGTCATATTTGAGCAACGAAAAAAATGCGTTTTCAGTCCCTGAGACTGCTTCTACTACATTTCTACAACTACATGCAGAACCGTTGAAGCGCATTCTCGCAGGAATGGGTGGGTTCAGGGTAGGCCCAGCTTGACACACGTGATGTCGTGTCTGTGTAGGGATGTCCTTCCCAAGATTTAAAAAAAAAAAGGGGATCCAATGAAATGGACTGGGGCGGGCCATAGGCGGAGCAGGGGAGTGGTGACAAATGCTGTAGTGCGGAATGAGAAAGCAGTCTTCGCCGCCTCAAGCGGAAGACAGTGCGGAATGCCGCATTGCAGAAACGCAGCCATAAACTCCGCTCCTACGACGCCATGAGGTGTTTCTGCCATCTCATGCGGAAAGGGCCTTAATCCAAGTGAGACAGCGTTGTTCTTGAGTAGTCAAAGGGAGAGTAGGGCATAGGGATTCAACCTGTGCTCAATGGGGTTACATCTCAGACAGAGTATATGCCATGCCCTGGAAAATTTACAACGCATATACTCCACTCTGAGGCACACAGCAGTGTTTATTTGTGACAAGCAAGCAACACAGCACACTTCTCCTAAAGTTGCTGAGACTGAAGCATACATGGTGTTCAAAGGTTTTATACCTTCTCATACAAATTCAGATGCATAAAGCTGTGGCTGGAGAGGATCATCAATTAAACATTGCCTCACAATGTTAGACAATTCCCAGACTCTCAGTAGTTTACCCCTCTTTCACCCTTGAAGCAAAAATGTTTCTTGTTGCTTATCTCTGAGCATTTCCAGTTCTCACAACACCTTTTGGTGCTTTTGTGCCCCCCACCCCACTCCCCATTTTGATCTTTGAAGCTAAGCAGGGTTAGTACTTGGGTGGGAGACAGTCAATGAATGCCTGGTGCTGCGGGCTGTATCTCAGAGGAAGAAACTGGCAAAATGACCTCTGAGTATACCTTGCCTAAGAAAACCTTTTGAAATTCCTGGGGTCACCATAGGTCAACAGGCAACTTGAAGGCGCATACATGCACACAATGCACTCTATGTTGGACTGGTTTTGGAATGTGTGCAGAAACTTCAGCAGGTCCAAAATACTGCAGCCAAACTGTTGACCAGAACTTGTTACCATGAACATGTAACTCCCATGTTAAAGGAAGTTTACTGACTACCACTCAGTTTCTGGGCACAGGTCAAAGAACTGGTTGTAATCTAAAGGAGCTTATAGGGCTTAGGTTTGAATATCTAAAACTGTATCTCTCCAAACAAAACTGCCTCAGTTTTGACATCTTCAGAAGAAGAGTCCATCTTGGCCTCACCACATACACAGACACATTTGGAGAGAGACAAAAGAGATGGCATTCTTGGTGTCTGCTCCTTACCTGTGGAACTCCCTTTCACAGGCCAAGCTGGCCCACCCTCCCTCCGATGTCCTTCTCTGGCAGACAAAGATTTTCATAGTCAGATGGGCCTTTGGCACTGGTTGCTCTAAAAGGGTTATTTAAATGGCGTACTGTGCTGTTTCTTCATTCATTTTAAATGCTTTTAAAGTTTGATTTAATGCTGCTTTTAATATGATTGCTTTTTAGTCTTTTTAAACAGACATTATAACTGATTTTAGCTGCATTCTGTTTTAATCTTATCTTGTAACTCACCTTGGCCCCCACATTGGGAGAAAGGCAGGATGTAAATAAAATACAAATAAATAAGTAAATAAATAAAGAGAGAGGGAGGGGAAGGAGGGAGGGAGATTGGGAGGGTGGAGGAGAAATAAGGATATAAATACAGGCAAGGAAGCAGGTAGATAGAAAATGAAATTGCAAAGAGAAAGAAGCAAATGTCAGAGATACCGTAAGAGGGAAAAGGATGACTCTACCCACCACTAATTTTGCCTCCCCCTTCCTGGCTCCCATCTGTCCTATTGCCAGTTCTAGCCCTGTCTGCATATTATGCATCCTCTGAAAAAATATCAACAAGGAAATGTAGCTGTCTGCATAGAAAAAGTTCCCTTCCCATTCAAAAAAGATAATACTGTGCTGAGGCTAGATCATCCTTCATGATACATTTTCCTATGATAAACCAGCCTCAGGGTGTCTGTGTGCACATGTGATTTTTATCTATGCAGCAGTACTTGGGCATAGGACACACAACCTTTCCCCCCATTCTGTTTTTTCAGTCAATACGACCTCAAGTTGCTGCTTGCTGCACTGAGGAAAAAAACAACAAATCAATACGGGGATTTGCATCCTCCCCTTCCCCACTGTGGGGCTAGTAAAAGCATGGCAGGGGGGTTTGTACTAGGGAGATGATGGGGAGTGGAAGGTTAGTCCCCCCTTTCCTCTCATCTTAACTGTCTCAGTTAAAACTGAAGCTTCCAGCAGCTCCTTTGAAAAAAAAAGTTAACTCTAGAGAGATCCCATCACAGATCACTGGCATTGCATCTGTTTTTAGCCTTCTGACACAGTGATGGGCAGAAGCTCAAAACAGACCAAAGTGTTCTGGAACTGTGGGAATCAGCTACACTTATGCTGCCAAGTGTGACTGGGATGCGCATGAAAATGATGCCACCTTCTGCACGCTAACTGTAATGACTATCGGAGATTTTTTTTTTTTTTGGTATATTAGGATTTTCTCCCCTCGCAAATACACACACTTGGCAACTAATAGCCTTATCACACTGCCGTTATAGTGCTATTATTCCATTTTAACTGCCATTGCAATATTCTGTGGAATTCTGGGATTTGTAGTCTAGTGAGACCAAAGAGCTCTCTGGCTGAGAATTCTAAATGGCCCTCCCTAAACGACAACCCCCAGGATTCCATAGGATGTTGCAATGGCAGTTAAAATGGAATAATAACACTACAGCAGTATAGTGTGATAAGGTCCTAAAGACCTGCCACTGAAATGTATCGGCATTGATTTATTTCTTACATTAGTTTGCCTCCTTTCCTTCAATGAGCTCAAGGCAACAAGGAGTGCTTCTGTTTCTCATTTTATCCTCCAACAACCATGTAAGGTATGTGAAACTGAGGGAGCAAGTAACTTGCTCAAGGACACTGAGTGAATTTCATGGCTCAGTAGGAACCTGAACCCGGATTTCCCAAGTCCCACTCCAGTGTCACTGGCTATCACCTGTCCTTAAGGAATGTCGTTTCACAGCATCCACAGATATCTCTGCCTATAGAAATTCTGAAACCAAGATCTCTGTGCATGCACAGGCAATGGCCTGTAAGAGCCTCTTAAAGATCTTTCAAACCAAGCCTAAACCTGTAACACTACAGTAGACAATATCCATGCCTCTGTCTATGATGGACTTTTCTGGCCACTGGCGGCTGTTGAGGTGGTTCAGGTTTTTCACGGCGAAGGAGGATGTAGCTCTCTTGATGCTTTTAGAGTCCAGCTTTCATCACTCCTCCCCCTGCTAAACTGGCTAGGGCTGCTGGAACTTGCAGTTCTAAAAAAACCATCCATTCTCCACCTATTTTAGGCTTTCCATTCAGAAGGGAAAAAAGAGAGGAAGTTGTATGCAGACTCAAGGACTTGCTCACAGTAAACTTTTCAATCTTCTATTATAGATCTTTACCCACAATGGACAGCTTCAGGCATAAGTGTGTATCATGCACTCTTCTTAGTCCATAAGACAGTGGCAAAGTCAAACAGGTTTTGGCAATTGCCCTGGGTACAAAATTCTCTGAAACATTTGTAATGCACAAGGATTCCAAGACAGACCTACAATGGGCAAAGAAACAAACTCCTTATAATGCTGGTTTGAGAGATAGCTTCTGTGCTTGATGAAACATAAAGGAACTTCATTCATATTCATGTAGTCGTAATCTCCAGGGTTGCTCGAGCGAGTAGATGAAGCTGAAATTTACAGTACATGCTGCCACTGTTGATGGAGCGCCTGGTTTACCCATCACCAGCTCTAATTAAACAGGAAATTAAAAATGTTAACCCTGGCAGCTGCCTCTGGAGGGCTCTTCAGGCATAAATTGTACCTCCCGTAAAGTTTAAAGGCAGCAAAAGAAGAAACCATTACTACTCTGCTCTACGGCATATCAGATGTGCCTTTGCATACAGGCCGAGCTGCAGTTCAGTCAAATTTGATTGAGTGATCCTGAGCTCTTTTCAACAACCCTGTGTGACAGAGCAAGAGACAAAAACAGCTTCAAACTTTGCATAATGTTGAGATATCTGTGATCATTCTCCTGGTTTTATTTTAAAGCAAAATGCAGGTGGAAGGAGCGTCTGAGAATATTATTTCAGTGCCGACATCAGGAGAGGGTACAATGAACTTTTTCTCACAGCCCATTGATAGTTGCTTCCATCAGGCTGCCTTCTCATCCAGAGGCAGGGCACAGAGGAAAACATGGATCTTGTTCTCTGAGCCTGCAATTCATTAAAAAGCAATGTGCTCTCTCAATATTCACCATTTGAAGACCAGAACACACAACCTGTGCCCAAGATCCCACATCAGCTTGGTGAGGTATACAGCTCCAAAAAATGTACCTCTGCCACCTCCTTCTGCCACAGGTGTGCAAGCCATCTGACAGCTGCCATGAGCATTAAGTACCCAAGGAAGGGTGAGAAGTGTTCAGCCAGCATCTCACTGTGTTTCTGCAGTCAGCTACACCAAGAAGACATCATTCTCCTGTATCTCCCTATGGAATCCTGAAGGACAGTATCTTCTATATACATCTGGCTACAAAATGCAGCTGGTACCTTGCTCTGGCCACTAAATGGCAATGGCAAATGCCAGATGGATTGCATGTGCAAGGAGGTCACTCAGTGAAGAAGGTATTGGATACTCCTTCTGCAACAGTCATAAAAGAACATTGTTGCTGTATGCCTTCACATCATTTCTGACTTGTGGCGATTCTAAGGTGAATAGATCATGGGAGTTTTTGGCAAAATTTGTTCAGAGGGGGTGTGCCTTTGCCACCCTCTGAGGCTGAGAGAGGGTGACTCACCCAAAGTCACCCAATGTCCAGTGCCCAAACTACTACACCACAAAAGCTCCTAAAAGAACATAGGAAGGCATAATGCCTAAACATGTCACCCACAGGATTCTAACCATTTTGTCGTTCTCTGTGGAGCAAATAGCAGCTTTCATGGAGCAGAGCTGGCCCCAGACAGTTCAGTGCCTGAGGCAAAGAACAAGGTAGTGACTCATTCCCCAAACAAAAGCCAATTGGACTGGCAGCAAAAAATCAAGATTAGAGAGCTGCTGTGTGAGAACTTCCTTCTTGCCACCAGGGTTCTGCTCCTGCTAGCCCTTTCCTTATTGACACCATTGCTAATAGCAGGAAGAGTGTCACATCTAGACAGACAGCAGTTAGGAATATACGAGGGTGCCTTACACTAAGACCATTGACCTAACTAGACTTGTATTGTCAACTGTGCCTGGCCGTGTCTCTCCAGGGTTTCAAGGAGGATTCTTTTCTAGTTCCACTTGGGAACACTTAGGTTGAACCCAGAATCATGCAAAGCCCATTGAGTTGTAGCATCTCCCCCATACACATCTGGTTTTACTTCTGATCCCCCATTCAAATACTACTGAGCCAGGTTTAGGAGAGGGATGTTACACATCTGGCTTATCTAGAGCTAAGCCCATAAAACACAAAGAGAATTCCTTCCCTCAAATAAAGCTCAACCACACAAGACTAGTAAAGATGTGCATAGAACATCATAAAGAAAAGGGTATATTCTTTCATCAATGGTGGGGATGTAACAGAGTACAGAAATTTTGGTTTATGATATGAGCAGATATGCAAAAAGTAATAGAGAAAATGATTGAACTAGTCCCTAAGATGTTTCTTTTGGGAATATTGGATCCAAATCTGGCAAGGGGGAAGAGCAAAGAGAGGCTAATATGGCATATGGTTACAACAGCTAAGATTGTACCTGCCAGGCACTCGCAGAAGGTCTCAATTACATCAAAAGGGGAATGGTTGGAGAAATTATTAGAGGTGTTAGAAACGGACAAGCTCAACTACCGATTAGATAATAACCCAAATCACAAATTTCTTCAAACATGGCAGCCATTTATAAATTATTTGCAAAGGGTAACAGAAAATATAATGTAAAAGGTACAAATTGTGTAATGTATAATTTTGTAAATAAGAATCAGGTAAAGCCTAATGCAAGAAGACAAGGAATAGATCCTATGGAATGAGAACGTTCCATGACAATGGTATTAACACATACATGTTATCATACAAAGTTCTGTCAAGATTGTGATTAAATTAATTAAGGGTCAAAATATAATTTTTCAGAGTGATTAGAGAAACCATTTATGTCAGTGTGTTCCAATGACAGAATGATATAAATTATAAACAAGAATCTAAAAGGGTATATAAAAAGAATGAAATCTACCCAATTTGTAGCTCCAACAGAGAGAGAATCAACTTCAACATAGATGTCCATCTTTCTTCTACTTTTTTCACTGCTGTTCATGTTACTGCTATATATAATTATTTTGTTTTTGTTTTTTGTCCTAATTATTTGTTATACATGGTATTGTGATCTTATTGTTACTTTGTCACTGTCTTTAGATGTTTGTGTGTCCGTCTTAACAATTCAATGGGAATTAATAGAAATGTTTTTTTAAAAAAAGATGTGCATAGAACAATACTGCAAACAGGCTGTTTGTAAAAGGTGACATTATAAAAACCTGTGTTTCATTTCAGTCCTTCCACATGAGAGAGCTCTTCTGCTCTTTCCTTTTTGAAATAGAGCTCCACCTCCAAAAATAGCTTTATGCTTTAAACCCAAGGTTGGTTCATTTGGGGAATTACATATACTGCTGATCTCGCCCAAGGACAACCCAGTGACTAGCAAGAATCTACATATTAAAGTGACAAATTATTTCATAAACACAACAGAAATTCAGATTAGCATAAATATATAACATCACCCTTCCACCCGTTAAAATCAATGAAAATAAAATGCTGATCAGCAAAAACATGGAATGTAGCTCTGTATGAAACAAGGAACTAGGAAGTAGAAGACAACCTATAGCTTTGCTGGTAAAAGTGGTAGTACTTTAAGGAGAAAATGACACTCTTTCTGTATATTAACTGTGAAATCCTACACATGTCTCCTCAGAAGCAACTCTGTCAAGCTTAACAATGCTTTCTTCATCCCTGATGTATATAGAAGTGGGCAGACTTCATGTTTGTGGGATCAACTGTATGTTTGTTGTTGTTTTGCTAGAAACTTTGAGCGCCATCAAAGCTGGATGCAAGAACTTTTATCATTGTTAATTGCCATCAAGTCTGCTTCAACTTATGGCAACCCTATGAATGAGAGCTCCAAGAAACCTGGTCATCCACAGCCCTGTTCAGGATATGCAAACTCGGGGCTGTGGCATCTTTGACTGAATCAATTCACCTGCGATGCGGTCTTCTCTTTCCCTACTGCCTTCCACCTTACAAGCATTATCATGTTTTCCAGTGAGCCATATCTTCTCATGACATGACCAAAGTATATGCCAGCCTCTGTTTTCTACGGATTTGTGGCTTGATTTCCTTTCAGAATCATTGTCTTCTTGGAAGTCCATGGTATCCACAGAACACTCCTCTAGCACCACATTTCGAATTGGTTGATTTTCTTCCTGTTAGTTTTCTTCACTGTCTGGCTTTCATAACAATACACAGAAATTGGAAACACTGTGGCAGTCTCGGCTTTATAACATTAATCTGAATTGTCGAAAAATTACATATGATTAAAGAATTTTGAATCTAAAAATCTTGTTTTCACAAAATCAGAACTGTAATAGAACTGAATGGAGCACATAGTCCTTCCACACAAAAATCCACTCATTGTTACCCCAAACTGTCGTCATTTCAGTGGCATGAGTAGAATGAGCCCAAATGAAAAGTCTCTTTAGTCCAGCATTCAGTTAACACAGTGGCCAACCAGATGACTATAGGTTGTCCGCAAGCAGGGCATGAGCATAACAAGGTCCTCCCATCTGCACTTCCAAGCAACTGATAAACAAAAACACGAGCCATTTCTGCACTACACCATTCTAGTGCTATTATTCCACTTTCAACATCCTGTGGAATTCTGGGGTTTGCTGTTTACTGAAATCAAAAAGCTCTCCGGCTGAGAAGTCTAACTGCAAGCCCCAGGATTCCATAGGATGCTGAAAGTGGACTAATAGTTCTGTAACAGCGTAGTGCGGAAATGGCCACACTGCCTCTGAAACTTGAAGGACTGGCTATTCATTGTGACTAGCAGTTACCTCCCTGGATCTGTCCATTCCCCTTTAAAGCCATCCAAGTTGGCACCCGTCCCTGCATCACATGCTTGTGAATTTCACAGTTCAGCCATGTGCTGTGTAAAGAAGTAACGTCCTGAATCTCCCACCATTCAGCGTCAGTGGCCGACCCCAGTCTAGTACGGTTTTTCCAATTTTAATCATCATGCCGTATGTTAAACATTTCTCTTATGTCTCCTTTTTCTCACCTTTCTTCAAAGCTAAACAGCTCTAAATATTGCAACCTTTCTCACAGCGGAGCTACTCTTTCCCTTGATCATTCTGGTTCCCCATTCCCACCCCACTTTCCAGCTGTACAGTGCACTTGTTCATGTAACAGTGACTAGAATAAAGCACATCAGCTGTGTTTGTACCATGGACCTGTATAACAGCAGCATGATTTTGAAAGAGCCAAGTGGTGTGGTGATTTGAGTGTGGGACGAGGGTTCTTGGAGATCAGGGTTTGAATCCTCACTTGGCCATGGAAACCCACTGTGTGACCTTAAGCAGGTCAGCCTCAGAGGAAGGCAATGGCACCCCCCGCAGCCCCATAATTGTTTGCCCTAGGGACACCACAAGTCTAAAACAATTGGAAGCCACACCATGACAAAATGTAATTTTGACAGTTTCAGTTTGGATACCTTTTCAAATTACACCTAATATGTAATTTCCTTTTTCTTCATCTTTTTTCTTTCCTTCTTTTCATTTTTCTTCTCCTTCCACCAGCAGCACACCAAGTCAACGGTTTCATCCAGCTAACCACCACAACCCAAGACCCATTTCTTAGGCCATTTCCACACTAGATTGTTATAGCACTATTATTCCACTTTCAACATCCTATGGAATCCTAGGGTTTGCAGTTTAGGGAGGGACCAGCAAAGAAATGGCCCAGTGCAGAAATGGCCTTAGTTATCGTTGTCAGCTCAGATCCCATCAATTGGTATATGAAGTTTGGGTTTTATTTTGTTTTGTTTATGCTGCAACATACTTGACACTTTTCACTTCCTTGCTGTGAGAAGTAAAATATATTTTAGTTTCTGCAATATTATTAATAGTATTAGTAACATATTATTAGCTTATAGCTCATAACACATTTTTAAATATATTTATACACGCATATCCTTTGGAATAGTAGTGTTGCAAAACAATGAAGTCTAAGAAGCGTAATTTTAGAACTGGCAGCTGAAGAAGGCCTTGGAGCAAAGAGAACCAGACGGATAGATAAGGATTCAACAGTGGGATGTATGTACTTTTTTTGGAGGCACCTGCTTACGCAGACTGAAGGTCAGCAAAAGCTGAAAGGGGTAACAAAGCTGATAAAGAAAACAAGACAAGAATTTGGCATTGTTTAGCAAAATGGGAGGTTAGAATCTGTTTGATGGGCATTTTGAAATTACAAATGACAATTAAGGCACCACGAGGGAAAAGCGTGATTATACTGTAAATATGGTGAAGGGGGCACGTAACTTCTTAGGCGATTCTGATAGGGTTGTAACTTTTGGGTCCTGTCCAAAGGGAGGGAAGCCGGCGTAGGGGATAAAATGTGTGTTGTTTTGTGGGAGGGGGTCCTTCTCTCTGGAGAGCACCCGTGTCTGCAGAAACGTATTTTTTTTAAATAAATGCTTGATGCTTCAGCCGATCCTGTGTTAAATTGTTTCATGAGTGTTATCAGCTATTTCTCACATTGCGAATCTCATTTGCTATTTTAATGCCCATTCCTCTGGCCATTTCCACCCTACACGGTTATAGTGCTATTATTCCACTTTCAGCATCCTGTGGAATTCTGGGGTTTGCAGTTTCCTGAGGCCAAAGAAGTCTCTGGCTGGGCATTCTAAAGGTCCCTCCCTCAACCCCAGCATTCCATAGGAGGCTGAAAGTGGAATAATAGCATTATAACAGGGTAGGGCAGAAATGGCCTTAGAGTCCCAGTTTTTGAGGAACTGCTGCCAGTTGGATTTAAACAAGGATGAGGAGGGGGGACAATGACGATGATAATCAGACATTGAAGACAGAGCTCTTCTCAATATAATCAACATTTTAAATCAATATATTCTCACTGTAACCATATATAGTATATTTACAGTTAGTGATAGTGTTAAAACAAATGGCAGCTTAGATATCTATGCTCAGCTATTACCCATTTCCGCACCACACTGTTACAGCGCTATCGTTCCACTTCCTGTGGAATCCTGGGGTTTGCCGTTTAGGGAGGGGCCTTTAGAATTCTCAGCCGGAGAGCTCTTTGGCCTCACTGGACTACAAACCCCAGGATTCCACAGGAAGTTGAAAGTGGAACAATAGTATTATAACGTTGTACTGCGCATGGCAGAAAAGATCCACCGTTGGTTTGTTCTCGCGCCCACCCTGGCCCCTCGCGCGAGGCAGCTCAAGCGTTCCTAACCGAAGCAGCGCCCTCCGGCCGGCAGGGGGCAGCCGGGTGCTGTCGCGACGTCGGAAGCGCCGGCCTTCTCGTCCTCCTCCGGTCCGCGCGCTCGTCGTCGCGTCTCTTCCTCCCCTCCCTGCCGAGGGGGAGCGCGCGGCCTGAGGTGGCCGGGAGCGCGCCCGGAGGCAGGCAGGCAGGCAGGCAGGCATCCCGGCGGCCCGCCCGGCGGCAGGGAGCGGGGGCGGTGAGGCCTCGACAGGAGCCGCGGCTCCTCCCCTGCCCTTACGCCCCCGGCAGCGGGGCCTGGCCGGGCTTATGGAGCCCTCCGCGCCCGCCGCGCCTGGGAAGAGGAGCCTGTCCGTATCCTTTCGCCTTCCCTGGCGGGGCCGGAGTGTTGGGGGGGCGGGAAGGCGGGAGGGAGGCGAATGGGGGGCAGTTGTGGGCGGGTTACAAGTGAACCCGGGGATTCCTGGCTTCGTTGGTGCTGCCGTTGTTGAGGGATGGGAGCCTTCTGGGAGAAGATGGGTGGAATGTGGGGGGATCGGTGGGGGGGCTCCTGATCCCTTTTTGACAGCTGATCACTTTAATTTCTGCCCTTTGCTCTGGAGCAAGGAGAAGCTTGATCCCCGAGGTCCACGTCCCGGGGAGAGCGGGGGACAAATCGAAACCTTTTGCTGGCTGACTCCGAAATCTTGCACAGGTTTTCTTAGAAATCGCTGGCATTGCCCGTTCCTTGGGGGTTACTCTCGCTGAAGCGTGTTAAATATATATGGCTTTAAAGGGCCACTTCATGTTGGAGAAGTCTGTCAATTGCTGTTCTAGCTGCGGAAGCAGAATAGAAACCCCTCGCTTAGGAATAGTGTTATCTCAGGATAGGAGGTGCTATGGCTGCCTAGTAGGGAAAGGTTGCTGCCTTCTTTTCTTGCTTGTGAGCAAGAAAAAGGGGGCTACTCTTTGCCTTAGGATTTTTGGAAAGATAAACCTTTGACCTGATCCAGAAAAAACAGTTCTTATGCCAATATGAATTCTGTATATCAGATCTTAGCTAAATGCTCAGAAGCAGGCTTGACAGGATGTGTGTGTGTTTTCCTTGGCTCTGGCCTGGAACCTGTTTTCAGAAATACTGATGGTGCTCAGCTGGGGAATTTGCTATTCTAATCATGCTAATGAGGAGCCTTTTAACATGTTCAGCTGCTGAGCAGGCCAAGCTTGCTACTACCCTTGGAGTATGGGAAGGGCTTCCTTTCCAACCAGCTCGGAGATTTTGGCCTCCTAGGCAAGCATTAGTCTTTGCTTGAGTCTCTCTTTAGAAATTAAATTGAGGCAGAATGGGACCAATACTGATAGAAGAGGATGGGTTAGAAGAGACATTACAGCTGTGGGGAAAGCGGTACCTTTATGAATTGAGGATACAGCAATGCTGGGAAAATGAGTGTCTGTACTTAGAGTTGTTTGGGAGGACCGGGCTTGGTGCTGGTTTCTTTCTCCTCCCCTTTTCCTTAGCTATTCTGCAGGGACTGGAGGTGACTGCTGGCCGGCGAGTACCGTGTGAGCTGAGTCTGGCACAGCGTGGTGGGGAGTATGAGTGAGTTGCCACTTGAATGCAAACATATAATTCCACCCCACCCACCACCAACACTCTCTTGCACTTATTGGTGGGGTGGGGAAAGGAGAATAAGTCTTCCCACAGCACTCCATTTTCCTCCAGACTTGATTGGGGGAGGATGGTGGATGATGGTGGTGGACAGGATGTGGACAGCTCCTTGTACGTCCAATATGTGTTGTATTACCCTCGCTTAATCAAAAGTCAACATCTAATATCACATATGCATACTCTTGCTTCCAGAAGGAAGTTAGCTACAACATTATTAGTCATTACTTGTCACTTTTGAAGGTGGCAGCACCAGGTTGTCATTGCTGAGACATTTCCTTGTGTTGGGTTGTTTGGGTTACTTGGTTGTTTTTTTCTGCCCGTTTCTAGAATTATGATATAATTTTATCCTTTGGACTATGTAGCAGTTTGGGACATGAGGAAAGTTTGGCTCAGATCCTGCTCAGCTGTGTAGTTTGCTCAGTAGCTTCTGTGTTTCCTACTGCCAAAGATTGCTGTGAAAACTAGTATTCAGAGAAATAATATAAAAATGAACCATGATTTTAACCTGTCGGAACTCTGTTAAGCTGAGAAAATAACAGCTCAGTGTTGGGCGTACCACTGATTACCACAGTACTTAGCGGTGTTCATTCCCAGAAAAGTGCCTAGGATAGCACTTGGAATTACTTTCAGTGCCACCTTGTGAGCTTTGTCTGCTGAGCAAGTATTTGAACATGATTCTCCCATTTTAAGTCCAGAAGTATTAATCTTATGAACCTTAAAAATTGTTTTGACAACATAGCATCCTAATGTTTCTCTTCTGTTGTTCCTGGGAAACTGGAACAGGAATAGGAGGCAAATTCCAGAGTTTAGTGTCTTCCTGCTGTCCCTCCATGGATACTAAGCAACCGTAGTAGTGTGCCAAGAGAAGGGGAAAGGTGTAGATTTGTGTGTACACAGCTTTGTACTGTGCACTCATGATACAGAATCTCAGCCTACGGGGCCATTCCCTCCAGTAGTTCCTCTGTTGCTGTTTCTTGCCATTTGGTGGGTTTGTATGCGACAACACCACTTTCCTCTGTGTCTGTTGTCGCCAGTACTTGATGTAGCCTTTGAATCCCGGTGTGGGCGTAGAAATAGTATTTCAATTTAAAGCCTCCTTGATCAAGTTTGTAAGACTTGTAATAAGCATGATCCTCCAATCACCATTAGGTGCAGTCCATTCCTTGCCAGAGGTCTTTTGTTGTAGAAAGGCAGAGCATGGTCTAAGAAGCTAAATGTTTTCTGACAACACCATCAGAGCAACCAGTTGTTCACTTCCAGAATTCTGCTTTCTCTTCCTGGGCCTTGACTTTCAACAGGAAGAATTGATAAGAAAACAACCAGTGCCCCAGTGTTCTTCAGCTTTCTACCTAGACCCTCGTAGTTATATGCAATATGTCTGTGTCTGGTAGCATCATTTGTTCCCACATGGATCCAAAAGATGAGTCTTAGCAGCCACTCTATCACATATGTGATCCTTACATCAGAAACACTTGCACACCATTTGAGACATTCTGTGAAATCCACACACTACTGCCAGCACAGCTCAAGAGACAGTCATCACAACTGCACATTTCCAATTCCTCTGGGAAGCAGTAAGCATTCTTCTATCCATACAGCCCTCCTTTCTAAGGGCTGCGAATGGTTTTCATTTTCCTATAGTTCAGAGTCACTGTCCAAGGGAAGTACATGGAATCAGCTGTGTTACACCAGAGGTACAATATTGCTTTGGATAGTTCTGTGGGTCAACTTCTTTCAAACATTTACCTCCTATATTTGGTAGTCTTTGTCATCCCCAGTAGCATTCCCCCTCTTTTGCTCTTCCAGAAGAATTTGCTTTGCTGTGTGTGTAAATTCGTCATTTTCCCTGATGAGTCAAGGTGTGGCGAGGTGGGCCTCAGGCTGTCATATCTTCTGTTCCAGCAGGACAGTTAGCTTGCACTTGTTCCAGGCTTAGCCTTCTAAACCCCTAGGAGGGAAAACAGCATGGCATAAATGTAGGAGATCAGCACTGCAGTTCCCTCATCTTTCTTGCTTCTTCATCTTGTATATATGGTGACAAGTACGTGCCCAAACAAATCAGTGACTGACTTCCTCTCAACATTAGCTTCTCCTCCTAGAAGTGTTGTAACAGAGCTTATATGAAAAACGAACAAGCCAAGCAAGACAGACAGACAAACTAACCCACAAGCAAGCTTCCAAACAGCTCAACTAAGCAGAGCCCACAAACTAATCCATCCTCTGTTTAAATACCTTCAGTGAAGGAGAACCTGCAGTTCCTGAGGAAAAAGAGTTCTTGCTCTTAGGAAGGTTCTCTGAAGGTTTATCTGAAGTTGACGTTACTGCAATTTCCATTCATCTAGTCCTGTTCTCTGGAGAAGTGGAGAACACCTCTCCATCTTCTGCATGACAGCCTGTCTTGAAGACTTCAGAATGCATGTGAAATCAATGCCAGATTAGTAATTTCTTCTAGTAGCTTTAAATTAGATGGGCACAAATTCTTCCATTCTTGACATCAAATATTCTACACAAAGCCTGAGTCTGAAAGATCATTTGAAGAGGAAAATAGGTTTTGGCTGAAAACTGAGGATAATATGTTCTCTACTTTATGTGCAAATTATCAAGTATTTGTAGAACAGGATTATTTTTGCCTGGAGGAGCTGAGTTAGGGATTTGTTTGTCCTTTCCCCAATTCCCTTAATTCCTCAATCCTGTAATTAATGCACTTACATGCCTTTCCATTTTGTTCCAGTTTAATTATTCGCTCGTGGGAGAAAGAAGCCCCTGTTCAAGAAAACATTCCCATCAACAGTCGTTTTAAATGCTTTCAAGGTACCCAGTTTTCTTCACCCTTTATTTTGTAGCCATTCATTGTTTCCTGGCAGCAAGATGGGAAAGCCCAATGTCATATCCGCAAATCCACAAATAGAAATGGTGAGCAGAGTTTTTAGGCTGGTACTCAAATGAAAATGCAGATTCCAGAACAGTCTCTTATCAAAGGAACAAATAGATCTTAGTGGAGGAGTACCCTGCTTTCTGACTCATTCATTGTCATATCTGGATAAGTAAAGAAAGCATCCTCTCTGAAGCTGTGGAGAGCCACCACCAGTTAACAGAAATTAGTTTTCTCAAGCAGAGTGTCCTTTCAGATGTTTTGGATAACAAGTCCCAGGATCCCTGCCTAGCATAGTCAATTATGAGGAATGCTTGGAGCCACAGTCTGAGCTGTGGAGGACACACAGCTAGGGAATGTTGGTGTGTACAGTACAAGGTTAGATAGATTGTCTTGTTATGAAGTCGCTTCCTATAATGCAGAATAGTCACTCTGCAGCCCCCTGTTGAGGTCAGGAGTGGGAAACTGTGGCCCACTAATATACTGCCAGATTGTAACTTGCATGGCCCCTCCCTATTAGCTATGCTGGCTAGTGCTGGGGGAACTTTCAGTTCCAAAGCATCTCAAAACCCACAGTTGTTCCCTCATTGTTTAGGTCAAGGATAGAGAATCTTGCCCAGTCTGAGTACCAGACTCAGAGAAGATCAAAGGGGTGCATGAGTGGGCCCAAATGAGAATGGGAAGAGCCAATAATACTAGCATATTTTCATTTAAAACATTTAAGTGCCTGTAAAAAAGCATTAGAAGTGGAATTTCACCCTATTAGAATAGTAGCACAATCTGTGCAAAATCTGAGGAGCCACTAGACAAGGTCACAGGGAAGAGGGCATCGTCATCTGTGGACAATGGTGTATCTAGGCTCAGCAGCACCTAGGGCAAGCGCAGAAGTTATGCCCCTAGATGCTGCTGCACTGCCACTGGCGGGAGTGGCAGCAGCGGGTGCAGGGGGCGGGCATGGGGGTGCAGCAGAGGCTGTGGGGGATGATGGTCAGGTGTGGGGAGTGCATAGGCGAGCAGGAGGGCACCCCCCGGGCATTGGCACCCCCCCGGGCATTGGCACCCCCCCGGGCATTGGCACCCCCCCGGGCATTGGCACCCCCCCGGGCATTGGCACCCCCCCGGGCATTGGCACCCCCCGGGCATTGGCACCCAGGGCACAAGCCCCAGTTGCCCCACCCTAGATACACCTGTGTCTGTAGAGTCAGGTTGGAATCCCCTTAAGACCAGTTTCCATCCCATTGCTTAAGACTGGAGTCAAATGGATTCCAAATCGTATTTCTCCTGTCGTCTCTTTGCTGAATTTATTTAGACCTCTGCACAGTGGTATCTCTGTTGCAGAGGTCTCAGTCTGCTCTGACTTTGTTCAGCACTTGAATCTGCCACTGGTTGGACCAGGTGAAGTGCTGTATGTTTATGTGTGTACATGCATGCATAATCTTTTTTTTGTATATTAAAATAAATAAGCAATTTAAACTTCAACAGCAATGAAGGTACAAACAAATCCAAGTAGATTAAGTGTAACTTGCAGTTCACTATGGTACAAAAAATTCTGAGCATCGTAGGAGAGTTTCTCAAGACTTTATTAAAATGGCTTTTCTCTGAACTGGAGGTGAATATGTAGAGGTTGGTAAGGAGATGATTATTTGCACGCATAGCTGATGAATGAGATCCAGACATCTCCAACTTGATCTTTAGTAGTTATGCCTGTTGTGTTACTTCTCAGCTTCTGTTGGGGCCTTTCAACTGCACAGACGTCTCTGTTTCTTTCTGTTCTCTTCCAGAGGCTGAAGAACCTCTGCTGATTGACATAGCAACAAACAGTGAGTCTCTCCTTACCAGAGTTCTGTCAGAAATAGATTTTGCCTGTCATTGATGTGTCCTCTTTCCCAGCTGACTCATTGTCCTTGTTCCTGCTCATCTGCTTTCCTTGACCCTGCTGTCTCTGGGTAGTTTTTCCTAAGGAAGCATCTGCTGGAGGGGAAGAGATTTCTTATTGCAACATCCATCTACATGGTGTTTTACAAATGGCAGATCTCTACCCTGAGGCACTGACAGTCTGAAATTCAGTTGGTGGAGTAGAAAGTGAAATGGAGGAGGGGAAAGAACATGAAGTCAGTTTGGTTACATGTACTTATGCTCAGTTTTAGTAGGGCAGTTAATGGGAATGCTGGGGACTCCAAGTGTTACAACTCCCATCATCCCTCACCTTTGACTTTATTGACTAAAGCTGGTGGGAGTTGCAATCCAACATGTGCAGAGGGGTTTTCCCAACCCTCATTATAGGGAAATGAAATTGATACAGTCTTCTCCAAACCAACACCATCCCAATATGTTGGATCATCATTCCCATTATCCCCAGCCAGTATGATCTTGCCTGTCAGTGATCATGGAAAAGGTTGGATTGTGCCAGAGGAAGAAGACTGGAGGTACTTGAAAACCTGAGAGACTGAAAGATTGGCAGTCACAGGCAGAATTGCATTAGAGTACCCTTCCTCAACCTCGTTTCCTCCAGACGTACTGGGTTCCAACTCCCAGCAGTCTTTCCCTAGCAAGAATAACTGGCTGAAATGGGAGTGTTGGTTGCAGTCCAGTCCACTGGAAGACACCAGTTTGGAGAGGAGTATGTTAGAGAAATAAGGGGATCATGAAGAGCCGGGGGGGGGCATAGCAGAGTGTTGTAATCCGTTGTCTAGCTCGGAGGTGGAGAAAGCGTAGTACATGGGCTGTATGTGTCAAAAACCATTCTGAGACCCCCAGGTCTCCTAGTGCCCCCTCCCTTTTTTCTTTTTTTAATTTTATTTTTGGCAGGGAAGGCAGCCCTGCAAGATCCCCTGGGTGGCAAATGTGACCCCCAACCCCCAAAGTTGCCCACTCCTGTAGTTCCTGCCTTGCTGTTACAGGCTGCTTCTAGGCAAGGAGTCAAACTGAAACAAAGCTAAAAGAAATTTTTGGTTGACCTGTTATTGAAACTGGTAAAGTCTGAAGTTCTGTCAGTGTAGTTTGAAGAAGGCTGGGCTCCTGGAGAGTGAGGGTGAGAACAGCCAGCCGGGTGACAGCATGAGGGACTCACCCCCATAGTCACATTAAAAGCCATTTGGGTTCAGGGAGACAAGCAGATGCTGTCTGGCAGCTATTGTGCAACCTGGCAAAACTGTTGCAGAAGAAAGTATTGGATGGCACAACACTGGCACCACACTGAAAAAAAGTAATTAGATTTGTGTAACACCTGTTGTTGTAATGCAGGTGTAGGCAAAGTACAGCCCATGGGCTGCATGTGGTCTTTGGGGCCCCAAAGGATGGCCCCCAGTGACCCCAGACCCAAGGTTTAAAACTTTTTTCAAGTGATTTTTTTTTCTTTGTGCCTCCCAAACTTCTGATTTTGAAGCTCAAAGTGGCATGACATCACTTCTGACTGCATTGGATGTATTGGGCTAGGCCTCTGGGGTTTACAGGGGCAGAAAATTGCCTCACCCTCTCCCCAGTTGCAGGGGTGGGGAAAGTTCAGCTCAGGAGCTGCATGCAGCCTCTGGGCCCCACTTTTATGGAGCCCAATGCCCTTGAGACCCACATTTTTTTCCTGTGATTTTCCTGTGGTTTCTGGCTGACTTTCACTCAGAAATCATGCCAAGCTGCACACAAAGACCACACCATACCCCCAAGCCCCCTAATACTTTCTGGGCATATACCAGCCAAGTTAGTGACTGGAAGTGACTAGGGTATTTTTCAGTGCCGAAAATTGCGATAGAGTCCCATGCTGCTTGGTTGATGTAGCCCTTGGGGACAATTGATCCCCAGTCCCTGCAGGGTTGCTCAGCTTTGCTCCAGTATAACGCCCTGTATTTTTTCCTGACCTACAGCAGAACCTAAGCTACTTCTGAAATGGAACTGAAACAGAACTACAGTACTCCCTCCACCTTTGAAAGAGTTAGGGGGCCCAGGACCCCTGCAAAAATGAAAATACTGCAAATAAACTGAATCCCATTTTAGAAGCAGCCAGCAGTGACAGCAGTGGCCAATCAAGCTCCCCACCACCCTTCTACTCTCCCTGATCTTCCCTGTCCCCAGCAGCCTCCTACCATCCAGTGCCTCCCCCTACGTCTCTTGCCCCCTTCTAACATCTCTTTCCACTGGAGAGAGGTGTGAAGAGGTGGAGAGGGGAAGTGGGAGGAGACACTGGAAGATGAGAGGCTGCTGGTGGTGTCTTTAAAACCAGGTGAAGTTTTCCTGGTCTGAGGATCTGGGAGAGGACTGGTGGTGCCAGCCAAAGAGGAGTGAGGGCATGAACCTTCAAACTCATGAATAATCAAATTTGCAAAAGTCAGACCCACAAATGTGAAAGGATGACACTATGTAGGGGGGGAAAACAGTTACCAGTTCAGAGTAAGGGTTCAGTCAAATTGCATAAAAACTGTGCTGGCATGCTAGCTATCTCTTGATCATCCAAAATCAGTGTGAGCACATACAGAAAAACCTGATATCTGAGGTGAGATATATATATTAGGAGTTTAGTCATCCCTTTGAAAGAGCTAGGCCCTGAGAACATTAGTATTATTCCTGTTGGTCTGCTTCCCCTTCATAGGAGGAATTGATCAACATACAAGTTACAGCACGGGGCAAAATAGACAATACAAGATAAGCAATATAAGACATACATGGCATCCATTAAATGTTTTTTTACAAGTACACTATAATACAAATATAAATTTAAATTGAAGTAGGAATGTGTTTGAGGCAAAGATTAGTCTGCAAATCCATGAGGAAATAAAAATAGCAAATAACCAGTAACATGAAGACAGGAAAAACACAGATAAAGATCAAACAGGACTCTTTCATATGAATAGGTCTGAACACAAATCTTTTTGGAGCAACAAGTGATGAACCTTAGCTTTGCAGTGCTAATTGGATGACAGAATGTGGACAGTACCATTGCGGTGAACTGCAAAGTACATCCTGTATGCTGCAGTGCTCGACCAGCCTTTATGTGTGGTTGGTGTTCTGCCAGCTCAACTGATGGAATCTCCTCCGTAGCCCCAGGGAGAGAAGAGGGCTCAGTTCATACCTTTTGTTAACCTAGGCTAAGTTCTGAGCACTAGGGAGATAAATGAGCAGGTTTTCCCCTGTCTAGGAAGCCTGGAGAGGTTTTCAACCCAGGCAAGGTGGATGGGAAGAGAAGCCTCACTGGAGACACCGTTCTACTTTGTGACAGTCTTTTGGATGTTGTTAACTGTTAAACCAGCTAGATAATCCCTCTTTTTGTAGAGTACGTGGAGTGAGTGGAGGAAGAACGTAAACAAATTTTCGCGGGGGGGGTGGGTTACTCTGTCTGGAAGTAGGAACTCTTAGGGTGCTGTGGCAGGAGTAGCAAGACTTATAAATGCTTCTAGGTCACTGGAATGTAGCATTCCCCAACAGATTAGAGAGGCAACATAAAGGTAAATGATGTCTGATCTTTACAAATAAGGTGCCTTGTATTTATTTTCTTACTAAAACAGAAACAGAAAGTAGTTGGAGATCTGTGCCAAGCTGGTTCATAAAATTTTATTGGCCTGAACTAGAACAATTTTAATTGCAGCTGAATGGGATTTCAACAAAAAAAAAAGTTTGATTCTCTGCTTGTTGCTCTGTGTTCCTTGTAGGGTTGTTCCTTTTTTTTAAAAAAAAAAAGTGCAAATCTGTAAAATACATCTGTTCCATGGATGCACAGAAACTGGGATAATGATAGAAATGTGTGTGTAAGGTGTCCAAGACACTGAAAATATTAATTGATCTTTGTCCAACTAGATATGTGTACTAAAGGTCTTGCCTGGTTTACATGAGTAGCAAAAGGGCACCTGTATTTTAGGAAACTAGCCCTTTGCTGCTTCTCAAGGGCCTGTCCTCTTTGTAACCACTAGTTTACTGCTCCTTTATTTGAACCATACAAGAGAGACACCTTTGTATGGAGAAGAGGTGCTTGAGGATCAGGGTTCGTTTTCATTTCTTGGTGTGAGTGCCTCTGCAAGGCTGTTTCATACAGAACTGTGTGGGGCCTCAGAGAGGAAACCACTACTGAAGCTACAAGTACTCTGGTGGGAGGGAGGAGACAGAGAAAGTGGCATCCTGTCAGACTGCTTTTTTTTATTGAGCTAATGAATTTTGAAACTGTCCCTGTTTCTTTAGAATTAAATTGTTCTATTAGGAGCCAGGAAAAAAGGCACAAGAGTTTGTTTCCTGGTTTTCTTGGTTGTCAGGAAAGAATCCCATTTGATCTTGACCAGTTGAGCTGCTGTTAGAGTAACCCAGATTTTCTCCTTTTTTATTGTTCATGAGGATTAATGAGCTGTTACATATGATTTCTGCAAAATGCTACATTCCGTTATTCAATGTAAGTTTAATAAGCTGAAAGATAATTGAGCCTTTTACTTGCATGCACAGCCCCTTCTCTCTTGCCTTTCTGGCATGAGCAGTCAAATCAAGAAACCTCTCATTAACCATAAATTTCTATTTTCTTTAAATAAGGAAAGTAGCTTTGTAAGAAGCCAGCATATAAACATTGGTTTGAGGTTATTTGATCATCCTATTGTGTTCTGAAACTGATATAGTTTCCTGATATGGACAAACCAGGAAACTGTGATCAATTAGAAATGCCAAGTTTAATTCCTGTCAAAAGGCTGTAGCCATGGTGAAAAAGCTTATTCATATCTTAGCTTATTAAGCCAAGACATGTTTGGCTGAACTAGGCTAGTCAGTATTGTGGTACCTTCTGGGCTAACAAGTGCTTCATGCCTCTTTCATTAATCTGCAGGGAGTATTAACATTACATGTGCCTTATTACAAAATGTTTGTGCTTTAAAAAGCGATCAGCAATTTTTAAATACAATTTTAATAGAGAGTTGGCTCTCTCCATTGCCCCTCTTTCATATTTTTTAAACATTGCTTTCTTTTGCAAAGTTCTAGTTGATGTCAAAATGCATCAGGTTCCTGGAAACCTGATCAGTGTCCTAAAGGTCATACATCTCTAGGTGTGGTTGCTTGTCAGCTCAAAGTCTACTCAGATTACCATTTCATTTACAGACTACAGTTATAAAGATATCTCTTCCTGTTGTGACGTGTTTCTCGTTTTCGTATATCAGTGGAAGACTATTGTGCTCATTAACTTTGTGTGCACAAAGAAATCCAGTACAGTCCCAGAATTACACTGACCAATCAGCTGGTGCATGAAGCCACATTTTCCTCCTCGATCTACAATTCTCTCCTTTTAAAGTCTGATACATTCAGCTGTTTGGGTTGTGTTGCTTATCACTGTTGTGCCCTATTTCCTGAGTGTGTGGGTTTTGTTGTGTGTATATTTATAGCTGGCTGCAAGATTCGAGTGCAGGGTGACTGGACAGCAGAGCGCCTCTTCGAGATCCCAGATGAGGAGCAATGCTTGGCCTTTCTTGCTGAAGTGCTGAGAGTTCAGAAAGGTAAACACTATCAATTAATCTTATCTGTTTATGCCCAGCACTGGAGGTATCAAATGCCTTATGTGTGTATTTCTGCCTTATTTTTTTCCAGTCCATCCAAAAGCCTCTTTCCCTGATCTTGTGGACCATGCTTCCTGGCATCAAGTGAAAGGGCTCTCAAGACCCACTGAGGCCCCCTCTGCAGGTAGAGACACGCACCTATCTGATGCATCTTCTGTTTAGGTTCTGCTTAGCAAACACTTTGAATTTTGGAATCCTTGCCTCCACTCTTAGCAAACAGTCTCATGCACAGATCCTGTTGCCTTCCCAGGAAGTCCCTTCCTGAATATGAGTAAACCCAAAGAATGTTGTCAGCTGAACTGGGAGGCTGGAGGTGGCAGCAGCAGGCTCTTACTACTCTAAATGGTGTTTCTCCAAATTCATTCCTCTGAGTCTTCCCAAGAGGGTTCTGGATTTTTAAGCTCAGAAGCTTTTCTTGTTTCAGGCATTCTAGGATTCGAGGATAACTTCAATGCCATGAGTTTGGAGAAGAGAAGAAACCTGCAGAATCAACAAATGAGTGCCCACCGGGAGCCGCCACCACCTCCTCTGCCACCAAACAGGCCGTAAGTCACCTTGGAGATGTGCTGTCTGCCCTCTCACCTCCACCATTGCAAAGGCTGATTGAGTTCTGCTGTCATCTTTTTTAGCAGTCTCCGTGAGAAGGAAAGCATCAGCAAGGAGCAGCCTAAAGTAAGCAACACAATGCGCATGCTCTTTACACCCTCCACGCATACGCAGTCTGGGCAGAGGGAGGGTCTCATCAAGCACGCCATCGCCAAGAGAGAGAAGGAATATGTCAACATCCAGAATTTCAGGTGAGAGCCCTGTGGGAGTGCCACGGTTGGAACTTGGTTCTGTTGTTTGTCTCACACATCAGCCACCTCTGTCCTGGTGAGATGCAGGCCTTCATCTTCCAGCACGAAAATGCTGAGAGACACTTTTCTAAGGTGTGAGGACATGTCTCAACAAGTGATGGCCTTCTGGCCGCTTTGTTGTTAGGGGAATACTGTCCTGCTCATTTGGGCTTCCTTGGCTGTCTTGATTGCAGGGGAGGCTTTTTGTCAGTCAGGACATAAACTGGGAGTTGTCCTCTGATTTAATTTCTGGATATAAAAAGATCTCTTGAGATCTTGGTGAAATGGTTAAAATGCTTCCATGGCATTTTTAAGTTCAAAAAAATTTTTTTTCCAAAAAAAAAAAAAAGAGAATGAGAGCAGGAACAGGGGACCTGAGGCCTCAAAATTACTCCTGCAAATCACACACATCCTCTGGACCACACTTCCTTATTCCCATATTTCGGAAATGAATCATAGTAAGTCTCAGGTTAGTCTCTTACTATACCTCCCTCCTCCTCCCTCATCATGGCAGTGAATTCTCTGGGTGGCACAGAGGAGCAATCCACTGCAGTTGGGTTATTCCTCACATGCCAGTGTATGTATCAGGAGTCTCCAAGCCCCAGAGTTCTTTTTCAGTTAATGTTGTTGACTCTTACTGTCTTCACCTTTCATTTTTAAAATTCCTGCCCAGCCAGCTACATGTATTCAGAGCCTTCACCACAACTTATTAACAGGAATTGTACAGGAAAACAGGGGAAAAAATCAGAGAGGAGAATGTTTAAGGTCTTGACAGCAACTGAAAGGAAAAATTTCAAAGGATGACTGAAAATGGAGTGAGAGAAACAGCATCACTGACTGGAGCTCAGCAAATCACGGCCACAGAAAGTAAAATGAAAATAGTACTCAAATAACTGCACATCAGCAAATCTCTGAGAGAGCGGCATAAAAAAAAAAACAGTACACAGATGACCACAGTTTTGTCTGAGCTCTAAGCTGTGTTGTAACCTTGACTGTGATTTATTGGAACAAGCCAGCTTCATAATTCATGGCTTTCTGACAGTTGTATTTAGATTACCCTGTTTGCTTCCAGGTGCCATGACAAGCTGCAGGTAATTCAAAATGAAAGCAAAAATTTCCAGACCGTAGTTTGCAGGCATATCAGGGAAAGAGAGGGAGAACACAAGCCCAAGGCTTGCTGTATCTTTTCATTGTAATTTTAAACCTTGATTTAGTATTAAATGCAGACATCATTTCCAACTGCTGTCTTAGCTTTTTTGTTCTGTTTTGTTTTGTTTTGTTTTGCAGCTCTTATTAATTCTATATATTTTGTTTTTCTTTTTAAGTTGTACATTTATGTATATTTACAGCCATTGATCCTGCTGTGTGTGGGGCAGAGAGAGCAAAAGAGGAGTGATTTGCACTTTGTTTAAGAAACAGAATATATTTTGGTTCAGCTACCCAGATTTCTCTAGGTTGAAAAGCCTGTTCAGAACCCAAAATGGCAAACATGAACAACTACCAGCTGGAGGAATTCTATTATTGATGGTACTGGCCTGTCTTCCTCTGTAATCCTAGCTGTGGAAACCATTCATGAGATTCATCCTTATTCTCTTTGCCTCTAAACCTATGGTCCGTTTAGATGGCTGTACTGTTCCAGCAGCTCAACAGCCTTCTGTACATTGCAGATTTTTTGTGGGGACATGGAATGTGAATGGTCAGTCTCCAGACAGTGGATTGGAACCTTGGCTGCACTGTGACCCTGAGCCTCCAGACATCTACTGCATTGGGTGAGGTACTTTCTCATTGTCTTCTGTTCCCCACCAAGCCAGTGATGGCTAAAATGAAGATCATGCTGTCAAAATTTTGGCTAGATACTTAACTTTGTACTTGAAGCAAAAAGAGGAGAATGCCCTGCACTTTTGTCATAATATAGTTTTCTTTTAAAAAGAAGCAACATTCTGTCAAGATGGTTGTCGCAGTGATACCTCTCTTCCTGTTGTCACTGGGTTGGGTACAGGCAGTGATGTGGGTTTCTGGAAAAATACTCAGTGTTCTAGCTGATATTATCTGATTTAGCCTGTTGGGTTTAAATGTTGTATCTAAATCTATTCTAAGCTTTATGGGGAAATTTGTATTTGTAATAATTTCTGTAATGTAAAGGTAGTACTTGTATTAATATAAAAAGAATAGCCTATATATCCCTTCTGTTTAACAAAATGACTGCTATCTGAAAGAGCACAATTTTTGGGGGGACACATATTTAAAGAGAGCTGTACGTGATATACTTTATATCAACAGTTTAACTTTCTTCTGCTGAGGTATAACTGTAATATCTTGAGCTTCATTCACTCTCTCTCTCTCTCTGAAGTACCTATTAGTTCTATATTAAGTTGAGAAATATCTGATTACAGCTAGATGAGCGTTCTGTTTCATTAAATTGCAGGACACAAGCCCCAGAGAATGATGGATAAAAGTGTGGGCAGGTGTTTGAAAAAATTTATGTGGAAAAAAATTAGCATCAGAAAGTTTTCTGGTTGCATGGACAGCCAAGGGCCTGGGAGACAGCCCACTCGCTAGAATATGGTGTGCAATTCATGATAAACTTTGGCTTTAGGTTCCAGGAGCTGGACCTGAGTACAGAGGCTTTCTTCTACTTTGAGTCAACAAAGGAGCAAGAGTGGCTGACAGCAGTGGAGAAGGCTCTGCATTCCAAAGCCAAGTACAAAAAAGTGAGCTTTGCTCCCCCCACTCCTTGCTTCATCAGCAGCTAGACAAAACAACATAGCTAGGTTTTTGACCAGAGTAAGCTACAATCCTGTTATCTTGCATTTCACAGGTGCAGCTGGTGCGTCTGGTGGGCATGATGCTGCTTGTCTTTGCCAAGAAAGAACATTATGGTTATATCAAGGATGTAATAGCAGAGACGGTGGGCACAGGCATCATGGGGAAGATGGTAAGTTAAACCCTGACAAGCAGGGTCTTTTTCTTGTTATCTCCCCCAACTAGATGTCATTTTCCTTTTCTGCTTGTCTGCTAACAGCTCTTTTGTCCTTGGCCTCTGCAGGGTAACAAAGGCGGTGTGGCAGTGAGGTTTGTCTTCCACAATACCAGTTTTTGCATTGTCAACTCCCATCTAGCTGCCCACGTGGAAGACTTTGAGCGCCGAAACCAAGATTACAAGGACATCTGTGCCCGGATGAGCTTCCTGCCTCCTGACCAGGGTCTGCCACAACTGACAATCATGAAACATGAGTGCGTCTCAACAGTGTGGAAATGGGAGGGTTGGTTAGGCTGGTTCTTGTTAGGCTTCCCCAGCCTGGTGTCCTCCAGCTGTTTGGGACTACAGTTCTTAGCTTCTTAATCATGGCCATTCTGGCAAAGATGGATGGGAGTTGGAGTCCAAAATATCTAGAGGGCACAAGGTTTGGGGAGGCTGGGCAGGGATAAATGTTGGTCTCCACTATCTGGACAAGCTGTAGCCTCCTTGTGTGTGGAGCTTCATTGGCGAGGTGTTCATTAGAGCTGGGTACACATTTCAGACAATGTGCCTTCAGCATAAAGGTTTCTGGCTCTGATCTAAGCAGTGAAATCACAAGTGGCTGTGGGAGGCAACTAGAACATTTGCATTTGTTCTCTATGTTAACTTATTATGAAAGTTCCTTCCTCCACCATTCAGATGTTTTCCGTGCTAGCTTTTTTTTTTTTTTAATAATATACACTTTTACAGATTTAAAATCATACAAAAATTTCCTAAAAGCAGCGGAAGTAAAGAGGTGGGTACAAAGCCAGCAGGAGGAAGAGAACAATACTGAGAATATAAAAAGGTATTTGCTTGAGAGCAGAATGAGATCACAGCCGGTACCAAGAGAATATTGAGGATACCTGTGGCCTGCTGCAAGTCTCTCTCAACCACCACCCTTCCAGGTGGGAGAGAAAGATCTCTGTTAAAAACTTTAGTTCAGGGTTGTTCTCCTTGAGATGTTGGTGTCGTATTCCCATTGGCTTCAGCCCATCTGGGCATGGTGAGAGATGGTAAGTTCAGTAGTTCATCAGTACTTGAAAGGTCACAGGTTCCCTGTTTTAGTACATAGACAGAAACATACAGAGAGAGAGGTGGCCCTTCAGATGCACCCATCCCAAAATTAGAAGGGCTTTAAAACGTTACAACTGACAGTTGACACACCTTGTTGTTATTAACTTTGTTTATATCTGCTTTTTCCCCAAGATTGGGGCGTAAAGTAGCTTACAAATAAAATAATCACAGTGCAGTTAGAAGCATACAGAAAGTCAACATTAAAATGGAATTAAACTATTTACAATAGTAAAGCAAAACAGATAAAAACAGTAAAAAAATACAGGTTAAAATAATACATTCACCTCTTAAAAGTCCTTTTTTTAAAAAATCTTTGGTTCTAAAAAATCTGTTGGGAGAAAAAGTCTTTGGCTGCCAACAGAAGATCAGCAAGGAAGAAGCCATGCCCACCTCCCTAGGGAAGGAGTGCAGAGCCTGGGGGCAGCCACTGAAAAAGCCTTATCTTGTGTACCTGTGGGACTGAAAGAAAGATCTCTTCCAAGAATCTTAGGGTCTGTGGAGGCTCATATGGCGAGATATGTATATTATTATACTATGCAGTTCTGGGTTGTAATCTTATTTAATCATGTAGACGTAGCACCCAGCTTTTCTCCTGAGTGTGCCTGATAATAGCTGTGGTTCTTCTACTCTTTCCTGTCTCTTTTAGTGTTGTCATCTGGTTGGGAGATTTAAACTACAGGCTTTGCCTTCCTGACGCCAATGATGTAAAAACTCTGATCAGTAAAAATGAGATTCAGAAACTGCTGATGTATGACCAGGTGAGAGAGACAGCCCTGTATTTCTTTGTGATTGAGAACATTCTCCTTTTAATTTCCAGCATTTGAGTGATCCCACCATAGGCCAGGGACTTCTGTAAAACAGGCCAGATTACTGCTCTTTATTTTGGAAGTGTCTACATTGTATGCAGAGGAAAGAGTGGTGAGCCCTACACTCGTGATACTCAAACTCTTCCACTCCACCCTTGCAAATGATAAAAAAGTGCTAGGGACCCCATTGCACCACTTAATTTTTGTGGTTGCACACATCAGATCACAGATGTTCCTTATAATTGAATTTTACAAATTTCTTAAGCACTGCTGTTGTCATCAAAATCATCAGTTTCTTATGAAAAAATAGTCCAAGCAGTTGTGAATCTGTTTAGTTATACAGCCTGGTCAAAACAGCTTTGATCTGCGTTGTCCTAAAAAAAATTTTTTAAAAATGGAAATGAAGTATAGGGATAAGTAAGACATTTCTTGGCCTTGTTGCAGCTTTGCTGTAGGCCATTTTGGAAATCTGTGCCCCCAGTCTTTTGGGAATGTTCATGAGGCATTCCAGTGCACACGATGGACAATTGAACATTAGTTGGAGATTGTATGATCAGTTAAGAAAGAGAGATTAGCTAAAGTAGAATGAGAAAGAACACAAAGTCAAGGAGAATTTTGTTAGCTTCAGGATGTGCTGTTACTGAAAAATAGGGATTGGTAATAAATAAAATCCTATTTATTATTTGTTATTAAATGACATCAAGTCAACTTCAACTTACAATAACCCTATTAATGAGAGACTTCCAGGTCACCCTATCATCAACAGCCCTGCTCAGCTCTTGCACACTCAGGGCTGTGGTCCCATTGATTGAGTCTGTCCATTTGCTATGCTGTCCTTTCTCTTTCCCTACTGCCTTCCACCTTGCCAAGTGTTATTGTTATTTCTAGTAAATCATGTCATCTTATGAAATGTCCAAAGTACAGCAGTCTCAGTTTAGTCATCTTGGCTTTCAGGAAGAGCTCAGGCATGATTTGTTCTGAGACTCAATTTTTTGTCTTTTTAGTACAGTTGGCCCTCCACATTCGCTAGAGTTAGGGGCACAGGACCCTCACAAAGTGGAAAAATCACAAATATCAAAATGTGTGGATATATCTGTGGGAAGGGAGGCAAGGCATGGTGGGGAGAGCAGGCATCCAGAGTCCAAACCAGGTCAGGGAACAATAAGGGAATGGGAGAGTCAGTATGGTGGCTCTGTACCTCCTCTCTCTTGCCCATCTCCTTCCTTGGATGCCTGGGGGCCTCAGGAGAGGGTTTGTGGTTCTAAGAAACCAGGCAGTGGACCATCCTAAGCTGACCAGGCAGCAGCTGGTGGAGAAGAAAGACGACTACAGGTGGGTTTTTAAAGGGCTGAGTGACTGATCAGAGCTTTTGAGAAGGAAAATTCCCCTGGAAAAGAAGTGCTTGAGGTCAGAGGGGCAGGGGTTGAAGCAACTCGCAAATAATCAAATCCATGGAAGTCAAACCCACAAATGTGGAGGGCTGATTGTAGTCAGGTTATCTGCAGAACTCTCCACCAGTGCAGAATCTCAAGTCTGACAGTTACCTTCCTATCAGTCTTCTTCACTGTTCACTGTTCAGCTTTCACCAACCATACATAGAAATTGAAAACACAATAGTACTTTGGTATTCAGTGATATATCTTGACACTTCAGGATCTTGTGTAATTCCTTTATAGCTGCCTTTCAAAGTCCTAGTGTTCTTCTGATTTATTGACAGTCTCCATTTTGATTAATTATGAGGCAGGGTATAGGAAATCTTTGACTGTCTCAGTGTCTTCATTGTCTATTTTAAAGTTATGTAAATCATTTGTGGTCATTATTTTTGTTTTCTTAATGTCCAACTGTAAACTACCTTTGCACTTTCTTCCTTGGCTTTTTTCCAAGTTTATGCTATTTTCTCTAGTAATGTGTGGCATTTGCATATCTCAAATTATTGATGTTCCATCCTCCAGTTTTCATACTTATTTTCTCAGAGTATAATCCAGCTTTGCATATCAGTGTACAAGTTAAAACAATGTGGGTGATAAAATGCAGCTTTGCCTACTCCCTACCACCAGTTGGAAACCATTCTGTTTCTCCACATTCTGTCCTAACAGTGGTCTCTTGTCCTGAGTACAGTTTACACATTAGGATAATCAAATGTTCCGATATACCCAATTCTTTAAGAGTGATCCTTACTTTTTCAAGACCCACACAGTCAAAGGCACAGGCTGATTTTGTTCTTAAATTCTTTAGCGTGCTCTGTTATCCAGTGTATGTTTGCAGTATGATTCCTTTTGCCTCTTGCTCTTCTGAAGCCCACTTTGGACATCTGGTGTTTCTCTCTCCGTAAATAGTAAAAGTCTTTGTGGTAGAATTTTGCTTTGCTTGTGTGAGAGATTGGTCTTGTTTTTGCAGAGAGAATGCAGCTTCTCCATCTCCTGCTTCCAATTACGTAATCAATCTCAGGTGATGTCTATATTACAGTCACTTCCTTGGTTGCCCAAAGAATGTGCTTGTGACAAACAAGCTTCACAAAATTCAGTCAGTCACTTTCTTGTTTCATTTCTTGATCCTAGGCCAAAATCTCCTACAGTCTTTGGTTTTGTTCTGTTTCCTACTTTTGCATTCTATTTACATATGATTACCGGCATGTCCTGTTTTGGTGTGTGATTTTTTTCCCTCTTGGACTCCAACATAGAATCTTTCAGTTTCTTCCTCTTCTCCCTCTGTGGTTGGAACATAAACTTGGATTATGGTTCTATTAATAGGTTTTCCCTGAAGTCTTAATGGTATTATTTAACCAGACTTTACAATATATCCCTTCTTTTTCATCATCTCTCCTCTCTATTAATGCCACCCCACCTCTTCTCGTATTTTCATTTCCTGAGTAAAACATATTGTAGTTATCTGTCAACAGCTGAACATCCTTTCAGCTTGGGTCTATTTGTATCATTAGCCACACTGCTGCTTGTACTTGTCCTCTGCTCTTCCCTAATTGCTCATTGACTGCCTTTCGACCTGGGAGTCTCATCTGGCATTGTCTCTAGTTTCATTTTGGATTGTCTCATGATAGCATTTTCAGGGTAGAAGGCTTCAGGAGTGATTTACCATTGCTGTCTTCGGAGCAGTACTAACAATTGCAGTACTAATAAACAGCTGCTGTTGTCTTTCAGAAATCCTTTGCTAGTGTCACCCCCACTACACACATACACACACACTCCTGATGCTGCCCAGTATGTGTTTCACACATTTAGTCTGGCTGCTCAGCAAAAGCCTGTCTGCCATGGAAGACCCTACCACCAGTGTTACTACTGCCAGCGTACCCTCTTGCCTCACAGTAGCACACAACCCACCATGACGAAAAGCTACTGCCGTGTTGAGATTTAGGACTTAATCTTCAGGAACTATTTACATGTTATTTGACAACAGTTATCTCTTTCTCTTGCATCTATTTTGAAGTACAACTGCCATCATCTCTTACAGGCCTTGGCATTTGCAGATGCCCCTGTATGGCTTCCCAGTATCTGCTAGCTTTTGCAATGACAGTAAGGCTTACAGCAAGCTGTAAGGCACAGATGGGGAATGATTCAACTAGCCAACTGAGTCCACATACTGCTTTAGCGTTTCTGTTGCAGTTGGTGCCAGAGCTGGCAACTTAACATCTCTGTGGTAGTTTGCCTGACCTGGCCCCAGAGGTAACTTGAATGGTTTGGATTTCCTGTGTGCCTAGGCGACATGATATAGCTGCCAGTTCAGTGTGCCAGCTCTGCACCCATTTGCCACAAATACCACTTGAAGGGTTTTCCCATTGTGTGGTGCATATTAGTATCTTGCTATGGTGTCCATCACAATGGCAGCTGTGAGTGATCCACTAAAGTGTGACAAATGTTTTTTCAACTACAAGTGCCAGAGTCCCCTAACCAGCATGGTCACTGGTCAAGGTGGCTAGGACTTCTGGAAACTGTAGTTCAAAATAGTTTTTCCACGCTCTTGGCCATCTGGAGGCTGAGGAAATTCTACTGCCATGCTGATAGGTTGTTGTTTTTTGCCTCTAGCTGAATATTCAGCGTACTCAAAAGACAGCTTTTGCTGATTTTACAGAAGGAGAGATCAAGTTCATCCCCACGTACAAATTTGACTCCAAGACAGATCGCTGGGATTCTAGGTAAGCATCTATCCAGTAGTTCAGTCTTGTAGATAAGCCCATGAAGAATCTTAACCTGTAAATATCTTCACTAGTCTACCAAGAAGCACTGTTTGTTGGCAGGGTAGTTAATAATACTGCCTTCCACCAAGCAGCTGGAGGGAGAAGGACCAGAGCTAATGGGCTATCCTTCTTCTGCTATCCTGTACAGAATGCAAATGAACAAGTGGAAGAGGAGCAAAGGAAACCATCCTTCCTCCACCAGCCTTTTTGTTTGCATGGAGTTTTTTGTTGCTTGTGTTGAATAGCAATATATAAGGCTGTGCTGATTTGCTATCCATGCACAGCTTCTGTGGCAACACTTAAGCTACTTCTCTGCATTTTCCACATCTGCCTTAGTAACCAAAATAACCAAGTTCTCATAGCTGCATAAGCAGTCTCCAGGGGTTTTTTATCATAGCCTCTGTCCTTTTGTGATGTATAAACAGTGTTGTACTTAGTGAGAAGGGCAGCAGGGAGTCATCTGTGTCAGTGGGAATCTTATTTGTGAAAGAAACCTGGGAATTGGATTTAAAGTGTCACTCTCAAGATAATCTGGCCTGACTAAGACAGTCAGTGACACCAAAACACTGCAGGAATATCAGTAGCTCCCTTGACAGCAGTTGGAAATTGAGCTATAAGCCAGTGAAGAGCCAGATAGAATCTGAGATGATAGAACAGGAAAGCACTCTGTTTCTTCTGAAAGCCTTTCTACGGCCAGCAGGGTGATGCTAGATTTCTTGAAGCCTACAACACCAAGAGGGGAGTATCTGAGAGAGACAATTGGACCGTCACTTTGCAAAGCAAGTGCAGAAGTAGAGTATGTGCTGGAATGCAGGAGGCCCATTTTATACTTGGATCTTTTCAGAGTTTTTAAAAAAGGTTCAGCTAGGACTGGTGGGAAACCTTTGGCTCGCCATATGTTTTCAACTGCAGCTTTTATAATCCCTTAACAACCAGTGCTGCTGACTGGAGCTTCTATGAGTTGAGGTCCAAAACACCTAGAGGGCCAGGTGTCTCTGCTCTTGGTATAGTCTATGTACGAGGTGAAAGTCATCTAATGGAAAGCTCTGACACCCAGAGTAGCAATTACCAAGTCTAGATAAGTCAATAGTCCATGCTAGTAGAGTTGTCTGTGTTCAGAACGGGCTCAGGTCAGTAGGCAAATTGCATCTCACCTAGATCAGCCTTTTCCAACCTGGCAGTTTCCTGCTGGTGAAAATGGTAGTACATCTTGCCTAGTGAGCACTGGACTGAAGAAGCATGCCTGGGTGTTGAAATGAAGATGTTTCCGTGAATTGAGACACCAGCTTGTTTGGACTCCAACTTCCAGAAGCCTCTGGATAGCATGGTGGTACCTTGGGGATTCTGGATATATTAGTCCAAATAACTTTTCCGTGCTCAAACATGTTAAAGAAAGAGACCATGAAGCACAAAGCCACAGGTGCCTTGTATTGCAACCTCAAGTGACACATCCACCTTGATGTCTGTCCTGTCTCCTTGCAGTGGGAAATGCCGAGTGCCAGCCTGGTGTGACCGAATCCTCTGGCGGGGAATTGGCATCAGTCAGCTTCACTATCGCAGCCACATGGAACTGAAAACAAGTGACCACAAACCTGTCAGCTCCCTCTTCCTCATTGGGGTAACTCTCTTTGGACCTGGGATATTTATACCTTTTCTTACTTAGTTGTTTGGTTGTTGATTTTTGTTTGTTTATTGGAATTATTTATCATTTATTGGCTTAGCCACTGTGGAAGAGCCAGGCCTGCTTTTCCTTCTCACACACTGGAATGGCAGCTTCCCTCCCAGCCTGCTATAACACCTTGCCCCCTTCCCCTTATATGACCCTACTTTCCCTTTAAAACCACAACCTTAGTGGATGAAGGGTAAAGCCTCTCAGTTGTTATTCAGAATGGTTTACTGATCTGTGGTAGTGGGTTACTAATTGATTAGAACTTATGGAAAATACTCTACTGAGTCAGAATTTATAAAAATATAATGTAGTCTTTATTAAAATAATAAACAAGGAAAGATATTGGTTGTCATCCAAGCAGTACAGAAGTTCAAAAAGGTGTTTATCCGGGGTGTTTATCCGGTTTGTTATAGCTTCACTCAATATACAGGCACAAAACTTTCATACACTCACAGGCTTATGGCTTCCCTTTTGCTCAAAGGCTTAATTCCAAGTCTGGGTCACAGCTTCTGACCCAGCTCAAAAATAGTTTGGTTTCTCTTTTGTCTTTCTCTAGACCTCTGAGAAGGCAACCATCCTTATTCAGACAACCTCCAGGCTGACTGAAGGCTCTGACTTAGAGCTCTTTCTCTCTGGAGGTCTCACTGAAGGAATCTGAATATTCCAAGTCACTATTCCTTATATAGAGACCTTCTCCTTCCAAACCTCAGTCCCTCCCTCTCACCAGCGGGCTAGGTTTCTCTCATACAGAGACACTTTGGTTACATGGCAACCTGTTACTGAGTCTGCCCTGCCATTCAGGTTAGCCACACACCCCAGGCTTTGTCACAGCCACCTGGTATCCCAACCTTGGGGCAATAGATGAGATATAGATAATGACAATGATGAAACTTTGTATCATGCTTTTCTCCCACAAATGGGACTCAAGGTAGTTTACAGTATTACAAAATGAAAGACAACAAGGAAACAAACAAAATCAAAATCAACTATTAAAACAGAATTACATCAAAAGCACAATTAAAAGCACATCCTTAAGTAAAATATTGCACCCAGCCGGTAGCAGTGTAATCCCCAGCAGCAGGTCATCTGCCCAAAGCCTACCCACGGACAAAAATGTATTGTCCGTATAACAGAAGAACAGGAGGATGGGGCAGCAACCTACCCTCCTTTGGTAGGAAGTTTGAGAGCCAGCAATCAGCTACCAAGAAATCTTCTGAGAAAAAGGCCACAAGAAATAACTTTCTTGTTATTTTAGGATATGTCCTTAAAGCTGGGCAGGACCCTGTGTCAGAGGGACCTCCCTGACAGAACAATCACGCTTCTTTCAGCAGTGTTCCTCAGCACAATTCTCCATGCGGGGAACAGGACTTGGCTTGATGTGTGTTTAGGGATTTGACCATGTGCCATTCCTTCTGGCAAGACAAGCCACATTAAATAGAATGAATTGTGCCCTAGGAAGTGGATGTCACATGTGCCAGGCAGCACCCGGGAAGCTCAGAATCACTTGCCTCCTTCAGAGTAGGAGCTGTGATTCAAACAGACATCCTGGACCTGGATGTATTGTTCAGTTAGGAGGAGGGTTTTTGTTTTTGTTTTTGAGCCAATAGTGTGGTCTTTTCCCTTGTAGGTGAAGGTTGTAGATGATCGGCGGTACCGGAAGGTGTTTGAAGATATTGTCCGGATGATGGATAGGATGGAGAATGATTTCCTTCCATCATTGGAGTTGAGCAGAAGGGAGGTAAGGTGAACTGGTTCCTCCCCCCTCTCCTTTAAAAGACAACACCAGAAATACCAGATTTTCTTATAAGAAGACAAAGAGCCTAAGTGCTGAGGCTGATTTGAATCCCTCAAGTCCCTCCGTGGAGGGCCCAGAGGATGGGCAACCTTTGCCCCCAGAGCAAAGCTTGCCAATTGCCAGTTGTTGAAGGCTTTTCTTTCCTCCCCCTCACCACCAATCTTAATTTGCAGTTTACATTTGAGAATGTGAAGTTTCGGCAGCTACGGAAAGAGAAGTTTCAGATCACAAACAACGGACAGGTGACCTGCCATTTCTCCTTCATCCCCAAGCTCAACGACAGCCAGTACTGTAAACCATGGCTTCGCGCTGAACCCTGTGAGGGATACTTAGAGCCAAGTGAGTCTCTGGCAAACCACTTGTATCTTTCTTTTGCCTTTTGTTTAAACTGCAGTAATTTTGCTGGAAGTATAAAAATAATACCTTATTCCCTTTGGGACCCATATTAATAGAATAAAACGGAGGTTTTCCAGACATCTTAACCTGCATTGTTCATCTGTTAGTATCCAGCTGAAACATTTTCTCCCATTTGCTCTTAATTTTATTACCATCTCTCTGCAATTCTGAAATACTTCATATCTTTGGAGAAGTCTTTTCTGAGAGAGAAATATTAAGATTATGTATATTTCTTCAGATATAGTCAAGGACAGTATATATCTTGAACCACAAGCATTGTTTGCCAGAAGTTCCTGGTACCAGGAGTGGAAGGAGATTTGGGTGTCTTCTTCACTCTGTAAATTATTCAATTTGTTCAGTTTTAATAAAATTGATGGTTCCAAAGAGAACCATCTCTTTTGAGTCTTCTGTCCATCTCAAAGTCTCTGTTCTCCTCTCATTTCAGACGAGACAGTAGATATCTCCTTAGATGTTTACGTTAGCAAGGACTCAGTGACGCTACTCAATTCTGGGGAGGACAAGATTGAAGATATCCTTGTTCTTCATCTGGACCGTGGCAAGGACTACTTCCTCACCATCAGTGGTACCTACCTGCCCAGCTGCTTTGGGACCTCCTTGGAGACACTATGTCGGATGAGGCGGCCAATCCGTGAGGTCCCAGTGACGAAGCTCATTGATCTGGTAGGAAGTGGAGGGAACTCAGTGAAGGTTTAGCCTGCTTGTTTGGAAAGTGATTGCCCTTTCACCTAACTTGCTGGGACGTGGGGGCTGTCCTCTGACTCAGCTTCTGCCGCTGTGCATTTGTCTTCCTGTACAGTCTCCCAGTTCAGTGACTGATATCTGTCAGTTCATCCATTGAGTCATCTTGATGTCTGTTTCCTTTTGCTCTTTTACCCAAACTTCCCTTCAGATGGTCACTAAGCTGTTTTTTCCACTTTGTGGCAGCTTGCTTCCCAGCATGTGGGTTGTTTCTTTTCTTCCTTTTGGACTCTGCCAGTAACATGCTTTGTATCTTTTTCTCTTTCTTTGCTTTCCTACTCTGGCTTCAGGGAGAAGACAGCTTCCTAGAAAAGGTAACAGGCCATGCAGTATATCTCTAGTGATTCTTGCAGAGATTTCTGCCAGGTACTGGAAGGCCCAGTTAACAAGCAGCAACTAATTTTTCTTGCCATCATCTTGTCTTTGTCTCATCTCTGTGCTCAACAATAAGTGTTCACGCTGCTTATTCTGTGTACTCAGATAAGACAGGACTTGGGAACTTGTGGCTCTCCAGATGTTGGGCTGCAGCTCCCATCAGCCCTAGCTAGTTTAGCCAGTAATGAGAAATGATGGGAACTGACATCCAAGAGTATCTGAGGGGAACACCCATTCTCCTTCCCTGAGATAGACTTTGGTTCTTGACTTCCATTTGTTTCCATTTGAAAAAACAGGAGTGGCTACTTGGAAGTGACCAAAGGCAATGTAAGTTCAGATGAAACCAAAGAAGCCCTTGTGCATTAATGTAAGCATTGTGATAGACTGAAAAAGACTGAAGTTTCTGTTCTATCATCTTGCTAAGCTGTTGTGTTCTGATTACCTTGATCTTGTCCTGCTATAACCATTTTTCCTTTCCCAGTCCAGCCATGTTGGCATTCCTGGGATGGAGTTATGTGATCATGAAAACCCCATGGAATCAGAGCTTCATACAGTCAACATGATTGTATGAAGCTTATGTTTATAAGAAAAAATAAGTTATTGCATCACAGTGTATGTATTAATGAATTAATTAATTGGACTCTTGTTAACAATTTGTCTATGAATAAAATGGAGAATCATTCTTCTCCAGAAATTTTCCCTTATTGTCTCCATTTACTTGAATATACTGATCTGAGATTGATCTATTCACCTCAAATGACAGTGGGAATAGGAGACAGTTTTCTCCATAGTGATGCTAGCATTCTTTAATTCTAGTTAATGTTAGCATCTCTCTTGCATTACATTACATTATAAATGGCCTTGAGAGTCCTTGTTAGGGCTACAAGGCAACCCAGAAGTGTTTTTATGAGTAAAATTAACATCCTAAAGCATAGAGAATGCATCCTCCAGCTATTGCTCAGTTTTCTATGTCTGTCTCCACTGCATCGTATTCAGTGTGAACCCAATGACCAGGATCCTACATCAAGCAAGTGTAGTGAAATGCTCCACCCACACAGCTCAGTGTTTTCTCCCCACCCCATCAGCTGTAAAGAAGGGGCTGATGCTTCTTATACATCGTGGAAGGGAAAGGAGGAGGCAGGCAGAATGATGAAGAAGCACCTGATCACAGCTCTGAGGGGGAAGACACAAGGGCACGCTCACAGATGGGAGTGCAACTTCCTTTTTCCTTCCCCTAAGAGCCCAGACCAGCCACTTCTTCATTGTTTGAATTGTCTTCCACCCCTGTCCCTTCCCTGTTGGTAAGCAGCAGCAGCCCACTGCTAAGGTTTGGCAGCTGCTGGGAGGAGGTTTTGAATGGGACACAAAGGTCTAGAAAATAGCTACCTGCATCCTATCCCAAAATAGACACGCACGTGCATAAGCCATACAATTGTATGTATAACTTACTAACAGGGTCTGCCCCATGTCCACAATGTTTTTTTCCCATAAGCTTGTGAATACAGAAAAATAATAATAGGATGTGCTTAAGAGAGAGCCAGTCATGGACTCAGATGCACTAGTTAAAGGCTATACGTGGCTGTCTAGAATTTGGTAGACTGCACCTTGAATCAATCCTGGACAGTATAGCTGGGGTGAAGGTTGACAGCAGTTGCTTTCAAACATCTGGAGGACCACATGTTCCCCACTTCTGTACTACACAACCATGCAAGAGGGGCTGGTCTTTCTTTAGGGCACCTGTGGTGCTCTTTGGCAGAAAAGGCAAGAGTGGGAGCAGCACACTGACTGCCCAGTAAGAACAAGCAAGATACAGACAAACTCTCATGCCATCCTAATTTGTTTTTGGACCTCAGGAGAAATCCCTTTTGGATATGGTGCCCCAGGATAGTGAGGATTCTTCCAGTGAGCGACCTTTGCATATCCCCAAGGAGATCTGGCTGTTGGTGGACCACCTCTTCAAGAATGCCTGCCATCAGGTGAGTTGGTGGGATTGTCTCAGATAGAAGACAAGTGTTGCTGGAACCGTGTAGATGCTGTTGGAATGTATTGCCGAAAGTCAGAGTCGTGTGCAGGATGAACACCATTTTTGGAACCTGTAAGCTCTCAGAAGTCACTTCCTGCTTTATAGTTTTTAGGCATTGGTATGTTCTTGCAAACTACTCTCATAAGTAAAGAGACAGCATGCAGAGGATGTGTGCATATAAGATAAATACAGCTATCCCAGCACAGCTCAGGGAAAAGAACACGTGTATTTGAAATAATATCTACCGGGGAAAAAGGCCTGTTTAATGATATAGTTAATGATGTAATTTTTTTATGGGAATGAAATGAGTAGCTTGCAAAGATAGCCTCTCTATAGATCTCTGGGTTTGCTAGTGGAAAATTAGTTGGGACCAAATTCTCTATCCTTGCACCTCCTCTTAATTAACAAGCTTCTCTTCATTACTATGTGCTGCAGTGTATGTTTACTTTAGGAATGTGTGAATCTATAACATGGTATTACATTGTATTGCATTGTACCTCTCTCTAACAGGAGGACCTGTTCCAGACACCAGGCATGCAGGATGAGCTGCAGGACATCATTGAGTGCCTAGATACCAGTATTCCTGAAACAATACGTATCCTTTTAAGAAGAAAAAAATCTATAGGCTTGCTGAGGTTCCCAGGCCATCCCATCCCCATAGGTTTTGATACAGGTTATAGAATGAACACACAACTAAACATCACTGGCTGTATTCAGTGCTGCATGCAGACATTGCGCCCTTGTTTAAAAGATTTGGCTCCAGTTTGGAAAAGACAGCCTGACTAGGAAGACCTTGGATCCATATGGGTCTCAAAATAGATCAGATTCACCAACAGTGCCCCTCTGTCTTTCTCATCCCTGGCTTTCTTAAGCCTAGATCAGTTTGAAGAGACCAGCCTGATTAAAAATGTCTTTGGTTCCAGGTAGATCATCACATATGGCACAGACATTGTGAATGTTTGTCTGTATGCCCTTTGCAGGCTTTCAGAAAAGATCTAAGGCAGGGATGGGGAATGTGCCCTCCAGGATGTTGTGGGATAACAATGGTGAGGGCATCATGGAAGTCACAGTCCAGCAACATCTGAAGGGCCATATATTTCTCATCTGTGAGACAAGGGTCTTCCCCTTAGCTCTGGTTTCACAGAGGTAAAAAATGAATACCTTTTCCCAAATGCCAGCTGAAGCTGGTCTTCTTCTGCTGATTTGGCCAAGCAGAGAGAACTGATATAACCCAGTGAGCTTATAAGAACTCTCGCTTCCACTTTGTCTATAATTATCCTGCCTGTCAGCTTTCCTGTACATTGCAGGTAATCTGTATTCATCCACAGGCCCTTTTATCCCTTTTTATCAGAAGTCTCTTGGGGTTCAAAGGTGGAGCCTTCCAGGTGGGCCCAGATCACCTTGCTTGGGAGTAACCTGGGAGGATGTGAGAGAGCAGCTTAACAGCATGTCACCCCTCCTTGACAGCTGACCATTAGCTGGTAGCAACCACTCAGTGGCTGAAGCTCTGCTCATCTTCTTGGAGGCATTACCGGAACCAGTCATTTGCTATGAGCTATATCAACGCTGCCTTGACTGCTCACATGATAGCCGTCTCTGCCGGCAGGTAGGCCTCTAAGTTAATGGCTCTCTTTGGTTGGCATGAATCCCATTTCCAGAAATGTGTGAGAAATATATATGTTAGGATGGAAGGGAGAGGGCTTAGTTTCTGAAAACAGGGACTCCTGAATGCTGACGGTGCATTTTCTTGGATTTGCTTCCTAGCACACAGGTTGAGTTCTTCTTAGATAACTGGGCCCTCAGGCTAAGGGTAGGCTTCTGGGTAGGTCCAGAGGTCAGTTTTGATCCCCCCAGTATCTAGTGTTGACACCACACACAAGCACACCTCAGCCATTAAAAGGCACTGAAAAATGTGACCAAAAGTGCCTTCTGGGTTTTTTTCCTAAAATCCCATCATTTTATGTCTCAGCGCAAGATGGATAGAACTAGGCAATGGAATTCTTTTATAGGAGTGACTGGGGAGACTGGAAGGGAGAGGTGGTTCCATGGCAGAGAGCTGTTTGGGGTACTAAAACGTGAGGGAAGCTTTTCTGTGGTGACTTCCTAGTGGTGAGATGCCCTCTACAAAGAGGCTCAATGGACATCTATGCTAAGGTGTTTTTCAGAGCCAAATGAAGAACTTTTTATTCTCACAAGCCTATTAGTTCTGTACTAAATCCTTTTATATCCTTGCACTCCTGTTGCTCCCCCTGATTGTTTTATTTTCATGTTCACCTGTGGCTTTTCTAATTTGTGTTGTATGTTATTAATCTTATTTTTATGATTTTAACCTTTGCTTTGTGAACCACAGAGAAAGATTCAACCATTGGCTAGCATAGAAATGTGTTAAATAGCGATAAAAACAGGTAGAAAGGGCCTGCATAATAATAAGAAGGCATTGTTTAAATTGGGACCATCTGAAGATCACAAAGATGTTAAGCAAACTTTCAGGTCTGTCAAAACTCATCATCAGTCTGGATGGTTAATGACAGCAGCAGCAACAACAACAACAGCCGTGTTAAAGGGAGTGAGGAGAGAAGGAGCTACTGCTGGGTGACAGAAAAAATACTAGTTCTACAAATTGTGGCTGTCTTAAGATGGAGTGGAAGAAGGACTCATGCAGTCTCATTAGAGTAGACTTTCTAATCTGAAGAAAAAAATACAACTCGGGTTTCCTAAGAAGTTAGGCAAACATAGCCACATCTGGTCTCGCTGTAAAAGTAACAAAGAGACCATGGTTAACCAGTTCTGTGGCACAGGCCATAGAGGACTTTGACGTTACTGGGAGGTGAGGAAGGCAAGACAATGGTGGAGTTAGTTGCTGCATAAGGCTTCAATCTGCAATCCTTTTATGCTATACTGTAGCTTATCTCCCTTTCTCCCAGATACTAGTGCTGTGCATGTATAATTAAGACCATGAGGGGAGCTCTGCTGGATCAGACCAAAGGCCTGTCTAATCCAGCATTTCGTTCCCACAAGTAGATACAATACATAAGCACAGCAGCTTCATCTTTCTCGTGCAACTGGTATTCCAAAGCATATTGAAACTAATATTGAAAATAATCTGTAGCCATCATGCCTAGTAACTGAATTTTGTCAAGTTCTCCTTATACTTATCCATGTTTATGAGACCACTGCATCTTTTGGTTGGGTATTTCATGATTTAACGATGCACTGTGTTCAACTGTATTATCACATACTTGATTTCTGGTATGCCAGCTAGAAAGACTGACTGTTCTTTAGGATGCATGGCTCTGGGAACAACAATTGAATTTTTCTTTTGCTGTTGCACAAGGCATCATACCGATGATCCATCTGGCCTCTTTCAGTTAATTCTAAGTGGCAGAAGATTCCCTAGTTCCAAAGCAGAAGCCTTTTCAGTCTGGTTGACTAAAAACTTGTTATGCCAGGAGCCAAGCCTGAAAGCTTTTATACATGCAAAGTAAATTTGTGAGTAATACTTCCCTCCCTTCCCCCAGACTGCATGTGCATCTAAACTTATCCCTTCCTGCCGTGTAGGTGATTTGCCAGTTGCCACGATCCCATCGGAATGTGTTTCGCTATGTGATGGCATTCCTGCGGGAGCTGCTGAAGTATTCAGAGAGCAACAATGTCAGTGCCAACATGCTAGGTAAGCACTGGTCCAACCTGCTGAAAGTCCTCCTTCCCCTTTCATTCTCTCAGCTTCTCTCATCTGAACATTTGCTTCCTTGCAGCCACGCTTTTTGCCAGCCTCCTCCTTCGACCACCGCCCAACGTAGTGTCGAAGCAGACCCCTCAGGATCGCCAACATGCCATTAGCTTCCTCCTGGGCTTCCTGTTGGGAGCAGATGACTACTAAGGTACCAGAGCGTGACCTCCACACCAGTTGTGTGGCAAGCTTGGAAATGGAAGAAAAGAGGCAGAACCAGGTTTCTCTTTTCTGGGTCGTTTCTTTGGAGATGAGATGGCTTCTCACAAACTTCCTGCCATTGTCTCCTGCACAGAAGCTCTGTCTCATCATGTGCCAGCACCTTCCCAAAGCTTCATCCATGCCAGCTTTCCCCTTGGTGCAGCTGGCCACTCGGCTGCGCCACATGCAAATAGATCTGGAGTGTGGCAAGTTCAGGGCGTTCCGTTGTTTGCTGGGCATCACCAAGAATTTGCTGGCAGCTCCCCCACTTCTCCAGTTCAGAAATCTGCTCCCTCCCTCTGTGTCCCAATATTTTGATCATTGACCCTGTGGTAAGATACAAGGTTGATGAACTCCCAGACTGTCCTGCAGTTGTTGGACCTCCTTTCTCTGCCCCTTGGCCCTGCTGCTGCTGGTTGAGAAGGACAGGGTTTCCATAGTGGTCCCAATAGCTCTTAGCCACCTTTGTACAGTTCAGATATCTGCCTCCATTCTGCGTAGTAGAGTGTGTGACCCATGCCAGTCTCTCTCTGTGGGGCACTAGGCCTTCATGAAACACTAAGCACTGCCTAAGGGGCAAGGGAGGAGAGAGAACAGCAAGCAGAACAAGAGCAAGACTGTGCCTCAGTTTGGACTTTCTCCCCCGCCCCGTCACTGTTTTGCAACTTCTGTCTTTCCAGTTGTCTGACAGTTTCCTGTACTATGTGCACACTCTTTACCTCTCCCTCTTTTTTTAACTGTATAATTTATTGGGAAACTGTTGTTTCAAAATAAATCTCCATTGTGCAAAGACTGTTCTGGTGTTTGAGAGTGAAGAAGTGCAGCTTTTGCTGGTCTCATGGTCCCTCTGGAGGGCCTCCTCATCAGAGCCTGGAGGAATGCAGCATTCTTCCAGAGCCTCACAAAGCATTCACAAGCGTGAGGAGGGAACTGTTGAGGTCACTGTTAGGATGTGTGGTTTGTTCAGCGTGATTTAGCCATTTCAACAACTATGCCTGCAGGTGGAGCCAGAGGACTTTATTGCTTTTCTGAAGCTGAGTATTTCTGAGGTGCATTCCCTTTTTTTTCCCCCTTTCATATTCCTTTGAAGACTAGGGTTGCCAGGTGCCCCTTATTGTAAGGGATGACCCTTATTTCAGAGCCAGAAAAGCTGTCCCACATGAGCATTAAACAGGAAGAAAAATCCTGCATTTTCAATTATTGGTCAAATCACAGCTCTTAAATTGCACACCAAATGTTGGGAAGGGGATCCATTCCAAGTGTGGCTGGTGCTCACTCTTTGCACTTATACTGGCAGCAGTAAAATTACTCCCCTCAAGATAGCTGCTGGCCTAGTATCTCAAGCTTTACAGGTGTTTGGGGTTTCCTGTGAGATCTGAGATCTCACAGGAACCTGGACCTCTCATGAGAGACTATTTTCTCACTATCCTACAGTGTGCCTTATATAGACCTGCCTTATGTGTTCTGGCCAGTCTTGACTGTCCTTCATTTCTTTTTTGAAAATCTGGCAGCCCTATTGAGGACAGATTGAGGACAACCCTATTGAGGACAGAGAGTCAAAACCGGAGAAAGCTAATTGCAGTTCCTGCCACCATGTGATGTTCCCACCAGACATTTTGGACCACAACACAATCCCTTTCCGTTAGTTGTGTTGTCAGAGACTTCTGGGAGATGAAGACCAAAACATGCAGAAGTTCAAAGATCCCCACCCCATTCTGTGCTAAGTGAGGCCATTGGTCTGTGTAGCTCACTATTTCGTTTTTACTCCAACTGTCCCAACAGCACAGCAGCTATCTACTGTGGCATTCATCCCTGAGCCCCAGTACATTTTTCTTGGAGATGCCCATGGTGTTCTACGCATAGCACTGGTATTCTATTATTGCACTGTGACCCCTCCCCAACATCTGTGGTAGGCATTTGTTGCATTTTGAAAAAGGGACAATGTACCTAATGGTACAGAAAAAAGGGGTACAAGACAGGCATACCAGCTGGTTTCCCAAGATGTTCAAGATTTGCCCCAGACAAACAGAAAAAGTCCTTCAAACAAGGTGTAATCAGTTTTACAGAATTTGGACTGCTGTGTGATATGGTGATGTGGTAAAGCAGACTTGGAGAAATGCATGAGGGAGACTAGTGATTGCTGTAGAGGAGGTATGATAGCTAAATAAAAACTCCATATTCAGTAGCATTAAATCTCTGAAAACCAGTTGCTGGGAAGACAACAGCAGAAAGCTCTTCTCTTCACATCTTACATATGGGAGTTTTGGAAGATTCCGGTCAGCCAGCCTGAGAATCTTGCATTGATTGATTGATTGATTGATTGATTATCTCTATCAATCAATCAATCCCTGGGGCCATCAGTCAATATGCAGCCTTCATTCTGCTTGAACTTGGCTCATCCAGTTCTCTAATAAGGAACAGTTGTAAACTCCCTACAAATTTCTGGAGTGAAGAGGAGCGGTACACTCTCTTTACACTGGACTCACTGTTGTACAACATGGCTTGTGGTGTGTGATGCCTATAAGACAATGGCTAGTCTTCTGTTAAGGTCTTGAGAAAACCTTGCTTTGGACATCTATGCTAACCTTGTGCAACCTGTGTTGGACTACCAAATCCTGTCTTTTCATCTGCATACCCAATACAGTTGCAATCCCACACAGGTGAGGGATAGAGCAGTAAAGACTTACTGTCATTTTGGGTACCCTTGATATGCTCACCTGGATGTGCCACAGTTCTTTCTTTTCTTTGTTATGCCAATCTTACTACCACTCCCCCACCCATTGGCATTTGCTTTCTGTGTTTGTGATAGCAGTGTAGCAGAATGGATCTTGGCATTGTTTTGAGGAGCACCCTGAAAACATAACTTCTCTGTGTGCCAATGGAGTGTTGCAGGGGGTATTGCAAGTATTGTGCAGATATCGGGATGCTGTGATGAGTTTCTCAGCTCTATCTGGGGTGGCAGTGTAGCAGAGCTTACCAGATCTTTGGAACTTCCCCGCTCTCTCAGATTTGAATATGTGGGCTTTCAGGAATGGCATAGATTGGGAATGTGGCTAGCCCTCAAGGCTGTTTTTATGGCCCTTCCAGAATCCTGATTTTTGTTTTAGACATACATACATAAATAATGAATTGCCAGTTTTCAAAATCTCTAGGGCAGTGATTCACTTTGTAATTGAGTTGTAGACCTCCACCCCATAACACCAAAGGATTCCCCCCACCCCCACCCCAAAAAAATGTTTCCAATCGCAGGTGGGTGTCCAGTTTCTTTTTTGGTTTTATTGTTTCATAATCTGTGTGCCTCCCAGAGAATCTTGGGGAAGAAAACTGGGATTTGGACATAAATTCAGATCTCAGGGCAATGAAGTGAGCATTGGCCACCACATGTTTCCTGGGATGGGTGCATGGGTCCTTCTAACTGTGCATGTAGTCAATGGCTTCTACTAAACCAAAGAGTCAGTTAAGAGGACAAGGAGTGTGTTAGCACTAGATGGAAAATGAGCAGGAAGCATATCCACCATTGCATGTGGAACCAGATGCTAGATTTGCCTTTTAAGATCCTTTTGCATTTTAGAAGGTTTGCACAGTCTTGTTTTTGCCTTCTGGGATCTTCCCAGTCACATCTATAATGGCTATGATTTAAGGAATCAAGCAGCATTTCCTGCTTGTTTCTATAACATTTGGGATGTGTATTGCTATAAACTTTCATGGATGAGGCGTGTTCCATAATCACAGACTACTTGACTTCCTTGTCTTTTCAGTGTCTTGTAGCTTTCCTGGGCAAAGGCTTCCAAGTTTGAGCTCTGTATTAGCTTGAAAATGTGCATGATTTGTGTTCCTTGATCCATAATTGGAACAAACAACTCTTGAAAGAAATGCAACACATTTGAGCGTGTCTGATCTCATAGATCCCTGTATAATGGATTTTTGTGGGGGGTCCTGATTGTTTGGCATAAAGGGATGCAGATATACATTACAGTATCCACAGTCTTGGGAAACATATTTGTTTTTCTGAGAAAGGCAGAACTGAAGGAATAATTGGGTTATATGGAGCAAGACATTGAAAGACATAGAAACCATAAGGGGCAGGGGGAGACACTGATAGATACATTTTATATAGCAAGGTTTATCCTTTCCTCACCACCTCCTCAGTTTTTTCCCAAGGATCTGCAAGGCTATTTCCTTCCATTATTGAAGTCAAAGAGCATATTTTACAAAAGCTGGATCTATATACTAAGACTTGTCATTTGCTGCCAGGGATACACAATGTTATTGTTGTTGTGTTCCTTCAAGTCATTTCCAACTTACGGTGGTCTTAAGATGAACCTATCATGGGATTTTCTGGGGCAGAGAGTCTGTGATGTCCCCAGGGCCGCCCAGTGGGTTTCCATGGCCAAGTGGGGGAACTGAATCCTGGTCTCCGGGGTTATAGTCCAATGTTTGAACCACTAAACCACTCTGGCTCTCTAATCCCTATTTATTTTAACACTTAGGTTCTGTTCGGTTTTAGGTTGAAAGTTGTTACTAAGACAATGAAAGTAAAGAAGTGAAAATGTAACACAATTGTTTAGGAGGAACAAAGTAAAGGAGTAACACCGCCTGTTTAGGGGTTACTAGAATCCCTGTCGCTAGGTTGCTCATGCTTTTTCAGGTCTCTAATGCAAAGGAAACCTTTGAGCTCAGCTACCCACAGGTTTGTTGCTCATGTTCCTTCCTCAAGGCCTTTCTGTGTAGAAGAGTTTGCTTAGTGATATCAGAAGCGCTTCAAACAACAGCTTTTCTTCTGTTCATTGAAAATTGGCTGGCACTGCCAGGTCTCAAGAGCATGGGCTACTGGAACATCTTTGTGGCTTGTTATTGTTATTGTTGTTAACACTGCAGAAAAATGGCATTTCCTTACATTTGCAGTACTGACTGTATGTAATCACAACAGCTGAAAGAATATTGTCTTTCTCATTCAAAAGTCCAAAGCTGCTCATCTTGGTGACATTTGAAATCCCATGGTATCTTAGTTTAGGGCAGACTCAACTAAAGTGTAGAAGCTACTTTGGGTTTTTTGCTAGGTCCTCACTATCCACCAACATAGGGATGGAAAAGCAAAATACTGGTTCAGGGTGTAGAGGTACTTGCCTCTTGCTGAGATGCAAAACCTCTGACCCTCCCAGTATTGATAAACTACTGCTCCTGTCATCCCTCACCATTGGTTGGGCTGGTAGGGACTGATGGGACTTGGAATCTCACCACATCTGATGGGCTTTACATTCCTCACACCTAGTCTACTGCCATATAAGAACCATCTAATGGAAGGATATGCATGTCCAAATTTTCATGAGAATTGCTATAAAGCAGAGATTTTATGGATGCATAAAGAAGACATAATACCTTTATCACACTGCACTGTTATGGTGCTATTATTCCCCTTTAACTGCCATAGCAACAGTCTGTGGAATTCTGGGGTTTATAGTTTAGTGAGGCCCAAGAGCTCCCTGGCTGAGATTTCTAAATGCTCCGCCCCAAACTGCAGATCCCAAGATTCCATACAATTTTCCATGGAAGTTAAAGTAGAATAAAAGCACTTTAACAGTGAAGCATGATCAGGCCTGTAGTCAAACACAAACACTGTGGCCAGGAGATATGTGATTAACATCAGGACATCCATGATAAGGAATTTCTTTTTATTTAGATTTTCACTTGCTGTTTTTCAAACTATTGAGCATCTCAAACCATGCTTGACCTCCTGCAGATCATTCAGAAATCTATCCAGCATCTAATTTCTGTCCAGTCCCTGGAGAGCACCTTGTCTCCCATCAGCCTGGCATCCTGTGTGTGTTTTGGACTGTAGCTCTCATTACCCCGATCACTGATATTCAAAGACCTTATGAGGAATGGCTTAGGGAGCTGGGTATGTTTAGCTTGAAGAATAGAAGACTGAGAGGAGATACAATAGTCATGTTTAAATATCTGAAGGGTGGTCATGTAGAAGTAGAAGCGAGCTTGTTTGCTGCTGCTCCAGAGACTAGAACACAAACCAATAGGTTCACGTTACAAGAAAATAGGTTCCACCTAAATATTAGGAAGAACATCTTGGCTGTAAGAGCTGTTCAGCAGTAGAATGGAGTGTCACAGACCTCTTTCTTTGGAAGTTTTTAAGCAGAGGTTGGATGAGGGTCTCTTAAGGGAAGCTTTTGTTGTGTTTTCCTGCATGGAAAACCTGCCTAAATAGCCCTTGTGGTTCTTGGACTACAGAAAGGGCTGTGCTCAGCATCTTCAAAGCATCCTGGCAGGACTTTGGGGCACTAGTCATTAAGCAAAAGAAAACAAAACCTCACCCACCTGGATTGCCACTTCAAGGCTGAGGGCAACCGGCCAAACTATGCAAGACTTCCTGGAGATTCCAGCACTCCCTGAGGGCCTCTTTAGAAATGAAGCGGAATTTCTGTGCACTGCCTTGGCTTTACAGGTTTCCTGCTTTGGAGGTTTATGGATCTGTAGTGGCTTTAATCTTGTGTTACCAACTTGTTGGGGGGCAATTTCAACTGACTGCTGAGCGCCATTTTTTTTAAGGCCACAATAATTCTGTGAAACAGAATTCAGCTAATGCCAAACAAGTTGGAGGGTGACTGAAGCTGGTTATTGCCACAGGTCTGTACCCACCTTGGTTTCCTAGCATGTTGCCAGCACTCTCACCTCCCACGGTGGCACAGTCAATGCAAGAATGAGTAGCCAGGCTCAGTGATTCCATTGCAGGATGATTGTGGTAGTGGTGATCTTCATGGAATAAAGGTGTAACAAAATGAAGTAATGGTTCTTTTAGCAACATCAGCTGTTCTTGGCTTAGTTAAAGTACTTCAGGGCATAATCCATTTGTGGGCATTGCCCTCCTTTCTCTTTCCCTTCAGTGCCAGCTGTGCACGTGTAGTGTTTCTTTTTGAGTTCCATAGCAGCAGCAGCAGCAGCAGCAGAATATTTCACAATATTTCCAGTATTTCACAGCAGAAAACCAGGACGTGTGTGACCAAGCAACATTAGAGTTTGGTCAAGATGGCAAAATCTGGTAATAAGGAAGAATTCAAAGGCCGGGAGAGGCTGCAGCAGTTTCCCTTTGCCTGAGTCTACAGGGAAGGAAAATGTTCTACTCGCTTCTCTCCTCTGCCCCTGCTGAGATGGTTGAGTGTAGGAAAGTTACATACATATATTTATTTTGGTCAATGACCAGCATGAGATGATTGAGTGGAAACTACTTTTTCACTTTGAACTCAGTTTGCAGCAGCTGAAGTAAACTGAGGACAAAAGGGGAAAGTGAGAGGAGGAAAGAGAACCAGGCATTTAAAAAATACTTTAAAGCTTTCTCTCTCCAGGCCTCTGTGAGCTGGCAGGTCCAGGCGAAGGGCCGCACCTGAATCCACTGCCATCCTCCATCCACCACAGGAGCTCAAGCCCTCTCAGCTGCTGCCATGATGGAGCAGATGGCCTTGTATGGCACCCTTAAGGGCCACAATGGCTGGGTGACCCAGATCACCACCACACCACAGTTCCCAGACATGATTCTCTCCACCTTGCATGACAAGACCATCATCATGTAGAAGCTGAGCCAGGATGAAATCAATTATGGGATCCCCTAGCAGGCCTTGGGGAGCCATTCCCACTTTGTCAGCATGTGGTGATCTTTTCAGATGGGCAATTTGTGCTCTGGCTCTTGGGATGGCACCCTTCCTCTGTGGGACCTTACCACAGGCATCACTGCTCAGCGCCAAGGCACCAACACCAAGGATGTTCTCAGTGTGGCTCTCTCTTCTGACAACCACCAGATTGTCTCTGGCTCCAGGGACTAAACTATAAAACTCTGGAACACTCTGGGTATCTGCAAGTACACTGTGCAGGATGAAAGCCACTCATGTATGCGTTTCTCCCCCAACAGCAGCAACCCCAGCATTGTTTCCTGTGGCTAGAACAAGCTGGTGAAGGTGTGGAGCTTGGCCAACTGCAAGCTGAAGACCAACCACATTAGGCACACAGGCTACCTGAACACCGTGACAGTCTTACCTGATTGTTCCAGAAGAGGGCAACCAAAATGGTGAGGGGCCTGGAAGCCATGCCCTATGAGGATAGACTTAGAGAGCTGGGTATGTTTAGTCTGCAGAAGAGAAGGTTAAGAGGGGACATGATAGCCATGTTTAAATATTTGAAGGGATGCCATGTAGAGGAGGGAGTGGGATTGTTTTCTGCTGCTCCAGAGACCAGGACAAGCAGCAATGGATTCAAGCTGCAGGAAAGGAGATTCTACCTGAACCTCAGGAAGAACTTCCTGACAGTCAGGGCTGTCCGGCAGTGGAAGATGCTGCCTTGGAGTGTAGTGGAGTCTCCTTCTTTGGAGGTTTTTAATCAGAGGCTGGATGACCATCTGTTGGGAGTATTTTGAGAGTGTTCCTGCATGGTAGGGTGTTGGACTGGATGGCCCATGTGGTCTCTTCCAACTCTACATTTCTATGATTCTATGATTCCCTGTGTGCTTCAAGTGGCAAGGATGGTCAGGCCATGTTGCGGAACTTGAATGAAGGCAAGCACCTGTACACGCTGGATGGCAGAGACATCATCAATGTCTTATGCTTCAGCCCCAACTGCTACTAGTCCTCTGCTGCCACTGGGCCCAGCATCGAGATCTGGGACTTGGAAGGCAAGATCATTGTGGATGAGCTCAAGCAGGAGGTGATCAGCACCAGCAGCAAGGCAGAGCTTCCCCAGTGCACATCATGGGCCTGATCAGCTGATGGACAGAGTCTGTTTGCTGGCTACATGGATAACCTGGTGCACGTCTGGCAGATCACTATTGGAACCAGCTGAGAAAGTATGGTTGACCACAAGGCACAGTTTATAATTATGGTTTTTTTTAAAAAATCAATAAAAATGGTTAAAAAAATAAAATAAAAAACACTTTAAAGACTTGAATGACAGAGAATTAATCATGACTGTGCCTGCCAAATTGGGACAATCAGAAGGTATGCAGCAGCTGTCTTCTGATGTTAGGACTAAGTATTCTTTGCAAGATGGTATGCTTAGATTTGTCTGTACAGCAGCCCTGAGATGTAGTTTAGGCAGAGTACAGGGAGAGGGAAGGAAGGAGTTACCAGCCCAGAATCATGCAGTGAGCTTCTTGCAGTTGAACATGGGGTTCATCTGCTGTGTATTACATTTTGAGTAGTCTGGCCTGAAGTAGACATGCCAGATGGAAGACTTTTGTTTTTATGTTCCCATGTGAAAAACTTTCTGTCGATTTTTTTTCTTTTTTCTTTTTCTTTTTTTTTTTTTTTTTTTTTTTGAGCTATCTTGACAGGGTTGGGAGCTCCAGCTCATATTGCTCTTGACTATGCTAACTTTCTTCCTGTGGGGGAGCATGTTCCCATGTTGTTTTTGTTTCTCTTCACCTGGGGAGTTTCTGAGAATGCAGACTCCCTTTGAGAATGTAGACTCCCATGAGTTCATTTTGCACCCTGTGCAGATCTGAGCCACACTGTTTCCCATGCTGCATGCCTACAGGGAATTTGCAAAGAGGGAGCAGTCCTTGAAACAGAAGCCTTGATGTGCTACCTCAAAAAAAAATTGGGAAGAAACAGCATGTTGTGGTTGCCATGTTGTGGTTGCCTTCTTGCAAGTTGGTCCTCTCATGAATTTGTAACTTGTGCCAAAAGACCACCCACTCAACCCAGCAAGTATTCTTTGAATTTTGTAGTCCTCTTGGTTTGGATCATGGTTTTGGGCTACATTCTGTTCAAAGAATAGTCCTACAGGGCTCAACAACCCCCTAGGCTTTCTAAAATGTAGTGTTGTAAAGGCAAGCAGTTACAAAAGTTTCCCCTTTCCAGAGCTTGAAAAAACATTTTGTCTTCATTGTCGAGAGTCCCCCAGACAGCATATGCGAGATTCAAGACAGATTCTGGAAGTCACTCAAACAAGTAACCATTCCAAAGTCATTCCTTCCAACTGCTTTCTGGGAAAAATCTGAAAACACTTTCATTTGTTGGATGTCTATCGTGCACTAATCCAGTGCCTTTCAAACTATCTCATGTGGCAGACCAGCATCTTTCTTTCCAATACACAAGGCTGGTACTATATTTGTGCCACATTATTATCCTTTTCACATAGTTTCCAGGAAACATGCAGTGGGCCAGCACCTGAAGGCTTTTGGACTAGCACCAATCCATGAACCAAGACTTTGAGGAGCAACTACACTAAGCCACACTAAGCTCATCCGCCCAAGAGTACCACTTGTAAATGCCACAGAGGGAGATGCCCCTGCCAGCTTTCCCTAACCCACACATTCAGGACTTCATCTCACATGATCATTGGTCAATTTAGCTGTGGGTGATGAGGGTAAAATCCAAAATAGGAGAGGTTCCTGAGCGGGCAAGGCTGCTTTGTCTGCGAACTATTGTGAACATGTTACCATTGCAAGCCTTCATCTCTTGTTCCTTAAAGTGGCCTTGAGTTTCAGAGGTAAAACTTGTATCGGATTGTCCTGTTTTTAGGGTTCGTTCTAGCTTCTTAAGAGTGCCAACTAAAGTGCAGTGTGCACTTCTTCCCTCTTTCTTTGTTTATTGTAAAAATAAATGATTTAGAAGTGTTGGTGAAATCTGGAAGAGTTACAAATGTATGAAAGACCCAGTAAAATTTTGTGAATGGGACAGGAGTGTTTCATAAAATAAAGCCCCATTTGGGAGCAACCCTGGTCACAGTTATCTCCAAATGGGACAAAAATCTGCTCAGATTACCAAGCTTGAATTTAGTCACTGACTGCCACTAGAGGGTGATCTAGACATTTGAATAGAACACGTAACTCCGCATTTCAAGATGGAAGAGGAGCAGAAGCCTGAAAAGAAACTCTAAGACCAATTAGAAGAGGGGATAGGAAAATGTTTGCCCTCCAGGGTTTTGAATCTCAGGCAATTTCCACAATTTCCAGGGGCCTCAAAGGCTCTTCCCTAAACTGCAAACCCCAGGATTCCATAGGATGTTGAAAGTGGAATAAGAGCACTATAACAGTCTAGTGTGGAAATGGCCTCATTCTCAGAAGCCTCATCCACCACAGCCAATAGTAAAGAATTAAGGAGGTTTTCATTCAAACGTCTTGCTAGCCAAAGATTCCTTACTGCTAGACTGGATCAATGGCTCCACTTTCTCGAATTCTGAATTGATCACTCCATCATTTTTCTCCCACAAAAGCTAGCTCACTTTTCTCCTGTTCTTAATTCTAATGCTGCAATAAAAGTTCCAGTAAAACCAGTGAGGCTTCTGAGCCAACATGGAAAGACTAGTTATTTTTAGCACATTTTTAGGGAGGCAGAAGAAGAGGTTGTAGCAGCAGTGAGATTAGGGTAATACCTACACTTATATATATATGTGCCTTCAAGTTGCCTGCCAAATTATGGTGGCCCCATGAATTTCTTAGGATTTTCTTGTGCAAGAAATATTCAGAGGTGGTTTTCCATGGCCTTTCTCTGAAATACAGACCAAAGTATGCCTTGGCAGTCCTACACCTAAGTATGAACCAGGACTGACTCTTCCTACTTTCCAGAATCAGACAGGATATGGTGTCTTCAGCGGCAACACTGCCCCTGTTGCCTGTGGCAACATTTTCAGAATTTTAATTCTGAGATTTTAACTCTTCTTGATGAAAGCGAAACAGTCGGTATCATTTTCTAAAATGTAGTAAATCTTACACTGACCCTTGAGAAACCAAAACAAACCTAAATAAAACATGTAAATTTGAAAATACAAGGGTGGTTCAGCAGGGATGATTATATTTGAACATGCATTCAAAGACTTAGCCGTGTTAATCTGTTTCAGCATTAAAAGGCATAAAGAGATCCCGTAGCACCTTTTGAAACCGAGAAAAAATTCTAGCTTAAGCTTTCATGGACTCCAGTTCACGTCATCAGACACAGAAATGGACTGGAGTTCATAAAATGCTAGAAATGCTTATGCTAGGAATTTCTTTTTGTCAGTCTCAAAGGTGCCACATGATTCCCTTACATCTTTTTTATATTTGAACATGTTAGAACTTTTGCAAGCAAATTCTGAAGCAGAATGATTTGCTTATTCTCTCCATTCTTTCCCTGTAGTCTTCCGGTATCTTTCCTCAGGGCTGCTCACAAAGGTGAACAGGTTTGCATGTACACAGAACAGCTGCAAATCATTCTCTATTGGCACATTCTGTAACTTTTCCCATCAAATCCAACACAAACCTTGGATTTAAAACTACCCACAGGCTTGTAGATTACAGCATATTTAGTAGATGCCTGGAATCAGAGGATGAGTGGTGGGTTTTTTTGTTTTAACAAAGTATAATTAAAATAGTTCCAGTATTAAAAAATATGATCATCTTCTAATAGTGCTGCTGTTGTTGTTCTAACGGTAGTTTAAAGCTTCTTAATGTTATACAGTTGCTTACAGGTACTGCTGGGTGCCTTCTTTTTTGTCCTCTAGCATTTGCCTCCAGGAGTTCAATCAGGGCATCTTTCCTTCTCAGGGTCTTGAATTATTCCTTTGTTACGGCATAACAAGCTATCCAAGCAATGGTAAAGGAAATGTTTTGTTTTGTTTGCTTTAAGGAAGGAGTGCAAATCAGACCCAAGTTGCAGCTGTCCTAGCTAATAGCCAAAGGCAAGGAATGTTGGGAACTGCAGTCCAACAACATCTGGAGAATGGCATGGTTGGCGGCCAGGCTTTAGGAGTACGGTCCTTGGTTACAGCATGACAAGACTTGGGTCTGAATCTGGGGACAGTCCTGTTTACTGAGCTGGGGAAAAGGAGCAGCATGTATTGCAGAAGAAGCAGAGTATCAGTACGCTTGCTTTGTGTGCTAATGTTGTGAGTTTAATTCACAGCACCTTCAGATTGAAGACTTGGATAGCAGACCATGGGGAAAGACTTTTCCCTGAAACCTCTGAGAACTCTTCCATAAATACTCTGAGTCAGTGTAAGGAAGTATTCTTGTCTTCCTAAGGACGACCCCAGAGAGCCAACGTGGTGTGGTCTGAGCACTGGACTACAACTCTGGAGACCATGGTCTGAATCCCTGCTCAGCCATGGAAACCACACTGGGTGACCTTGGGCAAGTCACACTCTCTTAGCCTGAGAGGCAGAGAAGGCAACCCCCCTCTGAACAAATCTTGCCAAGAAAACCCCATGACAGGTTCACCTAAGGGTCACCGTAAGTCAGAAAGGATCTGAAGATACACAACAATTTTGTTTGTGCATGAACTTTTTAATGACTGAAAGCCTGACTACAATATCCAGACTGCCGGCTGGGGATTCTGAAAACTGTAGTCCAAAAATGTGAATTTCTCAGGCTCTGGTACAGACTATCAGTGGCTTAATGCCATAGATCAGAAGACAAAGGAAAGAATACTGCCTGCAGCTCCCAAAAAATAAGAGTTTATTGTTTTCATATTTCTTTATTATAAAGCTATATTTACATAGAACAAATCTTTACAGACACAGGGAAAAAAAACAATTACCAATGAGGGTTTTACACAGTAAGATGTGTCCCTAGCTGGTATAAATTAATGTTTTATACAAAGAAAGTCAAAAGCCCCCTGAAAAAAAGTTACACAGACACGAGCATCCATCACCACAGGCTCCTGCAAGCTCCTTGCTCGAAGTAAGTCTCACCACTGGCCCAATCCCCTCCACCAGTGCAAAACACATCAGGTGCACCCCAACAATTGACACACCCTCCCAAAGTGGTTAATATGTGCTGAAGCCACAAGCAAAAGTGAGTGAAATAATTATAAAGGCCTCTTTGAACAACATCAGCCAAAAACAGCACCACTTAGCACTTATATAGCATATTTCAGGCATTACATATGTTTATCTCAGTAACCCTTACAACACCCCTGCAAGGTAGGCCTGTGTTATTAACCTTGCCCCTAGTACACTGGGAGAAATTAGAGTGGCTTGAATACAGCCCATGAGTGAAACTGTGACACGCGTTGCCTTATTCTACTTGCTCTCTCTAGGCGACTGGCTGGTTTTGCTTATGCATTGTCTCTCTCAGAGGATGGCCAGAGATGCAGCCTCAGAACATTGCTACAGAGGGAGCTGCCTTGAAAAGGAGATTTCTGCCAAGCGGCTTGGCCAAGAGATCCAGAGCCTGGCTCACATAGCTGGAAACAGCACTGACGGGTGGGCAGGGCAAAAGGTAACAGACACACCTGCCCAGATAGGTCAAAACTTGTTCCGGAAATGGCATAGGCACAGTCTTCGGTAGAGAAGGTATTAAAAGTCAGCCTGTACTTAGAGGAAGGACCGTTGGTGCCAAAAATAAACCCAGACTCTGTATAAAGAAAGAAGCCTAGCCAAAGGCAGAGGCAGGACGGATCTCCCAGAATAAGGTTGCTGCTTCCCTCCCCCAAACTCCATGAGGGCCCCCATAACTAAATTTTTTAGGACAAGGAGAAATTCACCAAACGTGGCTTCCCCTTAACAAGGAGTCACCCACAAGTGGAAAGATTTTAGATGTTGTATTTCTTAATATCACACAGTTGTCTAAAGTACAGAAGCACCAGCAAAAGGTGGGGGGGGGGCAAGATGACTACCCTACGAGCAACAGTAGAGAACCTTCAGCCTTCCCGACTGACGAACTCCAGTCATATTATGCTGGCCAGGGGATGGGAATTGGAGTTCAATGACAAGTTTTCCAGCCTTGCTAAGAATAACTTGTGATGAGACAGATATAAAATGGGATGCCCGTGACACCTGGGTGGAGATTCTCTATCTGACAAAGTGCTTCTTACAGGCCAAAGGCCTTCTTGGCTCCAGCCACATCCTTTGCTGCAACAGTAGTCTAGCAGCTGGGCAGACGGACAGGAACAGTTTTGCTACAAGCAACACCCTGCTGTATCTCTCAAACAATGGTGAATGAGGCACCATCCTCCATGGGGGATCTGAGGCAAGGTAAAAAGGATCCTTCCATTTCCATTGCTACCCATTTCCTCCTCTGTTCCCTCCTTTTGGATAACCCCCACATCCTCTCAGCCTCAGGCTCTACTGATGGTTAATTTTATAAGGCAAAGAGAAGGACTGAGAAAGAAGATATGAGGTACCACCATCTAAACCAGCCTGATAGGAGACACTGAGAGACGACAGGAGAAGGTAGCGCAGTACCTTCACACACCCTTCCATTCAATGCCATCTGGGGCAGCAGTTTAGACAAGGAGGGTCATGGTGGAAGCCCTGCACGAGCGGAGAGTCTTATCAAGCAGATAGAGAACACAGAGGACAAGCCTTTGCAGGGTGGGCACTGATCCTGAAATCAAAAAAGAAAGATACAGCAAGTCAGATATGAGATGTAAACCTCCCTTCCTAAGGAAGCTACAACAGGTTCCCCCACAGTATCTTTCTAGCAGCCGGTAAAGACCTTTCTTTCTTTGTTTCAACAGACCACTGGAAGTGACTGTTTGGGGGGAAAGGGCTTCCAGTAGCCCCCTGTATTTTTTATGTCTTGCTTTTTAATACAAATATTTTTAAGTTGCTTTGATATCTATTGATAGTTTAATTACATTTTAATTCTGTATATTTTTGCTGATGCAAGTTTTTAAATTGTTACTAGTTTTAATTTTTTGAAAGCCCTCCTGAGTCCTGGGAAAAGGAGGGACATAAATAAATAATACAAAATTAAACCATCCTTGATTTGTTGAGCGCTGGACATCCAGTTTCTGCCACTGCAAAGCCAGAGCCTCTTTTCCCATCCCAGAGACAATACAGGTTCTCCCAATATCTTCAGACTTCACTGTTCATTAAGTCTGCAATTTCCACTGCAGCAATGGTAAGGGCTGCAACATCATGCCAGCTCTTTGCTTTTAAGTTCTTCCTGATCACCTAATTTTTATTATTTTTATATTATTTTTTTTTGATACCATGTAGCCTGATGGAAAATTCCAGAGAATTTAAAAGCTTAGACAAATCTGTGACATTTTTGTTGGTCCCAATAAAGGTATTCCTAACTCAGATACGGTATTTACTTCTTCTGTTGGGGAACCGTATCTAGTACCCTCATTTTCTTTAGTTTAGTTTAGTTTAATTTAGTTTAGTTTAGTTTAATTTAGTTTAGGGGGGCAGTAGCTATAGACTCAGTCATGGAAGGAAGCCATGACCCTGAATCTGCAAGAGCAGAGCAGGGCTGTTGATGACAGGGTGGCTTAGGCCATTTCTGCACTAGCCTGTTATAGCGCAATGATTCCACTTTCAACATCCTCTGGAATCCTGGGGTTTGCAGTTTCAGGAGGCGCCAGCTGGTCCCTCCCGAAACTGCAAACCCCAGGATTCCAGAGGACGTTGAAAGGGAAACCATCATGCTATAACAGGCTAGTGCGGAAATGGCCTTAGAGGTCTTCCATTCATAGGGTCATCATAAGTCAAAGTTGACTTGACAGCAGTTAACAACATTTACATTCTTTTCTTGAAAGCAACCACAGATGGTAAACATACGAAGACAAGAAATAAACTGCATGAGTAAATTGTTTTTTTAAAAAAATGCCTTGAGTTCTCAAACTTTGATCCTCCAGGTGTTAGCACTCAACTCCCAAAAGCTCCACCCAGCATGGTCAGTGGTCAGAGATTCTGGAAGATGAAGTCCAGCAGCATCTAGAGGGCCAAGGGGCTGAGAACAACTGCTTTGCAACTCTCACTCCTGCCCCATCGAAGGACCAAAGTACTCTGCAGGTGCAGACTATCTCCTTTACCTGTGCTAGAAAGGCATGGGGCCCTTGTGTGACAGGCGGGGACGAGGACGCCGATACCTCCGCCAACCATTCTGCCGATGCCCCACAGCACTCCGAACCCCCTTGGGATGCACCAGTTTTAAGATGTGTCCTTCCCCAGGTTCCTTCCCATCAGATCCCTCAGACAATGGCCCTAAGAACAGAAGGAAAATCAGAACTGTATTGCAAAATATTATCAAGAAGAGAAGGTTAAGAGGGGACATGATAGCCATGTTTAAACATTTGAAGGGATGCCATGTAGAGGAGGGAGTGGGCTTGTTTTCTGCTGGTCCAGAGACCAGGACAAGGAGCAATGGATTCAAGCTGCAGGAAAGGAGATTCCACCTGAACCTCAGGAAGAACTTCCTGACGGTCAGGGCTGTCCGGCAGTGGAATATGCTGCCTCGGAGTGTAGTGGAGTCTCCTTCCTTGGAGGTTTTTAAGCAGAGGCTAGATGGCCATCTGTCGGGAGTACTTTGAGGGTGTTCCTGCATGGCAGGGTGTTGGACTGGATGGCCCCTGGGGTCTCTTCCAACTCTACATTTCTATGATTCTATGAAAGTGCTTAAATGCCAGACCCTAGCAAAACCAGGAAAGCAACAGGAGGTGTTGGCAGCTATTGATGTGCTCCAGCTGCACTTAACTGGGCAAAATGAGGCAGTTGCAAGGCTTACATTCTCAGATTGTATAAGATTCCTGACACATCTATAATCTGTACCAAGGAGATGACAGACCCTTGTCTATGCATCACACCTGACTGCCTGGCACAGATTGGCCTGTACACATTCTGTCAGTCAATAACTGCAACATCTTATCAAGGCCTGTTGAATGTGTGAAATGGCCATCATAGACCAAACAGCACAGAGAAGAGCTTAGGTATCCCCTGATACCACATCAGATACAGCATTTTGTTTTTCTACAGAGGCCCTTAATACGCAGCTGAGAGCCAAGTGATAAATCACAAGTGCACTGTGCGTGCCCAGCACAAAACAAAATTATGCACCAAAAAAGCTCTCCAGTGAGAGGGAGGGATCTCCAGCCATTACATGCATGCCTTCTTGCCATTTGAGTTAAAAACTTGTACTAGAATTCTTACCAGAATGAAGCTTAAAAACACCTTTGCTGATTTTATTCATATCTTCCCACCACCTCCACCCTTTCCTTGACTTGAGCATGGAGATGCAAACAGCTGCGTTAATTTTTTAAAAAACTTTATTTCTTTTCTTGCTTTCCTTTTCTCCTTCCCTTGTAATCTCATCTCCCTACCCTCCTCCTTTCTTTGGCTTACTGATTCCCACATGGAGTCCAGCAAATATTCCAGGGATAAGAGCTTGCTAGTACAGATGGGAAACAGAGGGAGAGTGCTCAGAAGCAATGAAGACCTGCTCCCTTCCTAGCTCTCCTTAGCACTTGCTTGTTTAATGTTTTTAAAAACTTGGAATCAGCAAAACTATCATATTCTAATCATGAACAAAAAAGAAAAGACTACTATCGTCATCTGCATTTATCAAAGAACCAGCAGATAAAAGTAAAATAGTAAAATGTGTTGACTCATTAGCATGCTTGTTCATTTAAATAATAACTCAATAATATAACAAATTAATTCTGAAATTAATACTGAAAGTCCAATGTAAGACAATCCATTAAGCTACTCCTTTTATTAGAAGTTGTCTAACATAAGTATCAATTAAATTTCTGTCTTGTGAATTTGAACTAATTAGATCTGATCACTGGTCAGGCAAAGACCTACAAAAGGCACTGAAAACCTGTATTGCCAGAAATCCACTTTGGTTTGGAAATGTTGTGCTGCAACAAGTGTTTCAAGCTTTATTTGGAAAGGCACAATCCCAGAGCCCAGGTCTGGTTGCTCATCTGACTCTGTCGCTACAGTGCTCCAAACTGTTAGCAAATTAATATGATTCCATGTGGTAGAAGATGGCAGAAGTGAGTGGAGGAAGATGAAACAAGTCTACAATGACCCATCCCTATGCTCCTACAAAGGCAAATTCTCAGGTCCCCAGAAAAGAAACCTTTCTTTTCCCCTGGGAAGAAAGGACTTCTCTTCTGAAGGCTCACACCATATACTTCCTTCCTTTTGAGGAGGATCCATCGGGGAAGAGAGGCTATTTCTGGAACATCCCAAGGGTCTCATGACTTCATTGTCACACAAGCCCCTCTCCTCATTCTCACATCCCACTTCCTTCTGCGTCAAACCACTTTGCTTCCCTTGTTGCTCTGTGTGGCCTGAATGGGGTCAGGATGAAATCCAGGACATCCTTCCCCAAAAGATGGAATGCCACCTCCTGCAGATGGGGGTCAGAGCTCAGTGAGAACACGTGCATACACTGGGTTGCAACTCCTGTCTAGACTTATTATAGAATTTCTACTCAAGATCTTAGGATCTAGTGCCAGTTGTGGAGCTAGATGGAATCAGGACACTGGCTTGGCACATGGGGCATAAAACAGTCCAAATCATGCCAATAACCCATACCTTCAGCTTCTATCTCCACCCAACAATGAATGAACAGGCCTTTGCCTTTCTGTGCTTGTTCCTTTATAATAAGTGCCAGAGTTGTGTTCACAATCACCAGCATAGACTGGTTCGCCACTACTATCACCTTACTGGCTTTACCCAGCAGAAGAATTAGCAAAACAATGCATTTTATTTCCTGCAAGCTTTCCAGGAAAGGTAGCTGGCTTTCCCACTTCCTTCTCATCCACTCATTTTTGAGCCAGAATTGCACCTCTCTTCCCTATCAAGGTTGAGGCCTGGCATCTTCATCCTCGTAGCCATGGCAATGGGCCCCACCTCAACGTCCATTTCCTGAATAACCCTAAACAGGAGCCATTCAATCACAAAGTGTTTCCTGGAGGCTAATACCATATAGGAGAAAGTTCCTTCAGCTCTGCAAACTCTGGCACTTCTGTCTACATGGCTGCAATATGCTAGAAACTGAAAAGAAATATCAATGTTCTCACGTTATTGTGTGCCTTCAAGTCATTTCCAACTTATGGTGACCCTTAGGTGAACCTACTGGGTTTTCTTGGCAAGATTTGTTCAGAGATGGTTTGCCTTCCTCTGAGGCTGAGTGGACTTGCCGAAGGTCACCCAGTGGATTTCCATGTCTGAACGGAGATTCGAACCCTGGTCTCCAGAGTCACAGTCCAATGCTCAAACCACTACATCATATTGGCTCTTATGTTTTATGCCATATATCTTCTTCAACATATGTGGCACTTTATGGAGCGCAAGAGGACAGATCATTACCCTGAGGTCCTTACCTGAGCTTGCAAATGAGTTATGTTCAATTAATTTTTTTTTCAATAACTAAGGCATAACTTAGAATACTTCCACACGACACTCTTATAGCGCAATGATTCCACTTTCAACCTCCTATGGAATCCTGGGGTTTGCAGTTCTGAGAGAGGCCGGACAGCCCCGCCCGGAACTGCAAACCCCAGGATTCCATAGGAGGTTGAAAGTGGAATCATCGCGCTATAAGAGTATCATGCAGAAATGGCCTAAATCCTGTTACAAATGTAATCTGCTGTGTGTTAATGTGACTCCTGTTGCAGTGTGACTCTAACCAGAGGTAGGAAAAGTAGTAGAAAAGGCTTAACAGATTAATTAACAATTAGTGAACCTGATATCTGCCAACAACCAACTGTTAACTAATTGCTACTGTTTTAAAAAAGCTTTCCATTTTTTATTGTAACTGTTTTTAATATTATGTTTATAGTTCCAGCATGTGTGGCCTCACTACTTAAGTGTGTTTTGTGCTGCAGGCCAGCAATTTATAACATTCTGATAGAGTTGTTTTAAGGAGCTAGATGTAACTTGGAACTTTCAATTGTGACAGGATTACTTTAAAATTGCAACTATACCAGTAACTTTTTATTTTTGGATTATAACTGTAACTAACTGCTTTAAAATAACTTTCTAAACTCTAGTATATGCCATCTAGAAATCTGATACTGAGAAAAAAGAGAAGAAAGGCTAGAAAGGGAAATTATATGCAATTATTCCAGATATATGCATATTGGCTTAGGGCCTTTCCATGTTACACAGTAATAGCGTTATTATTTCACTTTCAATATCCTATAAAATCCTGGGGTTTGCAATTTAGGGAGGGCTATTTAGAATTCTCGGTTGGAGAGCTCTTTGGCCTCAATAAACTACAAATCCCAGAATTCCACCAGATGTTGAAAGTGGAGTAATAGCACTATAACAGTATAGTGAGGAAAGGTTTCTAGCATATTGTGGCCATGTAGACAGAAGTGCCAGAGTTTGCAGAGCTGAAGGAACTTTCTCCTGTATGGTATTAGTTACAGAGTATGGTACAGTAAAGAGGGGAACTAGAGGAAAGTCAGAGGATTCATTGAAAAGATGGGTTTTGAGAAAGGAGTTGAAGGAACAGATTTGGTACCCTCCTCAGTATTTATTTCAGCTAAGACAGAAATGCTCATGATCCCTAAGACTATGTATCAGGGAATGGGAGTTTCACTTGTTTTAGATAAAGCAACACTCTCCTTTAGGGTGGCCATGCATCTTACTTTGGATACCACAGTCCTCTTTTTGAAGATGCCCTCTGTGTGAAGGGATATATGGTTCAAATCCAGTTTAAAAATAAAGAAACCTAAGAAGAGAGACCAAGGATCCTGAACTCGCCCATCAGTACTTAGCATCTAGAAGGTAGAAACTCAGGGCAATTGGTGACAGTCTACTCTAGAATGGTGAAATGTATTTCTATTTAAATTATAGCTCCTAAATTTCTGCATGGCAGGATCCAGCCTTGAATTCTGCTGGCAGAACAGCAAAACTGAATAAACACAATAGCTGTCCATGCACCCCTAAAATTTGCTCCAGAAGTCTCTGAAACCCACTAGAGCTGTTTTCTTGGTGACTGCAAGGACTGAAGTACCACTCTGCATCTAGGACATAGTCAAACAAATATTAGTGTATGTAAATGTGACACAAATATGTGTTTTCTTTTACCCTCTTGATTATTTATTTGTTTATTTATTTGTTTATTTATTTTTGAGTTACACAAGCCCCCACCCTGATCCCCTTGGGGAATCAGACTGACCATTTGGGTAAACTCCCGCACTATGCTTTGACTTGGATGCACAGGTGATGACTACTGCCAGCAATGTGTTTGCCTAACTTCAGCTAGTGCACCAACTGTATCCTTTCCTTGGCCATTTCTGCACTGGACTGTTCCAGCACTATTATTCCACTTTCAACATCCTATGGAATCCAGGGGTTTTCAGTTTAGGAAGGGGCCTTTGAGGCCCCTCACTAAACTGCAAACTCCAGGATTCCATAGGATGTTGAAAGTGGAATAATACGCTAGAACAGTCCAGTGCAAAAATGGCCCCTGACACAGCAGATTTGATGATGGCAACACATCCCTACCTAGGTAACCTGTCATCTGGACTATGGCAACACATTCTACACAGGACTGCCTTTGAAAAGTGTTCAGCAACTGCAGTTGGCCAAACTAATGGCTGCAACAAATCATAGGCAAAATGCAATTCTCTTGCACTGTATGAGCTGCCAGTCTGTTTCCAACTTCAACTTAAAAGTGCTGATGGACACCTAACTGATAGGTGGATATCCGTCTCCTTTATGCAGCTGCCTGCGTATGAAGTTCTGCTCTGTGTCCCACCAGAACTGCATTGGTCAGAAATGAAAAAAAAGTGGGCTTTCTGGGGGGGGCACACCCAGGCTCAGAATTCTCCCCTTCAGAGCTGCAATTTACCCCTTCTTTGATTGCATCTCATGGTGTGACATGAAAACCTTTCATTAGCTCATTTTACTTGGATGCTTTTAATGTTTGTTGCTACATAAATATTGGGCTAGATCCAGACATAACTGTGTCTACAAGATGCCCACTCAACCCCATAAAAGTTAAATCTGTCCTAACTGGTCCCACGGATTTAAGTGGATTCACTTTGTCCATGACTAAATTGCACCCTATTTGCTCTGTTTCAGAATTTTCTTTCACATTGCTTTCCAATATTCTTATTATGTATTTTAATGTATTTTATATTTTGGTAATTATATTGTTGTTCCCCCTTTTTAGGCACTCTTTGGGTGGAATGGCAAGATGTAAACCTCTTTAATATATTGAACAGGAATAGGGAAACTGGAACCTTTTTACAAGAGCTCAGGAAAAGTTACTTTTTTGGACTACAGCTCTCAGATTCCTTCACACACACTCTGCATGGCCAATAGCCAGGATAGCTAGAGGATTCTGGGAGTCGCAGCGCAAAAAATTAACTTTTTCCAAGCTCTGGAGGAACATTTCCTGGATATTTGGCAAAGTGGGAGATGGCTGTTCAAAGCACCAAAAGAAACAAAGCCATTTTCTTTCCGTGGCTCTAATGCTTACAGTATTACAGACTACATAATACTGCCTGGAAGTGTGGTGGAGCCTCCTTCTTTGAAGGTTTTTAAACAGAGGCTGGACGGCCCTCTGACGGGAATACTTTGATTGTGTATTCCTGCATGGCAGGGGGTTGGACTTGATGGCCCTTGTGGTCTCTTCCAATTTTATGATTCTAGGGTCCTTCGTTGTGGGTTTTTAAACAGAGGTTGGATGGTCCTATCAGGGATGCTTTAAGCTGCAAATTTCTTACACTTGCAGAGGTAATAACTCCTCGTGTTCCTTCTCAATCTTCAACTCTATTTCTGTGACTCTAAGAGACACCATTCACTGGCCATGGCATGATGGGGATGGCATTTTTTTTTCTGGACCTGCTTGGAGTTGTTGTTTTCTTAACTCTGCTTTCCAGACTGTGTTTCCTTGACAGGATGGGGTTTGTTATTACCATGAAAAGCGCTTTGTCTCAGCTGTTCTTGGGGTGGGGGGGTGCGGGAGGAAGAGCATCAAATTCCTGTCAACAAAAGCCCATCGGCAGGACCTGCATGGCGGCAAGCGTCCGCCTGACACGCACCAGAACTAGACACGTTGCTGCTGGTAGCAGGATCAGAGGCTCTTTTCTTTATACGAGGACGACTGCCAACAGTCCAAGCCAAATCAGTGATGGGGGAAAAAAATGACAAGGACACTTTCGAGATGATATTGCTTTGCGAAAATACTATCTTCTGCTGGTGAATTACATAATAGCTGGCAGTATTAAAAGGAAGGGAGTGCTTTAATTTCCATGTCAATGCTTCCTAGAGACAAATTATCATAAATAATGACCTAGGCTAGCTCAGCAGCAAGCTTACTATGTTCCCCTAGGCAATGCTCACTCCCTGTTTAAAATCCAGCATGCGGTAAATATACCATCTCTGAAAACAGAGGTTGTCCTTTTGGCTTTCCTACACAGCAGGCACCAATAACAGGAACTAACCTGCTTTCAAGGAAGTTAATCAATCCTTCTATTTTAAAATTCATATTTTCTAGTAGCCATATTGTACCACACCAATATTGTATTAAAACACCCTTTTCTCTCTCTCTCTCTCGATTTTTCAATGAAAACATCGACTACTGGGAGTAATAGCAGCCAGTCAAGGGTGCACTTTCACTGCAAATGTAGAAACGGAGAATTACATCAACCCCATGCACTGTGGCCCAGATCCTGAGCACACCCCCATACAGCTATTGTAATTAAAAAGGAAGAAAAGAAACATGCAGCAATCAATGTGCTTAATGTTGTGCATCTGGCCCTACATTTTGTTACGAATCTCATAATTGTAGTAACTCAGAAAAAGCTTGAAAGATAATTAATTATAAGCATCTCTGACACATATTTTATCCTCCTGGACATGTAAGATTTCTGTTTTCCCTCAACTGAGTTTTAATCTGTAAGCTCCTGGGGCAAGGCATTATTCTCTTGTACTCATGAATGATGCCAACAATCATAATGGAACAGAAATCTGCCTTTCAAAGACTGACTGGCATATCTTGAGCATGTAGTCTCATCTCAATGCACATCCCCCTCTTGCAGTTCAAAGGAAACACAAGATCCTGATTTGGACTTCATTTGGAATGCATATACATGATTCCTCTATCACATTCTGTGGGCTGTGCAAATACCCAGCACCAAGTGGCACAGCTGCAGAGCACCCTAAAACTGGATTCTAAGTGACAGGCCATGCCTTCAGGACCCTTTCCCACAGAGAATTTCCTTCTCCTCCTGTCCTTTCTTGTTTCCTCTGGACACATGTTTGTGTAAAGTTCAAGGAGGGACACAGTACTACAGTGGATCCAGGGCCCATGGGAATCAAAGCTGGATGAGTTTTTAACTTGGAAGGGTGATGACACTTCCCCTCTGGCTTCTCTCTTCCATCTGAGCTTAGCTCTATTTCTTACAGTATCTTTGGAAGGGGGTTGAATTTTTCCAGCAATAGTATATTATTGTAAGCTATCCCAATTGTAATGCAGAGTACTTTGAAGGGGCTACTAAGAGCCATTTGTTTTACAAAAGGCTACATCTTGGAAGAGATGAAAACTACTAGAACTACTTTGTTGTTATGGATCAACAAAACTGACTACCATTTTGGACTCTCCTGGGAGTTTGATTACAGAGATGTCTTGATAAGTGCCTGTACTTCACAATTTACCACCAGATCAGAAGGTAATCACCTATGTGTTCCTAAAATGCAGTCAGCTATTTCAGAAATCCCTTCAATATGTGCCTTAGTCCATCCTGGAGGAAAAGCATCAGCTTCATTTGCCAATCTGCTGCAGCAGGGTCAAAGCCTGTCTATTTAAGAAGGCCTGTCTATTTGCCAGTGGCTGAACAGGGAGCCCTAAAACACCCTAAAAGGCTTATGCTCTTGGCAATGCTATATCAGTTAGGTCACCTTTGTTATTACTCCTCCAAGTCATATTTGAACTTAGTCAAAAATACTACAATAGCCTGACATTATGTTGCACAAGCATACAAACACATCTCAAGGGGAAGTGCTCCAAAAAGGTGCATATTTGCACAAGAGAGGAGGGGCAGTTACCTATCTGCATGATTGGCCTGTAGAATTTTGGCTGACTTTGTAAGTTTCAGTGAGGCCTCATGCAGGGGATGACCACAACAGCTCTGTCCTCACCATGCCAATTAAAGGGTGTGTTTGTTTCTTTTCAAGTGGAATAATCCACAACTTTACCTTTCTACCTCTGCTCAGCATTTATTCTCTTCTCCCACACATTCTCTTCCCAAAGTAGCTTTGCTTTCTAACTTCATCTTGGGCAACTGATCACAAACAGCTGTAACTCAAAGCCTGCCATGTTCCTCAAAGCTGCTGCTTCACATATCCCTCTTTTGGAAATCCCTCTTTTTTTAACGGAGCTCTTAGGATTGCCATAAGCCAGAAAGGACTTGAAGACACACAACCATGGGACAATTAAAGTGGTTAGATGTCTGACAACCCAGTCATAAGCAGGTTGTACTCAACAAATTCCACTGTGTTGTCTGTGAATTTATATCTAGGTGAGCCAGCTTGGTGTGGAACTATGGCCCTGGAGACTAGAGTTTGATTCCCTGCTCCATCGTGAAAATCCATTGGGTGACCTTGAGCACATAACACAGTCTCAGCCCCAGAAAACCCCATGATAGGTTCATAAGTTGGAATCAACTTGAAGGCACACAACTATGGCCATTTCTGCACTAGACGGTTAATAGCGCTATGATTCCACTTTCAACATCCTATGGAATCCTGGGGTTTGCAGTTTCGGGAGGGGGTGGCCGCCCCTCCCGAAACTGCAAACCCCAGGATTCCATAGGATGTTGAAAGTGGAATCATAGCGCTATTAACAGTCTAATGAGGAAATGGCCTACTACGACTACTACAACCAGAACTGCAGCAGAGCCAGGACTTGGTGGTTAAAAGTTTCTGGACTTTTTAATCAGCAGGAACTGTTTCATCTGCCACACTCCTCAGATCTCTCTATTAACTATCAATCTTAGTATAATCCTTATAGTAGGGAGAGAAAAAATAATCAATTTTTCCAGCCACAATATACTACTGTGAGTTATCCTTGTTGGTAATACACAGTACTATAGAGTAGCTTAGTCCTGCATGAAAAAAAAGTTATTAGCTGTAGAAAAAAAAAATGCTTCTAGTGGAAATGAGAACAGGTACAAGAGGTCTGTCAACAGAATTCAGCACAAACTGCTTGCATTTTTGGACTCTGTTTGGGTGCACGGCTATGGAAACTGTGAGAATGAAGCCATTTCTACACTAGCCTGTTATAGTGCTATTATTCCACTTTCAACATCCTATGGAATCCTGGGGTTTGCAGTTTAGGGATCAGTTTGCCTTTGAGGGTGGCTGTCTAATAAGCCTTTGAGGCCCCTCCCTAAACAACAAACCCCAGGATTCTGTAGGATGTTGAAACTGGAATAATAGCACTATAACAGGCTAGTGCAGAAATGGCCTGAGTGCCTTTAAAATTAACCACTGCACCACTGGGTGCTCACATATAGGGATGCAATGAGCTAGAAGTTCCTAAACTGAAATATCACCATCTCTCTACCACAGCCTCCATGTTTGCAATATAGGGATGATAACACCAATACACGTCACCAATTTGGTACTAAAAGGATTACAGAGATTGCGCATATGAAGCACCTCAAATAGTCTATAGCTCTACAAGCAACCAGCATGGCTATTTTGTTCTAATAAGCATGATTAGTACACAGGGTGGACTCTTTCTGCCATGAGCATAGGGCCTGATTCAGCTGCCCCTATCTTGGTTTAAAAAGATATATATGAATGAACTTTGTGGCTCCTTCTTCTTCCCCTTCTCTCCTTGCTGCAAATCAGTTAAAGCTGGAAGTTTCTCACTAACCACAATTACCAGATTCAGACCAAGACAAGCTCTTCAAGCCACTTCACGCTGCAGTTTGTAATTCCAACTTGTTCCAAAACTCATAACTACCCTTTCCTAGAAATGAGAAATCTATAATTGACTGCAGATTTCCAGATGTAGCTGACTTGCCCCAAGAAATGAGGAAGCAGTGATGTGAACAAACAGCTCCTCGGTATCTCAGATCACTAGGTGAAAATGTGACCATCCAGAGCGAATCAACACAAACAATTCAGATTCTAAGTTACATTCTGAGTGCAAATGTATTCAGCACAGTTTGAAACCCTTAAGATGCCAGGGATCAAGATGTCGGGGATTTCAGCTCAGGCTCTAGTAAGCTTTGACTAACAGAGTCAGTTGAAGGAAGGATTCAGTGATCCCTTTTTCCTTCCAACATGTTAAAATACTCTGAGATCCATATAACCGCCCACTTTAATCCCCTGTAACCTGCCCACCCCCCAGGCCGACTGTCTCCCCAGGGCTCTCCTTCTGCCTCTCCATCCCTCTGGAAGGGCACTTCACCTCCTGGTTCTGTGATACAGAAATCCCCCTCCACAGGCCCACAGCTATGACACAGCCATCTGGGCGCACGGGTTGTCAAAGCTGCGATCAGAAGCAACCCCGTCTGTTCTCACAGCCCCCTCCGGAGTGCCGGCTGCCACGTTATTGGATCCCAAACTCTGTCCATGCTCAGAGGCACTGCTTGATCCCCGGTTCCTGGGCAGGGGGAACGGGTTTCGGGCGTATCAAAGGAGCTGTGCCCCCGTGAGGAGCGCCGGTCAGAGAAGCCGGGCAGAAAGGGCGTCCTCGGACCGGCAGCACCCAGCGAGTGCTGACGCCCCCTCGGACCGCCAGAAGGCACAGGCTGGTGTCAGCCTCCGTCCCTCCGGCGGCACTCCGGGGCCTGGCCGTGCCAAGAGGGGAACGTGCTCAGCTCTTGCGTTGGCTGCGCGCCGTCGGCAGCTGCTGACACCGAGAGGAGGGTCAGGCGCCGGCTCCCTCCTCTCAGCTGCCGCGCTCCGGCTCCCCAGGGCGGCCCGGCCCCGCCCCTCCCCGACCGCCCACCTACCGCCGCAGGTGCCGGAGGCCGCGATCGCCCCCCCACGGGCACCCCTGCCCGCAGGTCCCCCACCCCCCGCCAGCCCCAGCCGCCCGGCCACCCCGCCTCCCATCGCGACGCCTTTCCCCGCTGGAGCCCCCGCCCTTCCCCGCAACATGCCTCTTCCAGCGCCAGAGCGGGCATTCAACAGGTCGAGTCCTCCCCGGCCCAGGAGGGGCTGCGCCTGGGGAACTTCGGCCAGCCCAAGGGCGCCTTTCAGAGACTCGAGCCCTCCCGCGCAAGGGCGAGGCATGGCACCCTTCTACCGACGCTCCGCACGAGACTCTTACAGCGCTATGATCCCACTTTCAACATCTCATGGAATCCTGGGGTTTGCAGTGGGGGGGCTCGAGGCAAACCCCAGGATTCCATAGGATGTTGGAAGTGGGATCATAGCGCTGTAACCGTCCAGCGCGGAAAGAGAACTCCGCCCTCGTTCCACCGACCGTGGGCAGCAGCCCCCCTGCCTCCGTGGCGCTCCGGTGGCCGGCGAAGGTGCCAAGGAAGCCACCGCGCCGCCCCGGGGGACTCGGCAGCCTTTCGCCCCGCTGCCAGCCAGCCCCCCCCGTCCGCCCGGGCTCTCCCGCTGCCAGGCCGCCGCTCCTCCGCCTCTCGGAAGGGCTGAGGGGGAGCGAGGGGCGGGAGGGCGGCGCGGCGCGTGGCGCGGCCCCGGGGAGCCCCGGGCGAGGGGAAGAGAGGGAAGGCGCCGCGGAGCCCGAGGGCACGAGCGCCCAGCGCCGAGCCAGGCAGGCAGCGAGCCCGCGAGCCCGCCCCGATCGCCCGCCCGCCCGGGAGGAAGCGCGGCGGGCACCCACCTCCGGAGCCGGGGCTGAGAGCCAGCCAGAGGAGCAGCAGCGCCAGCAGCCAGCGCCGCACGCCCATCGCGCCGCCCAGGGCCGCCGAGCCGCCAACGCCAGCCGGCTCCGAGACGCCCGCACGAGCCGCTCCGCCCGCCGCCGCCGCCGCCCGGCCGCATTTGTAGGCGGTGGCGGGGAGACCCGGACCGGGCGCCTTGGCGGGGAGCCCGCGCGGTCATGTGGCCGCGTCCACGCCCCCCGCCCCACGCCCCGCACGCCGCCGGCGACGGCCGGGACGCCCCCCACGAGGAAGGCGCCCCCTCCCTCCTCCCTCCGCCCATCGGGGCATGACGCGCGCCCCCCTGTCCCGCGAGAGCGCGCCCTCCTAATTGGCCGGGTCCCCCCGGGGATCCTCCGACCCCCGTCCAGTCCCCGCCCCGGCCAGTCAGAGGCTCCCGGACGATACGCGGGCCCGCGCCCCAGGACCCCCAGTCGGGCTCCAACGCCCCCCTTCAAGAGCCCCCCTCACTTGGCAAGTATCCCTCCCTCCCTCTCTCCCTCCCTCCCTCCCATGTCTCTCGGATCAGGAAGGAGCCTGGATCGCTGGTTCTCTTCCTCTCCTGCCCGCCGTCCTCCCACCATCCTTGCGAGGTAGGCGCTTGGGAACCCCAGTCACAGAGCCCCTTCGCTGCATAGGAGCTCCGGCCATTTCCCCATTAGACCGCTCTAGCGCTACTGTCCCACTTTCAACACCCTGTGGAATCCTGGGGTTTGCGGTTTCCAGAGGGGCCTTCCGGGAGGGTGTTGTGTGTGCTTTCAAGTTGCCCGTTGGCTCGTGGTGACCCCATGAATTCCATAGCGTTTTCTTAGGCAAGGAGTCCTCAGAGGTGGTTTTGCCAGTCCCTTCCTCTGAAATGTAGCCTACAGCACCGGGTGTGCCTTGGCAGTCTCCCACCCAAGTACCCACCTGGGTCGACACTGCCTGGCTTCCACGATCCGGCGGGCTCTGGTGCCTTTCGGTCTCACGCAGTTTCCAAAGTTCTTAGGCACAGCCCATGCCTATGACTCTGTACTTTCCAGTGACAGAGGTGGAGAGGGTCACCAATGGCAAATTCTGTGCCCTCCTTCAAACTCTTAGGCCATTTCCACACTAGACTGTTATAATGCTATTATTCCACTTTCAACGTCCCATGGAATCCTAGGGTTTGCAGCTTAGGGAGGGGTCTCAAACTGCAAACCCCAGTTTAATGCAGAAATGGCCTTAGAGTTGGAAGGGATCACCAAGGCCATCTAGTCCAACCCCTGCAAGGCAGGAAAACACAACTGAAGCTTGTCTTGGAGAGGCGAGATGGGGTGGGTGCCCCTATCCTGGAAGGCTGGTGGGCACAGAAAATCCTCAAGAGAATGATCATCACCCTTTCTTCCTTTTCCTTTCCTCAGTTATGAATTCCTAGGATCTTTACATGTGCATACAGGTACTACAAAGTGCAAAGAATCTTCTTTTCTTCAGGCTGGCTCCTTTTCACTATTTAACTGGTGGAACATCATTGTGGCTTTGCTTTACATATGTGGTTTCTCAGGTCACGTATGTAACCATCCTGAAGAAGGCTACTCTGGTTTTCATGCTTAGATACCCTAAAGGTACCAGATCCTGTCTGATCTTGGAAGCTAAGCAGGGCCAGCCTTGGTTAATACTTGGATAGAAGACTGTCAATGAATACCAGGTGCTGCAGGCTATATTTCAAAGGAAGGAACTGGCAAAACCACCTCTGAGTATTCCTTGGCTAAAAAAAAGAACCCTATGATATTTATGGGATTACCATAAATCGACAGGCAACTTGAAAGCATATACACATACACCCTGGTTTTTGCTCACACAGTTCACACAGTGGCTTACCAGCAAGAAGTTGTAATAATACAAAAAACCCTCGAATTCACATACAAACACGCACACAGCCAAGTACCAAAGATATTTAGCTGCCTGGGGCAAAGAACAATATGACACCCTTCGTGTTCCACAGACAAAAGCTAGCTGGATTGGCACTTGAATTTTTCTTAAGAACTGATGATAGGAGAGCATCCCCTTGGAAGCAGTGGGTGAGCTTATGGGCCCAGAGCAAACCATATGGCACACCTCTCTCTCTTCCAACACCTGGCTGCTGCCTCCCAGCATCTGCCATTTGAGATGACTACCTCAGTCATCGCAGTCCTAAACACCAGTCAGCATCCCAGGGTCCCCTGGCTAATGGAGAACTTGGAGCTGCAGCTGACTGCTCTTTCTGGGAGGGATGGTTCAAGCAAGTTCCCCACAATAGCTCCTTATTCTCTGGCCAATAATAAAGCCAGGCTGGCCTTCCCTGGTCATGGCTGCCTGGCCAGTAGATCTACAGAAGGCTCATGGTGACCAGGGATGGAACCGCCACAAGGACTGTTGCTCATGTACTTTTTAGTGGGAACAGTTGAAACATTTTGCATTTTTGTTATTGGCTTAATAAAGGACTTTTATTGATATATATTTTGGAATTTTTTATATGGCCAGTACATCAACTTTTGCCTCTTGTATAATTTTTGGTTAAGAATATTAAGAATATACAGTCAGCCCCCCACATTTGCAGGTTTCACTTCTGCAGATTTGATTATTCATAGAATATTTGCTGTCACCTCTGCTACCTCTCTATGCCATTTTTAACAGGGAATGCAAACCTTATGAGACTGAGAAACTGTGAACAAGGCTTGTGAGTCCCTATAAAAAGTGTGGGGCAGAAGAGGAGGGGGCAGTCAGCCCCACCAGCCCTCCACTTCTGCCTTGTGAAGGAACCCTAATGCCTCAAAGGAATCCACAGTGGGTTGAATCATACCTTTTTGTGCGTTAAATATGGTTTTGCAGGGCCTAGAGTTATTTACGGGTTTTTTTTTCCACTTTCACAGGGATCCTGTGCCTCTAACCCCAGAGAATGTGGAGGGATTATTGTACTTACTGCATTTATATACCACCTCCAGTGGTCTCAAGGTTTCATACAAAGGCTGCATTCCTGTTGGTTGGTTCCAAGTACAGTAGAATCAATTGTTGAATGTTGAGCCAACTCATAGGTAGATCCAATAGATAGATGGCTCTGTGCTGGTTGAAACTGGCAAGAGGACTTGAGCCACAGTCTTCTTCCTTCCTACTTTATTCCAATAACAACAGTGCTAGAGGTAGGTCAGGACTGCATAAGATCACCAATCAAAGTTTCATGTTCAATGTAGTTTTGATCCTGAGTCATTTTCCACACAAGACTGTTATAGCGCTTTGATTCCACTTTCAACATCCTATGGAATCCTGGGGTTCGCAGTTTCGGGAGGGGCCGGCCAGCCCCTCCTGAAACTACAAACCCCAAGATTCCATAGGATGTTAAAAGTGGAATCAAAGCGCTATAACAGTCTCGTGCAGAAATGGCCTGAATTTTGGCATCCCAGTTCAATACTTTAGCCATTACGCCATGCTGGCTCAGGTTATAGGAGGTTGAGATTTGAGATGAAACCTGTATCTGTATTGAAGGAGAGGACCAGTCTATGCCACTAATTCACTTGGACCACAGTTCCTTCTTTAAGCCTAGTTGTGTGTACTTGTTCCTATTTCCCCCACTTCTAGTTCTCTGGTGATCATAGCATTCCCTGAATATCACCCTTCATCATACCTCACACTTTTCTTCTTTTGGAAAGCCAGCCACCAAATTTGGCTTCATTGGGCTGTCATTCTTTGATATATGTGGAGGTCACTTTAGCTAAGAGACTGCATGAAATCAAATGATGGGTGTAGGTACATGTACAAAAAAGGAGTTTGTTTTATATTGTTACATGTTCCTCACTTATGACAAAGGAAACAAAAAAGCAACATGGAATGAACATCAAGAGTTTTTATTTAGAAGTTAACGTAGTAGATGTGAAGGATCTTCTGCGTACATAAATGCAGACTTCTTCAATCTGGGCCCCATCCACACAACACAACTGTAGCACTATAGTCCACTTCTGCTGCCATGGTAACATCTCATGGAATCCTGGGACCTGTAGTTTAGGGACAGCCATTTAGAAGTCTCACCCCAAGAAATCCTGCTGTCTCACCAAACTACAAGGATTCCATAGAATGCGGTAATGGCAGTTAAAGATGAATATTGTGCTATATTTATATAATGTGGCTAGGTACCTGAAATCTTCCAGATGTGTTAGACTACAGCTCCCATATATCTGAGCCAACATGGTGACTGTCTTGGCTAGAGATGATGGGAGTTGTGGTCCAATCTGTGTAGAGGCTGTTGTGTTGAAGAAAGCCAGTGTACTGCAGCCTTCAGTTTTTGTGGGGGAAACAATGCCCAAGATCCTGCATCATTAGTCATGATATCATAAGCTATGATGTGTCGGCCAGTCTGCCATCTGGAACCCACCGTAAAGTCCATCCAGTTGCACCCAGGGACAGAGTCCTGCCTCACTGGTAAGTGGGGTGCTGAAGCATCATGTGTTCATTCCTCTCTTGCCAGCAAGCAGTAGTGCACCAAGGGGTTGGGGCCAGACCCTGTAGGGGTCCCTACTTCTGAGGTCACACCGCTGCTCACTGGATTTTAGAGTGGGTTTTAGGGGCATTTATGAGCATACCACAACAATAAATATGAATGGGAGACAATTACAAAGTTATGAGTCAAATTTACAACATCATGACTAGCAGGATGCCAGTCATTATTGGTTACTATATGAATGGGGTTAAACCCAGCTTGCCACTTAACTATAGAGTTTGAAATCAGGACATCAGAAAGAGAAGGCATTTCTCTTTTCAAAATATACTTGTAATAAGGATTGGTCATCCCCTTTGGTTAGAAGGAAATTTTATACACTATTTATACACTATTATCATTTCTCTGATACGAGAAGTCTATTCTGCTTGAATCCCTGGAGCTTTTCTGCTCCCAGAATTTTGCAATATCTATCTTGGCAGCTATTAGCAACTTGGTCTTTGGTATGAAAATGACCCTGTTTCAAAGTAACTGAAATATAAAATCATTGAATTAAAAGATACTTTGTTAACCACAAGTATTTTTTTTAAGAAAAGAATCTACAGTATTCCAGCTACATGGAGTATCTTTTGTTACCATGAAAAAATGTATGTGTACGTGCAGTGGGACCACATCTTTTCCATTTGACCTTTCTGTAGTTGATGTAGGCAGTCTGGTGTTAAATGTCACCTAACCAGGAGTTTATGAATGAAGCTTCCCTTTATTTGAATAGATGAGAAAACTGGGATAAGCAAACAGTAATGAAACTGCATGGTGCAGGTTGCAAGAAGAGGTTAGCTTCAGCTCCTTGTTAAGGCTGCTAGTTCAATGCTGAGTTGAATCAAGTAGCCCCCCATATCCATGAGGATACATTCCCAGACCTACCACGTGGATAACAAAAAAACGAGATAATGAAACACTACTTTTTCAATGAGATGAATGACATTGGTATTGCGATGAATATACAGCTTGAGAGGAGGCCCTGTAACTTGGCAGGACTTTAAAATCTAAGAGAAAGAAGGCCTTGCAGCTATTATTTGTGGTCCAAAGCCAGTGCATAACTGATAAAAACATAATAATTAATAACTATGTGTGATCCAAAAAGAGATAACAGAATGCTTTCAGACTTCATTTCAGTGTGGATAAGTGAAACCGTGTGTGCCAGTCAGGTGGATATGGGGGACCAACTGTACCAAACTGGGAGGGGAAAAAAGATGCCACTTTCAACACCTGGGATCAATCAAAGCCATATAGAGAGCGATCACCTATTTTATTATTCAAATGTACATTTCACCAGTATTTTGTTTGTCTTGAATGCAGTAGTGTGAAATTCTGGAGTGTGAGTACTCTGGAGTGTGAGTATTCATAATGACCACAACCTACTTGTTACAAAGAGCCCCCCAAAATAGGCAGTTGTATTGATCCATCTCAATAAACTGGTTGTTGTAGTGGTCATCTCCACAAGTACAGAACTTTTGCAAAGTTAATGAGTCTTAATGCATTAATAGGTCATTCAAAACCAAACTACCCAAATATTTGTATCAGAAAAACACAATCACTCAGAGCAAGATATTATTGCTAGGAAAATCAATTCCTCTATCAATTACTGTTATGATTGCAGCTAACCTCAGAAGGAATAGAGACGATTGAGAGTGGTGGCAGATGATGTCATAGCATCATGAAGCTGGAACGCACCCTAAGAGCCATCTAGTCCAGCCCCTTACCAGTGCAGGAATTTACAGCTAAAGTGTTCCTGAGAAATGGCCATCCAAACTCTGTTTAAAAATCCCAAACTAAGAGGAGACCACCATCTTTTAAGGGAGACTATTCCACTGTTGAACACCTCTTGCTATCACAAAGATCTTCCTAATGTTGAGTTGGAGTGTCCTTTCTTGTCATTTGAAACCTTGGTTTGGGCTTTATCCTCTGGAAAAACAGGGGGAAAGCTTGCTCAGTTTTCCACATGACAGCCCTTCAGATATTTAAACATGGCCATCGTATCTTCTCTTCTACAAGTTAAACATAGTCAGCTTCCTCAGTCTTTCCTGGTTTCCAGACTATTTACCATCTTTGGTGCCCTCCTCTAGATATGTTCCATCTTGTTCATATCCTTCTTGGTGTCCAGAACTTCACACAGTGGCCATTTCCGCACTAGACTGTTATAGTGCTATTATTCCACTTTCAACATCTTATGGAATGCTGAGGTTTGCAGTTTAGGAGGGGTCATTTAGAATTCTCAGCCAGAGAGCTCTTTGGCCTCAATAAACTACAAACTCCAGAATTCCACAGGATGTTGAAAGTAGAATAACGACACTATAACAGTGTACTGCAGAAATGGCCTCTGTCTCAGCTTCTTCAGACACAAGGCTTTACAGCATGCTTATAAAACCCAAAAATGCCCATGACTCTGCTCACTGGGGGTGATGTGAGATACAGTCCAACACATCTGGAGGACATCTGTTTGAGGAACTCTGAATAGCAGGTTTGTTGGTCGACAAGTAGTACAATGTTTCAGACAGAACAGAAGTCAAAAGAAATGGAATACTCATGCTGAGCATAAGAAAAATTCGAAAATCTGTGTTGTGGTAATACCTTTACTATAAACAGTTTTAAGTTTTCAGGGTCTTCAGGTCTCCATATCAGCTAAGACATTTTAAAAATCTACTGAATTGGGACAAGAAAATTGGAGCCTATAACCAGAAACCAGCTGCAACTAGGAGAGATGCACTGAATCAATGAGAAATAGGTAAACCAACATTTACATAGATTACATAATTACATAAATTAATTCAATAGGTCCATTCTTGTTGAAACTACCACTTAGCTTTATGCTTCAGTCTTTAAGTCATGTTGTCTGCATGTTGCTGTTTTAAGATATAATAAGGAAGATGAGTGTGCCAATTCACATTAGCTGATGTGATATTATTAGGGCCATTTCTACCCTACACCATTATAGTGCTAATATTCCACTTTCAACAGCCTATGGAATCCTGGAGTTTGCAGTTTCCCAGAATCGCAGAATTCCACAAGATGTTGAAAGTGAGATAATAGCATTATAACAGTGTAGGGTGGAAATGGCCTAGGATTCACACAGATTAGCCCTTCCTCCCCCACCCCTTGTTAGGACTGAGGCCATTTCCGCACTAGCCTGTTATAGCGCGATTATTCAACTTTCAACATCCTCTGAAACCCCAGAATTCCAGAGGATGTTGAAAGTGGAATCATCGCGCTATAACAGGCTAAATGGCCTGAGAAAAGCCATAAAGTTTTATTTTTCAGTCTGAAAAGGCAGAACCCCCTGTAAACTCAGGACCGGCTCTGTTCTGTTCAAAGCTCACTGACTCCTTCATCAGAGGAATGAAGACTTGAGACAAGATTAGTTATCTCCTGCCTTCCACCCCTACCCCATCTAGCTCACATTAATTAATAAAGTAGTCTGCTTCTTTATCTAAATGCTGTCAGAATTCCAGGACACAGAAGACCTTATTCAAACATAATTCTGTCGAATCTTTGTCATCAAGCATGGATTGGGTTAAAAATAGGACTATGGTCTGAGTTCCTTTCAGCAATCTACTGTTTCTTTTCAATCTGTCGTCCAAACAGCTGCAGTCAAAGGGGAATAGGGTGGATAGAACAGTTACGAAGAGTCCCATAGTGGGGATAACTGGGTCTTCACAAGACTAAACTGACAGAAAGCACTCACTAATGTGCTCATATTCAGAAGGAAAAGGCCTCAGTCAGCAAAGAGATGGATTCAAAAGGCTAATGATATCTAAAGATTGGACACTGACTGTCTCAAAGAGTCTTGGGGCACCACAAAAACAAACACATTACACCATACATATTTGAAGACCTATATCTGAGCCTAGTTCAAGAAAGCTTAGGCCATATATTCAGTCTTCTAGCCTTTAAAGTATCACAAGATCATTTCTTTTTTTGCAATGGACTCAGACAGCTTTTTGGAAAATGACTATATGGAAGCCTAGAAGCCCATTTTAATTTATTTGGTACATTTAGCAGTTCTGCTACCATGTAGACTGACAAGCATCAATTATGAGAAGACATTTCACTTCAGTTCTAATTGGGAGGCCACCTTTCATTTATGGAAGACCACCACTACATTGTTGTTGTTGTTTTGTTGTTTTATGCCTTCAAGTTGTTTCAGACTTATATCAACCCTAAGATGAACCTAAGGTTTTCTGGGGGTTACATTGTGTAACGCATTCAAGGTGGGTTTATACAATCTATTAAAGAAAATGAAATCTCTAGTGAATCAGGATGTTTTTTACACAGTAAAAAGCATTTTTAATCAATTACTGTAGTGATTAGTTAAATGTCAAAGTCATAACCATAATACTTTATAGTGAGAGATAGATATAGATAGACAGACAGACAAAAATAGATAGATAGATAGATAGATAGATAGATAGATAGATAGATAGATAGATAGATCGATCTTATACACTGATTATCTTTTGTACTTCTTCTAGATCCCCAATATTTGTTGTTATTGTTTTGGGTTGCTGTGGTTGTTGTTGTTGTGTGCCTTCAAGTCACTTCTGACTTATGGCAACCCTGAGGCAAACTTATCATGAGGTTTCCTGGGGCTGAGAGTGTGTAACACACCCAGGTCACCCAGTGGGTTTCCATAGCTGAATGGGGAATTGAACCCTGGTCTCCACTGTCATAGTGCAATGCCCAGACCATTACACCATCCTGGCTATCACTACTTATTGACACTCACCTTAAAAGATGGTAGACATTGGGTTCTTTGTAGGTAAGGTCATCTAGACAACAGTATCTTGTTAAAATTTCCTGCTAGCACGTGTCTTAAAGGAAGAGGATTCCCCCCCCCCGATGTTCCTCTTGGGTCACAGCCAAACATTGCAAGGCTGTTATTTTTATGCTCAAGACACCTGATAAAAATGGGGAAAGGAAAAGGGTTGTTATGCTAGAGGCATTTCTGCAACCTTAACTGGCAAGGGTTGCCAAGTTCCTCCTGTGACATGAACATCTGTGGTACAAGCAAAGCCAGCAGAACAGCACATGTGAGTGGGGGCGGGGAAGAAAATGAGCCATTAAGTGCCTCAAGGTGTCTCTGCAAATGGCTTAGAGTCCAGGGAATAAACAGGAAGGCACTGAGGAAATGCTCCTGGAGGAAGGATGCTGTGACAGACAGATCACGCTCTTGGAATGTTGGTATTGAGGGTCAGGTCCTGGATGGAAACTGGGGTGGGGTGAACTTTGCCAGAAAACACAGCTAGAATAATAGTAGTCATCTTGGCAATCAAGAATATTTGTAATATTCTAGAAAGCCCATACTCCTGATATATGACTATGTGTATCCTAGAACCTAAAAGATGGTATTTTACTGAGGTAAGAGGGCCATAATCTTGGGAAGCATTTTCACCATGATCCGCTTCTGAGTTTTGTTACTACTAGAGGTGAGATTTTGTGTACTTCACAGACTAGAGTCCACTATAAGACAGGCTACAGTTCTCCAACATTTCTCTGTTTAGGACAGTTCTCCATGTAAAGGCATCCACTGTTTCACAAACAGAAAACATGTAGCCCTTCGGATGTTATGTTAGACTGCATCTTCCATCATCCTTCACTATCGGCTATGTTGGCTAAGGTTGATGTGAGTTGGCATCTAAAAGTGCCTTATTGTTGTGTGCCTTCTGGTCATTTCCAACTTATGGAGACCCTAAAGCAAATCTATCACAGGGTTTTCTAGGGCTCAAGGTGTGTGATTCTCCCCCGGACACCCAATGGGTTTCCATGGTCAAGCAGGGAATCGAACCTGCTTGGGTTGTAGTCCAACACTCAAAGCATTATACCACGCTGGGTCTCAGAGGGCTGCATATCCCTCACCCCTGCTTGAAAAGCTGTCCAGTCAAAGAAAACAACACAGAATCACAGAAAGAGAGAATACAGGCAATGAAGTTGTCCATCAAGAATTAGCACCTGGACTGCAGACTGAACAAATCTACAGAGCACCTGATCACAGGCTTCCTCACTATGGAGGAGATGGCTTGTATTTCTATTCAAATAATAGTAAATTATTTCTAGCAGCAGCTGTTGGCTTCCATGCTGGTTAGGCAGCAAATCTGCTCTGGGTTTCGTTTTTCTTTTTCCTGAACCTTAAAGGAGCCATCCAGTCTGTTGAATCCTATCCCCAAAAAATGTTCAACTTGAATTTGAAGTTGGCACTAAAATCTGAAGTGGATTCACTGCCTCTACGGGCAGGGAAACAACCATGTGATGGTTTCTCCATTCGCAAATATTCATAGAAAAGACTATATCATTATGCAAGCCAGGCTATAATCTGTATTTTGCCTGCATCATTTATGCATTGTCCATCAAAAGGCTGATCTTGGAAGTTTCATGTGCTTCCTCAGAAGCCATTTGTATTCAGTGCCAGTAAGACAAGAAAAGCTACCCTGTGGCCATTTCCACACTAGACTGTTATAGCGCTAGTATTCCACTTTCAACATTCTATGGAATTCTGGGATTTGCAGTTTAGGGAGGGGCCCCAATGGAATAATAGTGCTGTAACAATCTAATGCAGAAATGGCACGTGACTTTGGGCAGTGGTTCCAAATAGTTCCCAATATATTTCTATTAGTAGTTGCAAATCATCATGAAAATTTTGTGTCTCACCAGTGGTACATACACCACTGATCTAGAACCATACTTTTTGTTCTGCTAATGGCCGTGAGAGATACATAGTAATTGTTGTTCAAATGTAAACAGCAGCTGCAAGAAAAGGAAAGCTGAACTAAGTTTTATCAGTGGAGCAGGCCTTTAACTCTTCGTCCTTCCATGGTCTTAATCCAGATCAGGGGGTTTAGTCCCTACTTTCTACATAACAGTAGATGCTCAACCATTTTGAGGCTTTGCAAACACATGACAACAGACCAAACTGGTAGACCTATAATCAACCTACATTTCAACAGAATGCAATTCAAACAAAATTGCAGGCAAAATTCTAGTTGCCTCCTCCCACCCACCCCCCAAAAATTGTCAGGACCACTTATTCTCATGATAAAGAGCAGCTGTCATGGCATCAGAGCTGGCAGAGCTCTATGAATAGCACTAAGCTCAAGCATTTCACCATTAACAAAAGAGCTGAGCAAATTGCAATAGAGGATGGCAGCATCTTTTGTTCTTATTTTTTCCTACCCATGGTAGGCAATCTGATGTGTTCTGAACGACAACAACCATAGTCCCATTAGCCATACTGACTAGGCTGTCTATGGGATTTGCAGCAGGTTGCCTACCTGATACTCTGTTCAAGAGAACAGAAGCACAGACACACCACTGAAATGTTTTCAAGCTCTGTCTCTTGTTTAGATTACGGTGACTTTCCTATTCATAAACCCTCATGGCATATCCATGACCGTGCATAGTATAGCTCCACAGAAATATAAAAACACAAAATGTACTGCGCAGAACACAGCTTCCAGGAAATGTCAACTTTCATTTAAGACAGAGAGAGATTGACATTGGAGAGGAGAGGAGAGGAATGGATTTACAGTTCTTAAGGCAAAAAAGAAATGTTTGAAAGAGTGTGTGTAATTCGCCACTAAAATACCTATAACCAAAAAAGGATAGCTGAATTTCTGTGACAGAGATGTAATTCCAGTGCCCTTGCCCCCCCTCAATTTTCAGAACAAAAATTTATTTTCCAAAATAGTTTTTTAAAATGGAATCCATTAGTTCAAATGAGTAATTAATAAACAGAAATTTGCTGCATAATTTATAGAAGTTTCAGAACCCAGTTTTTCTTGGGGCCAAATACAAATGACTAGTGGACACTGGCCCTTTCCATGCGAGGCTGGTGAATCGGTCCATGCCATTTCTTACCAGATTTTCTGGGCTCGAAACAAGGCGGACTTTCCCTCTTTTCCCTCCGCACAGCTACTACATATGTTCCATTCTGATTCGGAGGAGTGCGAGTTCATGAATCCACACTGCCTCCGCCATGGCCACTCCCGCTACTCCCCTCACCCCGCTCTGTCGGCTGTGATTGGCCTTTTTTTTTTTTTGCAGGGTTTAGTACATCATTGCGTACATGCGTACGTATGAAAGTCCATACTACCTCCTGGCCCCTCCCATGAGCCCTCCCCTGACCACCAATTCGCATTGGTGCGAATGTACCTGTCTGCACCACTGTGAAAGTACAAATTGGATCAATCTGGAAAATTAGAAAACCAATTTCTTCCAGTTTTCAAATAGTGTGCTTTACCACCACATGGGGGCACATTTAGTTGGAATTATGTGTGGACCAAAGGTAAATAAACCGAACCTAGTCCACTCCAACATGCAGAAGACTTCCGTGGCAAGACACATTGGCCAGCCTTAATAACCGCGTGCAGAAAAGGCTGCTATTTCTTTGTTCATTTATCATCATCATATAGACTACGATGAGGATCTCCTCATCCTTCTTATTCAGTTGACACAAAGCGTCACTTTTTGTTCCTGTCCACAAAGACAGTGCCACCCACACACTCATCTTCAGTAACTTTGCATATTTACTTTGTATACCAGCCTCAAACTTTTAGGGTGGATTCAGATTACTGAGACCCCCCAATGGACACAACAGCCACTTGAAAGCATTCCAATGAAGTAACGCTAACCACTGAAAGAGCCAGTCATCAGTAGACACCAGTTAAAGGAGTCAACCTCACTGTTATCCACACCCTTCCAAAGGCACTCAGAGACCACCAAACCAGCTGAGTTTTCTCTACTTGACTCTAGGGTTTGGTGTTAACTACTCCTCCTCTTCCTCCTCTTGTTCTATTCAAAGAAGAAGAATCTATCCTTTAAAAAGGGCTGCAGCAATTAATGCCAGAATGCCAGCTGCCTGCCTGGCTCTGCTGATGGGAACAGAGGGAGGCATGTTGTATGCCTACATCCTCTTCCGCTTCTGTCAGTGAAATTTCCTGGCAAGCACAAGAAATCTTGATATTCTCCAATATGCGTGGTGGTGTTTTGACTTATTCTGTGGCTTAAATGTTGAAACATGGGGAGAGGAGAAAAGGAATGCTTTGCTTTGTACCACATCGTGCCACCAACAGAGATGGCCATGTGGGAGTGTGCCAGCTGCGCAAGCAGGTAAGACCCTGCAGCCCAGGTGTATTCTATGCTTACATCTGAGTATGCATTGGATTGCACTGCTCATTTCAGAATGCAGAGAGAGACAAGTTCAGTCTCCCTGGACAAGAATCTTGGCAAGGCCAGTCCAAAATATTTTGCTGCCTGAAGCAGAGCAGCAAATAGCATCCACCCAACTCACTCCCTGAGTCAAGGGACATAGAACCTAAGGCCAGTTATTTTGGTACCTGAGGTAGAAAGTCTTAACATCATTTTTCTCCTTCCCTGTCAGTAAAATTAAAATGCAGTCTTAAGAGGTTGTATTGTTAAGAATTTATTGCCTTTTGATAGAACACTCAATCTCCTGCCTGAGACAGCTGCCTCTTTCTGCCCAATGGCAGGGCTGGGCAGAGTGCTTTTTTTTAAAGGCTGCACCCACTAGGGTGGCCACTTACACATTATCAAAAAAGAGGAAAGGCAGAAATAAAACAAAAAGAACAAAAGAGAATGTAGATGTGCATAACATTTGCATATATGTCCAAATGCCAGTGTATAAATAATTACTGTAACTGTCAGTTACAGCAACATAATAGATCTCATGCTAGTGGGGAACACAGTGACCAGATGGCTTGTGTATGTGTGTGCTCAGCCAGCTTTCCAGATACTAAGTGTGGACACACAACTTCTCTCTCACCTTCTTATATTATCCTCATATTTAAAATAAACTGGGACCAGACATCCCCGGGGTGCGGAATATGAAGTCCTGCAGCTAAATCTCTCTCTCCTGGGGCCAAATCTTCCCCTTTGGCACTATAATTTGATGCTTTCTCAGCTTTTGTATGGTTTCTACCAACCTCAACCCACATTATATAGGGTTGAAATTTCTCTCCTAAGGCTCAGTTGCTGACAGTAAGAAGTTTAAGCTAAACTCTGCTGCTATTTTTGATCACATCAAGGGTTGTCATATTCCACTTCTTTGACTCTAGGTCCATAATTTGCATATTATGCAAATCATTCTAATTATGCAAAGCACTCCACGTTGCACTCTAATTATGCAAACTCAGCACATTAATTGTTGCATTTTTTCCCCTTCCATTTCAACTTTCATGCAATTTTTTACAGTTACAACTGAGCTGAAAGAACCAGCACAAAGTAATTTTAAAGCGCTGGTCTTGGAAGCGGGAGATCCAAATCTGTGCTTGGTCATAATGGCCCATGTGACCTTGCCCCCCCCCCGCTACCTCTCAGCAAACGTGCCTTACAGGCCCCTTGCTTCTTGTGCTCTACTGCTCACACCTCTTTCTTTCTTTCTTTCTTTCTTTCTTTCTCTTCTTTCTTTCTTTCTCTCTCTCTCCTTTCCCTACTACTCCCTACCTCACAATACCTCTTTCCTTGCTTCTTGTACTTTGTCCTTGCACTGCTCACTCTCCCTTCCCTCTGCTTGCTACCCTCAACTCACCTTGTGTCCTTGCAGTGAGTGCCCCTCTTGCTTCTTACAATACCGCTCACTTTGTCCTTCCTCCCTCACCTCACCTTGCTCTCTCCCAACGCTCTCCTCTCTTGCTTTCTGTACTCCACCATTGACAACACTCAAGCCATTTCCGCACTAGGCTGTTGTAGCACTATGATTCCACTTTCAATATCCTATGGAATCGTGAGGTTTGTAGTTTCGGGAGGGGCCAAGTGGCCCTTCGCAAAACTGCAAACCCCAGGATTCCATAGGATGTTGAAAGTGGAATCATAGCGCTATAACAGCCTAGTGCAGAAATGGCGGCAGTTTGCCTTGCATTGTACTCCCTCCCTACCTCACCTCACCTCACCTCACCTGATGCATCTCTCCACTCCACTCTCCACTGGCTTATTCTCTCTTCCCTCGTTTTTGGAAGGCAAGTGCAGACTTGTTTCTCTGGAAAACAATTCTGCAGAAAAGTACACCCATATTTTGCCCCATATATCCCATCTCCTACTGTCATATGGTCCAGTCAGCAAGTGTCCCAGGCTGGAATGCAAGAGCTGCTGGGTAATTAAGCCCATCCAGGTCACTCTCGGGTTATCCAACAGGATGAAGGGAGAAGCAAGAGAGTGGTTGTCAGCCAGTTCAGAAGTCACACAGCAAGTCAGTAGTCCAAATAAACAAAGCTGGCAAGGAGTCAAACAGAATATAAATAGTAGACAGTCCAAGGTCCAGGGAACACTAAATGCCCGAGTACTGCCACTCAACAAGACAGATGGTTTTAACCAACAAAGCCTTCAGCAAACTGCTGGAGAATTTATAGCCTGGTGTCTCAAGGCACCAGTTGCTTCAACTAGTCAGCATCTCCTGCTTAAGAGTCTGACATAACTTCTCCTTCTTTGTTGAGGTCTCTGTGTCTCAGGCATATGGGGTTTTCAGGCCTGTGCCTTGAAAGTTCTATTGCTGAGCAGCTTGGTGGTGACTCCACTCTTCTTGCGTCCTGCACGTGTCCTAGCCTGCCACACTGTTCCCCAATTTCTCCCCATATGCCAACAGAGCAACACGTCTTGCAACGTTCTGCTGAGTACCTCTCATTTTTCTTCTTACTCTCCACACTTCTCTTCACTTTGTAATACTCTTGTTCCCCTCTACCTTCTTTGTTTCTCTATAAGACTTGCCACGAAAGAAAGGGAGGGAGGGAGAGGAAGGAAGAAAGGAAGGAAGGAAAGAAGGAAAGAAAGAAAGAAAGTAAGTAAGTAAGTAAGTCTTTTCCTCTTATTTTGACACACACCTCACTTCTTATCTACCCTGTGCCAGCTTCTATGGCCTCCTCCTCTCTTTTCAAAATCTCCTCCTCATGCACCAGGAACATTACTCTTTCCAGTAGCCATTCCAGTGTCTCTACTGCTTGGATGAGACTCACTTTATCTCAAAGTACATGATCTACTAAGGATTCACACCACAGACCCTTAAAAACGAGGCTAACTGATTCCCAGCAGAAGAATTACTGCTGGAAACAGTCCCTCCCATGTGGCGACTGAAGCAGCCTCCAACATTCCACGGCACTTGGTGTCATTCTCTTTTACCAAAATGCCAAAGATTAAGGCCTCCTCAGTATTGACCACCATGTCAGTATCGACCTCCTCAACAACCCCAACAAAACTGACCATGTCAGTGCTGACCCCTCTGTCTACTGTGGAGACAGGCAAGCCAACCCCCATTCTCCCTGTTCTACAGAAACCACTACCATCAGCACAATGACCAAATCAGGTACCGATACTCCCCATTGTGCTGGTACTGATCACCTTTCTGCTTTCCTAGCTGTCCACCACTGGTATCACCGCAGCATGGAGCTTCCTGCCATTGCTCACACACACTACTCCCAAGGCTCACTTCAGTCTCACCCAGAAGACATTGCCCAACAGCATCAGCCACAGTATCTAGGCCACCAAACTCACTTTGGCTCCCTTACTCCTTCTGCCTCCACCACTGATATCAGTTGGTCCTCCAGCTTCCACAGCACTGACCTCAGTGTCCACCATCTACACTGCACCAGTATCTAGCATTTTACTTACAGTATCTAGCATTTTACTTACCCTTCTCCCTACCACTGCACAGATACTACTGATAACAGCCTCAAAGTAACACCAGCCACAACAGTAGCTCCATTACCAATGACAGCTGCTACCTTACCACTGGCCATAACCGTAGAGTCGTCTGAGGGGAGTATGAGACTGATTCATCCTCACCAGACCTGCCAATGATGCTCACTCCCTTACGCGTAGAAGAGGTCAAAGACATACACCAGCCTTACCACCAGAGGATGTCAAGATTACTCTGACATTATTCTTCAGATGGCAAAATGCATCAGCCTCAACATCACACCTCCCCGACACTGGTTATAGACCCAGTCTTCATAATGGTGAACTCCCAGGCTCCAGACCAGGCAAAAGTCCCACTTCTTCCAGTGCTAACCAAGGTCCTCGAGCTGTCAAACAAGAAGCTGGCTTCCCTTCCATTGGCATCAGATAGACTGGAACACCTTTGCAACCCAAGCCAGACAGCACACCATTCCTCTTCAACCATCCACCTCCAAACTCAATTGTCATGGAGGCCTGGTCATCCTGTGGTGGAGGTAGACAATGCACCACTCTGGCAGACAAGGCAGGCAGGCTTCTGGACATGTTTGTCAGGTGATTCTACCCCTCCTTGGCACTGTCACTGAGGGTTGGCAATACACAAACCTGTATGGTGGCCTGCCATAGATTTCCCTGGGAGAAAATGTTCTCCTTCATCCCTCATCTGCCAAGAAAGCACCCTAACAGAACCCTTGCCATTCAGCAGGAGGCTCGTGCCTTGATGACACAACAGATTCAATTCACCAGACATTCAGTTGACTGTGCAGCCAAGATCATATCTGGTGCAGTGGCCCTGTTTCACTTTGCCTGGATCAGCTACATGGGCCTCATTGATGACTCCTGATGGCACATCAAGGATCTCCACTTTGATGGTATAGGGTTCTTCAATGCTGGGATGGACAAGACCATGGACCATATCACCAAGGCCCACCTGATGGCCAAGAGAATGAGTTTTGGAACCTTGCAGCAGAAGGTCATCTTGGAGGAAGACATCTGATTCCTTTACCTGCTCCAAATCTCCCTCCAGGATACAGAACCCAGTCATAGTATTCCTCTGGCTGCTACAAGCACCCCTTCAAGCAACAGCAGTGTCAGCACTCTCTGCCCAAGAAACAAGCAGGTATGCCAAGGTCACACCTTTGACTCCTCTGCTTTGATGACACCTCAGCCAACCCTCCATCTATCAGATACCCTGAGTCCATGAACGCCCAGGCTCTACTACTATTATTCCACCTGGCAGAACATCACCACTGACACCTGGACCCTCACCATTATTTGCCTCAGCTGTGACACTGCAGGCAAGGCAAGATGGCAACTTCTCCTACTACTTCACAGTACTGAAGAGAGACGAGGCCTCTTCCTGATCCTCAACCTCCACAGTGTAAACAGGTACATCATACCAAGGAAACTCAAGATGGTAACTGTCCAGGCCATCCATCCTTTCCCATGAAGAGGGGCCTGGTTTGTATTGGTGGATCTATGCAATGCATACTTTCAAATTGTGATCCATCCTCACCATGGCAAATTCCTCAAGTTCACCATAGGAACATCCCTGTATCAATACCAAGCACTCCCATTCAACCTCTCCACAGCCCCCATGAATCTTCATCAAATGTATGTGTGCCCCCACAGAATCTCACCTCTACCCCCTCTTTCAGGTCCCTGGATCCTGACTGGTGGACTTCAAACTGAGGAGCACAGTGGCAGGCTAGGACATTCGCAATATGCAAGAGAGGCAGAATCACCGCCAAGCTGCTCAGCTCTAGAACTTTCTGAGGTAGGTGTCTGCATAGGCACAAAACCCCCATACATGTGAGGGCCCAGATGACCACTCAAAGAACCACAGTTGTGGGTAAGCAACCTGTTCTTATCCCCCCTACACTCCAACATTGGCTGTACCACATCTTCAACCTCCTGCTGGGGAGTAGGGTCCCCCTTTGCCTCGTCTCTGCACCTCTGACTCAGGAGTTGTAAATTCTTGGCATACCTGGCTCTCTGATTCTGTGTCTGAACCTTCCAAGTCCAGAGGGTGAGTTATGACACCAACAAGAGCTTGAGACTTCCTTTTTAAAAATGAAAGCTTACAATCTGGGCCAGACAATAGTCTAAATGGACTAAATGCTTTTGGTCCCATTCACCACTGGGATGGAGCACCTGTAAACTTCTCTGAAATTCAGTTTAGCTCTGAGACTGAAAAAGGTTTTCCACATTTGAAACAGAGGATGCTGCAGAGAGATGACTTTCCTCTGCTAGCCATTCGAACAGAGGACTGTGTGGACATATGGTGCCTCTAGTAGCTTCCATTTTCCTTCACTATGTGCAAAATAATATGGCTAGCCATTCCTTTTTGTCTCAGCCTGGGGCCAAAGTGAAAGAGGAATGATGGTTTTTGAAAGGTTCATACACACAGCCTAGAAATTAATATGGAAATAAATGGCCAAGTGAATATGTAGGAAAACCCCATACAGAAGGTACCAAAAATCTCATCTGATCCTAACCAGCTAAAAGGGCTGCAGCCTGCTCATCACGCGCTCATTCACAACCTGAGGGTCGACCTGTAGAATGCATCTACATACACAGCCAAAGCAAATTCTTTTCTCAGATTATATCTTTACCTTATCACTATCACAGCGAGGAAAAAAGTCTTGAAGCTGGTACACACATGCCTTACTCAAACATCCACATGTGGATATTTGGTTGTGTCAGAATTGGAACTGGCCTGTGAATGAGAGCAGATGCTTTGCTCAGAATTTAGTAATAAAACTTTATTAGGACTCCAGGTCTTAGGGTCTTCTTGCCAGGATGGAACCATCTCAAGAAAACCCATCAAGCCTGAGTGGGTTTAATGGCCATGAATACTGACTAGCTATAGGAAGGCGGAAAAACAGAAGGTAGGAGAGAAAGGAGGGATGAGGAGGGCATGACTGCCTCACTGTACAATACAGTAGAGAACAGAAGCTTCTTGAGAAATTCAATGTTCTCTGCCTAAGGCCCTTTCCGCACCTTGCCTTTTTTCAGCGCTGGGGTGCAGGGATCGCAGGAGCAGCCTCCAGCAAGAGGCTCTCACGTCTCTGCTGCTTCAGCTCCGCATGAGCTGCCTGCTCCCGAGCAGGTAGCACAAGAGCTCCACCTCTTCCTTCCGCAGCGCAGCCTGGGAGTTTCCCAGGCTGCACTGGGGCAGGAAGCGTGACCGCCGCAGCTCCAGAGGCTCTGCATGCATGGCAAGTGCATGTGGGGCCCTGGAGCAATGCGCAATCGTGCACCTTTTTTGGCTGAAAGCCAAAAATGAAAAAGTGTGCGAGTGGTGCCTGCTAGACCCTGGAGCATCGCACGATTGTGAGTGCACCATGCAGATCACTCCTCACAATTGCGCGATGCTCCAGGTGCCCTTTCGCATGGCAAATGCCATGTGAAAAGGGCCTAAGAAAGGGGAAGGTAGCCTCACCCAAGACAGAAACAGCCTGGATCTCAAGGAAAGGCACTTTTTTTGTTGCTAATGGAGTTGCAATTTTATTGTGTAGATTTTATGACTCTTTGTTTCTCAGTGCCCACACAGATGAAGAGGAGATTGCCTCTGTCTGCATTAATATTCCTCCAAACCAACTTAACTTACAACAATAAAAGCAACATCTTGACAAAATGTAGGCTGTTGACTCCAACACTGTCATTTTTTTTCTTCTCTTGTTTGATTTTTAACACCTTTGTCTGATGAAGAACCTAGCAGAGCTTCGAAAGCTTGTGTGATGTATTTTGTACATTTTTTCTTGGCCCAATAAAAGTATCGCTGTTTTGTGGATTTTGGATGTTGTTGCATTTGACCAGTCCAAGGTATTTTGCTGCCTAAACAAATGTACAAAGTGCATATGTGCGCATGCCCTCATACACACACGCGCGCGCGCGCGAAGCTAACCAAATTGACAGCTGACTTTCACTTTGACATTGTCAGTGGCCCAGGATCTTGTATTACACATCTAAGGACAGCAAGCTAGCTGTTTGGATATGGAATTGACTATGTAGCACACACAACTCTGTCTTTCGGTGTCTTTCTGCTCACCCCTTCCCTGTAGCATGAGCCACATGAGGTGGCTGCCTCTCTTCACCTAACGGTAGGGCTGATCTTGCTGACTGGAACTGTGATCAGGGGCATGCCATACTGCAGCGCTTTCTTGCAGATCACAGCTGTCCTTTCTATCTATAGTAGCCCCTTGCTTTAGATAACTTCCATTATATTATTGCTCCTTCACCACAACCCATATTAATTTGATTTCCAACATTCTAGGAAACTCTTGCACACACAAACACACACACACACACACAAGGCCTCCCGGTTTCCGCATTCCTGCGTTCCTTGGCCCCAGGCCCAGGCCACCCTACTTCCATTATGCATCCTGTTTCCTAACCACATAGCGAGAGCCTGAGTCACCCCATCAATGGCTTCTGCAGGTGACGGAAGGCTAACAATAGGCAACAAAGGGAGGATGTCTCCCTTGCGCACGCTCCCCGGGCCACCCTGGAAAGCATCCTGCTATGGACCTTCGAGGAAACTCCTCATAGAGGAAGACAAGGGTCCAGATGAACTTGGCAGCTCGACAGACGTGCCTTTTCCAAGGAGATTCTTTTTCCTGTTAGCAAAGGAATGTTTTGTTTAGTGATGGAAGAAATGAGGCTGAAGGAACAACATTCCAAAGCAGGTGTTTGGCAAGGGTACCCATCTTCCAGCTCATGTTGCCAAATGACCTCTTTTTGATTCCCTGATATCGCCAAAGGACAGGCCCAGAGTAGCACAAGGCATTTATTTAATTAATTTATATTTTGCCTTTTCTCCCAGGAGGGGACCCACTACAACTTCACTGAATTCTACAGATGGAGCCAGCCCTGCCATAAGGTAAAGTAATGAGGTTGCCTCAGGCAGCAGATCCTGGGAGATGGCAGCAAGTGTTGGGGAAGACAGCTCTGCATCACTCCACCACCATGAACCCTTTACCTGAAGCTGCTGCCGCCATTGTGCTTATGAAATAATATGACTAGAGACCCCAGAACTGTTTAAAAGATTGGGCCTCAATATCAGCAGGCACGTTGTTATTAATTTCATCTACTTGGAGTTACTTGCAGGAAGAGAGCAAATTCCTTTCCCCACAGTTGTCACTGAAACATCTCTAAATGCGAAGATTCTTACGAGCACGATGCGTACTTAGAAATGCCTTCCATGTGTTTGGTGGAGCTTACTCCCAAGTAAGTGAGCACAGGATAGATTTCAGGCAACTTTTGTTAGCCCTTACAGGGTTCAGTCATCCCATCCAGCTATCCCAGTTTGACACGCACATCATCTCTCATCCCACTTATTCAGTTGCTTTTGCAGTGTCCTAGTTTCTCTGGCCATTTCTCTGGCCAAAGCGACCTTTGAGGCCGCTCTCTAAACTGCAAACCCCAGGATTCCATAGGATGTCGAAAGTGGAATAATAGCACTAAAACAGGCTAGTGCGGAAATAGCCTCTCTCCTCCTCCCACTTTCCTCCTTTGCCCTCCATTTACTTCAATGGTGAAACAGAGTTCAAAAGTCGTTTGCACTTAATTAACTCTTCAAGAGGGAGATAAAAAGAGGGGAGAATCTTGCCTTTCCCAGTAGGCTCAGACAAAAGCAAATTGCTGCAGCTTCTCCTAGCCAGTGTATCTTCCTCATTAATAACTTTTCCCATCTTGACAACACTTTGTGTTCTTGGCCAGATGTATCCTGGTTTTCATCTATGAAATGTTGGATGCCTTAGCATTTCTTAGCACTTGATCATTTCACGGACTTCTGCTTGATAATGCCTGATAAAATTCTGCTACATACTTGATGGTCCAATTTAGTCAGATCATTTCAGCAACCCTCCTCTTGTCTTGTTTTGGAAGGTCTTGAGTCCCCCTGCCAACCTGTTCTGGGATCCATTAATATAGCCTATCTTAATGAATAGATTAAATTCAGCATAACTATATTACAAGCCACATACAGGAGGTCACCAGAGGCTGACTGGTGTACCGTAACATGATTCTGCAGGAAATTGGTTCTATCCTATTATAACTGATTCAAAGAGGGAAACTGAAAAGTTTTCTGTCCTGCCAACATGGCTGCTGAGATGTTTTGCTGCTTGAGCTGGGACAAGATGCTAGATGGGAAATGGCATTACTAGCCATCACCTCTATCTGCATGTTAAAATCACACAATGAGCCACATATGTTGGATGAACCTTTTAGATCATACTCCATACATCTGAGAAAGTGGACTAGAGTCCATAAAAGCTCAAGCTATAATAAATCTGCTGAAGTGTCATACAACCCTGGGTGCAAGACTGACAAAGCTCCTGTCTGGAAAGCACTGTACACAGATGTCAGCAACTAACATTATTTATTAAAAAAATCCTGGACCACGGAGCAAGATCTAACTGTAAAGGAAATAGAACATTTAGCCAGCACATGGCCAGAGACCATGTACTTATAGGAGAGCATCATAATACAAGGCAGCAGGAGATAAGGGCATTACAGTGAAGATAAGGGCATTACTCCTGCAATAACAGGGGAAGAATCATTTGGCCTCCCTCTTGGTCTCTGTTCTCCGGGCCAGCAAGAATTGTTGCAGCATAACCTAGCCAGAGAATGAGCTGAGCTTTTTGTGGGGTTTTCAGCCATCAGTGACAAGCTTTGTGGAAGAAACAGAAGCAAATACTTTCAGTCTGGGGTGCACAATAGTGTGAATTCATCTCACCTTCTCAGAGACCTGGACAGTTCTGAACCTATTCAGTTAAATTTTCTGTTTCTTTTAAGTCATGAATTGCTCTGTTTTCAGATGATTTTTAATAATATCTTTATTAAAATAAAAATAGAAATATTCAACTTATTAATGTATATGTTACACTCATATACATAGTATATCCAGCAAGATCCTTATTTTTACACACTTCGAATTGTTACTCTGGTCTTGGTTGTTATGTCTACATTCCTTATGTCAACAGCAACAAATGTATTGAGTAGCCAATATAGCAATAAATGTCAGTTCATAAAACAGAATATGGCATTTATCAACATCTCCATGTATTTATATTTGTTATTACAGACTATTAACATACTTCCCCAACTCCCATACTCCCCTTCCACAATATCTATGGGTATTTCCATATCTCTTATTCTCATGTTTTCAGACTATTTTAATAAATAATGTTAGTTGAAGACATTTGTGTACAGTGCTTTCCAAAGGAGTAGCCTTGTTAGCCTTTTGCAATGAAACACTGTGTGTCTGTCTGTCTGTGGCCATTTCCACACTGGCCGGCCCCTCCCTAAACTGCAAACCCCAGGATTCCATAGGATGTTGAAAGTGGAATAATAGCACTATAACAGTCCCATGCAGAAATGGCATGTGTGTCTGTGTGTGTTACATAGTTTAGACCAGCAGACTTGTGATCATATGAGCTTATGTGGATTACAGCCCACTTCTTCAGATGCACAAAGTATAATTTTAAAGGTTCAGGTATATATACAGTGCAAACAGTCGTGTGCGTGAAGTTGAGACCTATAAAGTATTGACAGCATGAAATTCCTGTTTTCCATGAAGTAGCTCCTCCCTTTCAGTTCAGGCAACAAAACATCTAGATACAGCCCTGTAGCGGGCATCTCAGCAAGCATGTTGGAAGCACAAAAAAAGTTTACATTCTCCTCTTTGAACTGCTACCCCTTTGCCGCAGAGAAGCCCATCAGAGCAGATTTGAGGCCCTGGGATATGAAGGACATTGTCCAGAAGCTGGAGGAAGCTTAAAGGAATGTAGGCACTGATTCTCTCACTGGTTAAGGGATGCGGGGCCTGCCCTATGCTCTTGCAGGCCATAACCCCTGACCTGGCTGTAAATAGTGATATTTTACAGGGTACCCTGGGCAGCCAAAGGCACACACATATCCTGGCTCAGTGGCGCTGTGCTACCTGATGGGGCTTCTCCTGTCCCCATACAGCCTTGTGCAGCTGCAGCTGAGCTGCAATGTCAATTAGCTGCCCAGGGAAACCCTTTATATAATTCTCCTAGGATTTCTAACTGGAAAATCTGATAACATTCCCCTGATACGAGCGCATAATGAAAGTGATACTTAAGCAGCCAACTCTGGATTGGATTTACATTGGTTTCATCCCTCTCCTGTGGCCATCTGTTTATGTTCAGCTCAAGCAGGGCATGTTCACAGTTCATATCTCATGTAGGTAAGGATGTATGAACAACATTTACCACTGGCCCCAGAAACATTCCAAAGAGAGACACAAACCTCTCCAAGGAAGTCATTAGAACTATAGAAGAAAATATTCAGGGATAGCCATGTTGGCCACACAGCCAAATGCACAAATTCACAATCCGCAAGTCCAAAATCCAAAATCCACAAGCAGTGATACCCTTTTTAGGTCAACTCCAAAACATAAAATACATTACGCAGGCTTTCAGAGTTCCACTGGCTTCTTTGTCAGGCAAAGATGTCAAAAATTATCCAGGACTAAAATGGTGACAATGTTAAGAGTCACAGACCTATGTTCTGTCTGAGTCTCATTCCACACTAGGCTGTTATAGCGCTATGATTCCACTTTCAACATCCTATGGAATCCTGGGGTTTGCAGTTTCCGGAGGGGCCAGGTGGCCCCTCCCGAAACTGCAAACCCCAGGATTCCATAGGATGTTGAAAGTGGAATCATAGTGCTATAACAGCCTAGTGCGGAAATGGCTTGAGGTGGTGTCAGTTAAGATGGTACTGAGAGATTTCTTTTAGGTGTGTATAGGTAAAACTTACCAAATTTCAGTCCCAAATGGTACTCTAGTGAAAGAGTTTTACCTTTGATAGAGGTATAAAATCTCAAAGAGATGCAATAGTACAGATCTATTCCACTTGCATTTCCTCAGATACTTCCCGTTACTTGCCCATGACATTTTTTGCCTAGACTCTAGGACGTGTTACTGCAGTTTAGGTCTACTTGGAGATACCCCTAGATATTGTTTTGATATCAATAATTTGGGTCTCTTCTACCACCCCTCTCCACGTGTTTGTGAGGCCCCCGAACAAGCACAGACTAGGTGTGGCCACTAATTGCTGGACATTCCATTCTCCACCCAGGCAGGTCAGAAATAGCCATATCCTTGCTTTAGGTGACCTCTCTGCAAACACCCTCATTATGTATGCACGCTGCTTACAAAGGACTCCCTGCCCCAAGAAGGCACCCTGGCAAGCTGAATACTTAACTGCCAAGCACTGAGCATTTGCATACTGGCTACCTCTTTGTCAATTCAGACTTAACTCAATCATACTAAATTTTGACCTTTCCAAAGATTTGTTCCACTCCTAAACCGCATTGTTCTCAACAAGTACGGCACAGCCTGCAGTCACATTTCTCCCTATAAAAACCCCTGATTCTGAGACCATCCTCGGATCGCTCCCGAGTTCCAGAACGCCTTGCTGCCACTTTGCTTGTCGAGCTTCCCCTCAGCTCCACGTGCTGAGATACATCAAACCCCAGCATCGCTCTCTATCTTCTTTCCAGACCCCAGGAGCAGGTTCTGTATCACCCGAATCAACTATCCTTCTGAAAATCCTGCTATCAAACTCACACTTTTATTTTCCTTAGTTATCTGTGTGCTCGTGTTGCTTACATCGTGTGCTTGTATTTAATAAAGATCATTCATTAATTTCCAACATGGTTTGCTTCTTGACTTGGCCTGACCCCGTAAACATCGGGTTACAAGATCCTGCTGTATTACCCTGCCTCTTGTTTTGCCAGCACTGCTCTAAGCTAATTTTCCCCAAAGTGTGTTGTTGTTTGGTTATTTAGGTGTCCCTCCCGGGATTCCCAGTAAACAGAGTAACAGATGACTAGATTCAAAAGAGGTCGAGCTTGGAAAAGTTACTTCTTTCAGGGACTATAGTGTGGTTGGAGAATTCTGGAGCTGAAGTCCAAAACCAGGGCCATTTTGCACTAGACTGTTATAGTGCTACTATTCCACTTTCAACATCCCATGGAATCCTGGGCTTTTCAGCTTAAGGAGGGGCCCTTGAGGCTGCAAACCCCAGGTCCATAGGACGTTGAAAGTGGAATAATAGCACTATAACAGTGCAGTGCAGAAATGGCCCAGAACTTTTCCACACTCTGGAAAGAGGACAATATTCCTGCACTCTTATCAGTTGAGGGTAGAAGTAGGTGTATCAGACATGACAAATATAATGACATTCCCTCTTCCATACAATTGTTCAAGGCATAGCACCCCTATCTGTTCTTTGGCATCTGGTCACACTGTTGAACAGTAATCTGTGCTATAAACCATAACTACATACATATTCAAGAGATGGAATACATGGGCCTACCTCACAGGATTGTTTTGTGAACCACAGTGGCCATTTCCTCACTGCACTGTTACAGTGCTATTATTCCACCTCCAACATCCCATGGGATCCTGGGGTTTACAGTTTAGGGAGGGGCACTTTGAATTCTCAGCCAGAGAGCTCTTTGGCCTCAGTAAACTACAAACCCCAGGATTCCACAGGATGTTGAAAGTGGAATAATAGCACTATAACAGTGTAGTGCAGACATGGCCAGTGTACTATACAGCATTTGGCAAGTTGACAAAAATGTGTTAAAGACCCATAGCTGTGACAATTTCTATCCTAGATTTCCCCATCACCAAAACAGTAGGACAGTTATTGCTAGAAAGACTCCTGACGGTTCTTTTGAAATGTGTAACATAAATTAAAAGCGGCATACTCTGTGTGTGAGATTTGGGAATGAACACCTGCCAAAATAAACCTCCTTCATCATTCTGGTAATTATATAAACTTTAAGAAAAGACAAATGTCTTAATCAAGGCAGCCTGTATTTCTCCTAATGTTTTTATGCTCACGCAGAATTAAATATTTATTAATAGCATTATCCCAGTCTCTGGCAAAATATGAGATCCGCATACTCCCTTCCGTGATTGTGTGTGAGAGAAGAGAGATGGGGATAAAGCCTGCCGTGAAGGGAATTAAAATCCTCAAACAGGAGAATGGCTACAAGACAAATGGGAGGGTAGAGAAGTGGTCAGTTAACATGCTATTTTTAATTACAACAGCAGTGGAGAAGGGTGGGGGAAAAGCTCACCTCCTTGTTACCATAGCAACACCCCTCCTACTGTCCTGAAACTTGAGTTGCCATGGCAATATGAGCTGCCCAGCCACCTCCATCACAAGTACCCAAGATGGCTCCTCTAGGTAGTTAAAACTGGGGGCTATTCACACTTTTAGTTGGGCCTACCACTCTCTTTGCTGTCACTATCATTTTCTGCAGAGACTAGAAGGAGGGAGGAAACAGCCATTACTGACCTGCTTATGCTAATTTACGTGAATGAAAATTGTCTTGCCTCAAATTGAGTTTAGCTGGAACAATAAATGAATGAATAAAGAGTTCGAAATGGGACAAAAATAATGCAATAGCACACAGCAACCCACAAGTACATTTTGTTCTTATTTATTTTTGTGGCACAGTAAAAATATTTTACAACTTCACAGTGCTGAAGATCTTGCATAGATCAAGTAGTAGCAAAACCAATTTCAAAATGCCAACAAAATGTGAAAAAGTCATGGGATGAGTGTGAATTTGAAATAGTATTACACAGTGTGTTGTAGAAATAATAATTCCAAACCTACCACGTAATGATCTTGTGTCACAGGCCTGGTGATAGAAACATGGGTCAAGGAGCTCTTTCTCCAGCACTGACCCAAGAAAATTTGCTGCCCGAGGAAGAAAAGCGAATGACACTGCACACTAGGGTTGCCAAATTGAAAACCAGAAAGTGCTCAGTACCTTTATGGTTATGTAGAAGGGAGAATTTCATCAGATGCTTGTCATGCAACCAGGTAGAAAACAATACCTGCTGAAATTCCATCATCAACAGAGCTGCTAAAGGTGCAAAAGCCCTCTCCAGTTTTCACGCTGGCAAACCTAACACATGATAGGAGGGTTCCAATCTGGAGCGTTGCAGACCTGAGATTTCAGTGCCAGAACCTGAAATCCCTTGGGACAGCCTCTGATAATGTCAAATGACTAGAGGCCCCTTCACGCTACGCCATCATAGTGCTATATTTTCCTTTAATTGCCATGGCAACATCCTATGGAATCCTAGGGTGGGCAGTTTAGAATTCTCAGCCAAAAAATTCTAAAGCCTCACCGAACTATAAATCCCAGGTTTTTATAGGATGCAGCCATGGCAGTTAAAATGGAATCATGGTGCTACGGCTGTGCCCTAGATAATGAGGGAGAAGAAGAAAGTAGGCTTGAATTTCAGAAGAAAGAAGGAAAAAGAGGACTGGTAAAGGGTGGAAGAGATCTTTAGCCAGGAGCTTCCATGTGGGAGAGAAGGAGAAAGAGGACAACAGAGAGAAGTTGAATCAAGAATTGATAGAGAACTTAAGCAGAAAGGTATCTGCACCATACTTCTTGCTGGCAAGGTGAGCCTCAGTCCCTCAAATGAGCCTCAAAGCAAGAAAGAAATTGTTCTGGGGCTTGAACTCATTCGAGAAGGATGAGGAAGACAAAGACAGAACTGGGGAAGTTAAAAATAAGATAGGAAAAGCCACAAAGCAGCAATCTCTTAGTGCTATCTCCAGTAGCTCCTGTGGCAAAGAATATTGAGGCTGCTCGGTATGTGTGAGTGACCAACTCTCTCCCTCCCTTCCTCCTACTGAGCCCTGGAATCTTTAAGGGCAAGAAAAGAAGGGCTAGCCAGGTAATCTCCTTGGAGAGCCAACTTAGAGTGGGAAGTAATAGCACTATACACAATTTAAACCAGCTCTCCCATCCTGAGATTTCCCTCCTCGTCCTCAGTCCCAGGAGACAAGGGCCAGGGCTTGAAATCTGGGAACCCTGCCCCAGCAAGATGTGTAGTACCCAACAGTTGTTCCTATGAACTGCCATCAAATTATGGTGAATCTATGAATGAGGGACTCTATTATCAACAAGTCACCCTACTATCAACAGCCCTGCTCAGGTCTTGGGGTGTGTCTTACTTGACGCTGAGTCCGTAATGCAGTCTTCCTCTTTTTCTACTGTCTTCCACCTTACCAAGCATTATTGCCTTTTCTAGCGAGTCATGTCTTCTCATGATATGTCCAAAGTGCAACAGTCTCAGTTTAGTCACCTTGGCTTCGAGGGAGAGTTCAGGCCTGACTTGCTGTAGGATCCATTCGTCTTTTTAGCAGTCCAGGGTACCCACAGAACTCTTCTGCAGGACCACATTTCAAATCAGTTGATTTTCTTCCTATCAGCCTTTTTCACTGTCCAGTTTTCAAAACCATACATAGAAACTGGAAATACAATGGCATGGACAGTCCTGACTTTGGTATTCAAAGATGTATCTTTACATTTCAAGATCTTGTCAAGTTCTTTCATAGCTGCCCTTACAAGTCCTGGCCTTCTTCTGATTTCTTGACTGCAGTCTCCATTCTGATTAATGACTGGGCCAAGGGACGGAAAATCTTGAATTATATCAAGTCTTCATTGTCTGCCATAAAGTTATGTAAATCATCCATGGTCATTATTTTTGTTTTCTTATTGTTCAATAGTAAATCTGCCTTTGCACTTTCTTCCTCAACTTTCTTCAGTAGTCATTCCATTTCTTATAATGGCATAGTATCATCTGCATATCTTAAACTGTTGATGTACCTTCCCTGAAACTTCCACTTCAGTTTCTAAAACTATAGGTTCATTTTCAAATGGTTCTTCCTTGAATGAATCTGTCATCTTTTCATCTCTTTTACATAGTTCTTTTGTGTCCTGTTTCTGCTTGGTCATGTAATGTGTTCCCCTGCTGTTCATAGAGCATCCCTACTCTTGGGCCCTTTTAGCACAGCATTTTCCATGCGAAAGAGGGCCTGAAGCATCGCGCAATTGTGAGGAGCAATCTGCATGACACACGCACAATCACACGATGCTCCAGGGGCCAGCAGGCGCCAATTGCGCACCTTTTCATTTTTGGCTAGAAGCCAAAAATGGTGCATGATCATGCATGGCTCCCGGGCCCAACGCACACTTACCTGGCGTGCGGAGTCTCCGGAGCTGCGCTAGTCGTGCTTCCTGCCCCAGCGCAGCCTGGGAAACTCCCAGGCTTCGCTGAGGAAGGAGGAAGCGGGGATCTCGCGCAAGTAGGCAGCTCGTGTGGAGCCGAAGGACCCCAGATGCGAGAGCCTCTCACCAGAGGCTGCTCGTGCGATCCCTGCACCCCAGCGCCAGAAAACAGTAAGGTGCAGAAAAGGCCTTGGTTTAAATTTCCCTTTGATTTCTCAGACCTTATGTAAGAGATTTATTGTTCTTCCTCTTTTGTCATCATCTTCTATTTCCCTGCATTAATTATTAGAGTAATTCTCCTTGTTCCTCCGCACAAGTAACTGAGAGGTAGTGCCATTGATGGGTGGGCAACAGTAGCCAAGTTAATTTGGCACATATGATGCAAGATTCTACAAAATGCTTCTCTCCATCTCTAGCAGTAAAAATATACCAGAATAACAAATCAGACTATTAACAAGTTGCTGATCTTTATAAACCCCACAATCTGTAGTAACCTTACTACTACTTGTCCATACAGTTTTCACAGGTCTCTGGCAGAAAGAAAGATTCCTCAGTCTCAGATCTTTTTAGCTGGTGATGGTGGAGTTTGCCTCTGGGATGGCTGACCTGCAAGCTATGTGCACCACTTTGAGCATACCATAGAAGCAAGCTCTCCACTACAGGGCAACACTGAGCAGGGGGTGATTCTGAATGTTATTCTTGTGTGCCTTCAAGTCATTTCCAACTTATGGGGAGCCTTTCACAGGGTTTCCTTGGCAAGATTTGTTTGAGGTGAGGGTTGTCATTGCCCTCCTCTGAGATTGAGAGAGTGCAACTTGCCCAAGGTCACCCCATGGGTTTCCATGGGTGATTAGGGATTTGAACTCTGGCATCCAGACCTGTAGACCAGTGCTCTAACCACTGCAACATGCTGGCTCATAGATGTTATTCTAGACTGAAGCAATAACAAAGTGGCCCTTATGACTGGAGCAGAAGTTGGGAAGGGCTCATTGCTCACATAGAGGACCTGTTCTTTTCTTTTCTTTTTTCCAGTCTTGGGAAGCTTCAACTACAGTAGTGGCTTACGCATCACAGAAAGGAAAGGACAAAAGTAGACCCGAATTTGCAAAAGTTAAAAAAAAATCTTATATATATTGATGCTCCTTCATGCCTTCTCCTCGCCCTCTTCACCAGGGAGGCAATAGTCTTGTTGGGAGGGAACGGCTGCAGCTGAAGGTTCAGGTCTGGAAGATAAAGGAGTTCGTGCCCCTTCATTCTTCTTGATGAAGTTGTACAGTCCTTCATCCTCCTGCACAATCTGTTAAGGAATAAAATTACAGGAGCACCACCCTGGAGCCAACTTTGCAACACTGTATTTTTTTTAATGGGCAACCTCAAGCCCTTGGGTTTTTTTCTTTATCCTGGGCTTAGACTGAAAGGCCTTCCAGCAGAAGATATCTTCAAATACAGACATAACCAAAAACAAGCTTTTCCTTGTTTTTAACCTCTCTAGCAAGCCTGAGCTCATTCTGCACTTTAGAATTTTCTGACTTTCTCCCCACACATGCAGGATAATCATTTGAAATCCTCTTCAGTGAAACCTCCTTTTTCCACTTCTTGTACACATTCCTTTTAAATCTTAGCTCCTTTGAAAGTTCTTTAGATTTCCATCCAATTTTCTTTAGACACCTCTCTCTTTTTTCCCTCCTTCATTGGAAGTGTTTGAAATCTTGACTTCATTATCTCACTTTTAAGAAATTGCCATCCATTCAAATACAAAAGGATTGAACGGAGTAGAAAAATTTTGATCCTCCAAATGTTTTGGACTTTGCTGTTGTCGCACACCCTCAAGCTGGCTCTGGCTTATGTCACATCCTCCTATTGTTTTCTTGGCAAGATTTGGTCAAAGCAGGATTGCCATTATTTTCCTCTAAGGCTAAGACAGTGTGACTTATCCAAGATCACCCAGTATGTTTCTACAGCTGAGCAGAGATTTGAACTCTGGTCTCAAGGAGTCCTAGTCCAAAATTCAAATGAGTATACAGTATGGTAGCTCTTTTTTGGACTATAGTTCCCATAACCAATGGCTATCTTGGATGAGACTTCTGGGAGCTGAAGTCTAAAATATGTGGAGGTTTCCCACTTCTGAACTAGAGGACTGCCCTCTGTAGCACCATTTTAATGATCCTCCAAATGTTTCGGACTTCAGCTCCCAGAAGCCACAGCAATCATGGCCAATGGTCAGAGACTATGGGAGTTAGAATTTCTGTAAGGCCAAAGGTTGAGAATCTCTGTGGACATATGACCTATTCATCTGCAACCAAAATTATCTCATATTTTTGGGTTGGAGTGAACCCAGTTTGAAATGGCCAAGTACCAGCAGCAGCCAGAATAGACTGATCTGGACTAGATAGACTGATAGTTTGTCCTAGTACCCTGCAGTTTCGTAACAGCCACTAGCCTAGGGTTGGATCAGTGGCAGCCCTCTAGATATTTCTGACTTACAATTCTCATCAGCCTGAGACTTCAAAGCCAATGGGAAGGAACTGCACTCCAAAAACACTAGAGGACCACCATTATCTGTCTCTGGAAACCCCTATGTTTCATTAAAGCAAGATAGTGTGTGCCACCAGCAACCGGCAACCCCACTTCTTTTCAAAGGGGTTATGGTTGTACCCTCCTTAGAGTAGCCAGTAAGCAATGCCTGGTAGCCTGTCCTAATAGCAAATTACAGTGCAACAGGATTGCCACCTAGTGGTATGTCCAAGGTGCTGCTAGGTAGAATTACATAGGCGGTTTCTTTTATTGCAACAAAGCAAAACAACAACAAAAACCCTGTTGTTTGTTATTTCAGGAGTACTACAGAATAATCTTTTGTAATCACACTTTTATGCTCCGGTTGATACAGTCATATTTTTGGCATCTTTCTTTAGATGCTCTTCAGCAATAAAATGTTTCCTAGCTTCAGTCTGGAGAGTCTTCCCCCCACCCCCAAAGCAAGGGCAGGCAACTTGTGACTCTTCAGACACTGTTGGACTGAAACTCCCATTGTTTATCATAATTGGCTGGGTTGACTAGGGCTGGTGGGAGCTGCCATCTAAAGCATCTGGAGAGCCACAGATTGCCTACTCCTGCCCACCCTCAAGAATGGTAGGATGTACAGATATTTGCTAGATATAAAATATGTAACTTAGGCCATTTCTGCACTAGACTGTTATAGTGCTATTATTCCACTTTCAACATCTCCCTAAACTGCAAACCCCAGGATTCCATAGGATTTTGAAAGTGGAATAAAGTGGAAAGTGGAATAAAAAGCGCTAAAACAGTCTCATGCAGAAATGGCCTTATATACACTTTCAAACTCTTGTTTAACGGTGTTAGCTCTAAAACCCCCTTGTCAAACAACTTGCACTTCTAAGCAGTTAACAGATTGAGACTTCAGCCTAACATACCACACACACACACACACACACACACCAATATTTTCTTCCTTGTAACTCATTATGGCTTTTACAGGTATTCTTCTACTTGCTTTGTAACACTGTATGCATATGCCAGTACCAACACTACTACCGCCATTTTTGCCCGACCCTATCCCTTTCTGCTTTCAGGTGAGTTTGCTGGAGGTAATAGTATATTTCAACATAACAAGATCTCAATTTCTGCAGACATTCCCTTTCATTAGCCTTCCTTTTAGTCTATCTTAAAGCAGCAATTTTTTAAAAAGATGTGATAACCTCTTTATTTTCCTTTCCCCCCCCTAGTGATCATTGGGAGTGCCTGAAGTTTCCCTCCTTGGTTGCTCTTTGCTTTCATTAGATTGTTTGCTGAACAAATGGAACAGCTTCCAGAAACTGCAGATGTTTGGCCCTGGATTAGTCCTGCCCAGCCGACTATTTTGGGGATTCCAGGAAAACAAAACACTAAACAAACTGAGACACAACAAGAGTTCTAGTCAGAATGGGTAGGGTTCAGTTTTGCTCAGCAAAGAGCAATTAGAGCCTGCATTTTTCCAGTGTGAGGAAATCATCCGATGGGCCTGGGTTTTGCTGCTGTGCTGTGGGGGATGCCAACAGCCATTCTTAGGAGGACGTCAAGCTGTGTAAACTGCAGCTGGACTTGTCTCTCTCTGTCAAGTTTAGCCTCTCAACTTGAAAGCAGGTGGTCCAATGTCAGTCCCAAGGAAAAAGCCAGTGAATGCCCTTCTGAGACCTTGAGGAGGAGTTTTGCATGCTATCTGCCTCCCTGAAGCAGAAAGCTGTGCTGTGGACTGTGGAAAACCAGCCTGCTAGGGCCTCCCAAACCATCTGAATTATCGCCAATGGACACATCCTAGTCATAACTTTTTCAATATACAATAAGCAACAGAAATTCCACCTACACCAGAAGTCTTGGCCCTTGGCACACGGGCCACCACTGTTCAAATTGCCAGTTTTTCAATGCCAAAGTTTCAATGGACCACCACCTGTGTACCATCAATGAAGTAACACATGGGCTTTGCAATGTAATTCCCATCAGCACTAATCAGGTAGCCAGTTGTGAGGAAATGTAATTCAACAAAATCCTCACTGCTGCTTTAATGGATTTTGATATCTAAGCATTAGGAAATCAGGAGGGGCAGACATTTTGCTTGCTGATGTCTACACGCTGAGCTGTTGTTAAAACCACTACAGGACAGTGTATGTCTGCCCATTTCCACACTAGCCCCGTTATAGTGTTATCATTCCACTTTCAACATCTTATGGAACCTGGGTTTGCCGTTTAGAGAGGGGGCCCTTTTAGCCTTTGAGACCCCTCCCTAAACTGCAAATCCCAGGATTCCATAGGATGTTGAAGATGGAATAATAGCACTATAACAGTTGAGTGTGGAAATGGCCTAAGACTGGATGCCAAGGGCCCTTCCGCACTACACACATTAGTATAGCAGAAAACACATACCTTTTCTTTTTGCAGACAGTTTGCCTCAGTTTGCTGAGAACACTACGAACTAGAAGGTTGTAATCTGAGGCTGAGAGAGTGTGTGTCGGGAGTCTCCATGTTTTATTGTTTTAGGATAGCAGTAGACTGAGGAAATAGTGATAGTAGGCTGTTACTATTCCCAGGGCCAACCATTCCTTCTGGCGGAATTTCAAAGGAACCATTTGGCATGATGACGTTCGTTCTTTTACAACTATCTTAGGAGAAACTGTCTGTTAAAGTGTAAGGGGGGGGGAAAACGCCCTTTTTTCAGTTTAACGTCTGAAGACAGCATCCCTTACTATGTTACAATAAATCTTCTATTAAGTTTGTTGATCCGTGTAAGAGTGAATCTGTTCCTACAGAAAGCTCGAGAATCCTTTCAAAAAATGCACCAATTGATGGACCAGTCGATTACTGAAGAAGAGCAAGGATCTCAGAATCTGATGGAGCTACAGAAACTGAAGGCCCCTGGATACCAAGACAAAATTGCGCCTGACCGAGGCTAGGGAAAACCCCCCACAACGGAAACCTGGGTTGGGGAGAAAAGCCACATACGTCGTTGAGCCCGCAGAAGGGCTGCTAGATGGGATACATCAGCAAAAGACCTATCCCTTTTGGAGGAGATAAAGCAAATGGAAACCGAACGGGAAAAGAAAAGATGAGGAGATACTCGAACTCAAGACCATGCTACGCGAGATGCGCATCCTCCCCGCAGACAGGGAGATCACCAGGAGGAGAACCACGAGCGGCTGTCTCGGCGGCAGGCACCCCTGCCGCCCCAGCAACCAACAGGGCACACGCCAGCGCCACTGTTACTCAGAAATGTGGGAGACCTAAAAGCGACCTTCAACGGGAAGGGGGAGAAACTCTCCTTTTTTTTGACTATGGCAAACAATTTCATATTATCACGGCCATCTATTTCGGGATGATGCGGCCCAAACGATACCTAAGCCAGAGGATGAAAGGACTGGCAGCAGACTGGGTAGCGAACCTAATACCCCCGCGCCCCCGAAACTGAAAACTGCAGCTCTTCATGAACCTTTCTGCGGGAACGCTTTGAAGACCCCCATTTATTGGAAAACACCAAATATCAACTGAAACGAATGAAACAAGGCAGGAACGATGTGGGGACGATTCCCGTGAATTTAGAAACCTGGCCACCAAAGTCCCGTGGAGTGATAAAATTCTAATTGAGTTATACAAAGATGGACTAAATCCTGATATTCTACACGGGTGCTTAATGCAGGCCAATCCACAGACCCTGCTAGGTTGGGTCAGACTAGCTACTGAAATGGAAGGCATAACCCAGACTGTTCAGCTAACCGACAAAGACAAGACGTCCCAAAAACGACAACCCCGGTCCCACCGTCCTCAATGCTGAGGAAGGGAAAAAAGTCTCCGTTTGGGCATGGTTTAACTGTGGAAAACCGGGCCACCTCGCCAACACCTGCCGCGGAAACCAAGCTCCGACTGGGACTAAGGGAGCACGAGCAGACCCAAAGGATATAAATTCACACATCAGACAGCGGCCGCCAAACAACCACTTAGACGCACTTCTAAGGACCCTGCAGCGGCGACAGGAGACTCCGATCCCGATGATGAAACCACCTCTTCGTCCTCATCTGACATAGATGGAGATTCAAACCTGACTGCGATGACTGGCAAGCGGGGGGAACATCTGTAAGACCCAAAACCCCCATTTCTACGCCACGGTTGCGATTAGTGGCAGCGAGGGGACTTTGCATGTACATAGGGCATTAATTGACTCTGGCTGCTCCAGAAGTTTGTTACACCCCAAATTGGCCAAACAATTGAAAACTCTTTATGACCCCTTTGGGAATGCCCCATCAAATTAACGCAAATGGATGGGACCTAATACGGGGGGATAATTAGTAAAATCACTAAGCCCACTCATTTCAAATGGACAAAAACAATTACAGCATGCGATTTTAGTTCCCAAGGCGATGCAGTTCAAATTGGTCTTGGGAAACGATTGGTTTGTGAAAAACCCCCAAAAACTACTGCTACATGTCCTCTTCAGATGAAAACTTTTCTATTCCCCATGAAGAATTGCAAAATCCTTCACACTACCGAGACTTCCAAAAGGCTTTCCACGAAAGGGAGGCTGACAAATTGCCTCCCCACACGGACTTTGACTGTAAACTGGAATTAGTTGAGGGGCCACCCTGCCTAAACCAAAATTTATCCCATGAGCCAAAAAAAAACTCCTTGCTCTCAAGAAGTTCCTAAATAAAAACTTGGCTCGCGGCTTTATCAACCCTCTAAGCCCCCACGGCGAGTCCTGTCTTCTTAAAGAAAAGATCCCAGCGCGGATCCGACTGATAGTTAACTACTCTGCTATTAACCAGGTTATTTCCTCCAATTGTTATCCCATACCTCTGATACGGACTGTTTTGGACCATCTTGTTCAAGGAAAATATTTCACCAAACTCGATCTTAAAGAGGCTTTTCATAGGATTAGAATGGGCCCGGACTCTGAGTGGCTCACCACCTTTGCAACTCCTCTAGGTAACTTTAAATGGACGGTTCTTCCCTTTGGCTTACAATCGGGGCCATCTGTGTTCCAAATGTTTTTGAACACCATTTTCCATGACTTTTTGTATCAGGGGGTTCTGATTTATCTATACATTTTAATTTTCGAATTCCATGGAATCTCATGTGTCATTGGTTCGTGAAGTGTTACGAAGGCTTATAGATAACAACCTCGTGGTTAATCTATCTAAATGCCAATTTGACACCCAAACTTTTGATTACTTGGGATATAGGATTCAAGATTGTTCACTTAAAATGGGCCCTTCGAAGATTAACTCCATTTTGCAATGGCCCGTCCCTAAAACTGTGAAGCAAATAAATTTTTTTGGTTTTGCGAACTTTACCAACTTTATTGAGGATTTTGCTGCCATAACGCTTCCACTCACCAACCTTCTACGGAAACCTAAAGGATCCACTGCGGGCAAGGCGCATAGACTTTGTTGGTCGCCTGAGTGTCAATCGGCGTTTACCATTTGAAATCTAAATTTACGTCTGAGCCCTTACTCCTTTTTCCCGACAGTACGAAGCAATTCATTGTGCAAAGGATGCTTCGGACTTTGCCATGGCAGCCGTTCTTTTACAACATGACACCACAGGAGCACTCAGGCCTTGTGCTTTCATTTCAAAGAAATTTTCCCCTCAACAAGCTAATTGGCCTATTTGGGAAAAGAAGCCAAGGGTATCCATTTTGCGCTGTCCTCTTGGGGTCATTTGCTTGAAGGGGGTCGATCCCCTTTGAAGTTTGGACTGATCATAGGAATTTGCAAGCCTTACAGTTGCTAAGAAACTCTCCCCTAAACAGGGGGATGGGCTAATTTTTCCAAAATTCCATTTAAAATTGTTTTAAACCTGGCCGAACTAACCAACTGGCGGACCCTCTCTCTACTTCCCGTTTTGCGGACCCCCTACGTCCTCCCACTCCAATACCTTGTTTCCTGCCTCCTCTCGGCTTCTCAAGTGACTACTCGTGCATTAGCAAAAAAAGGGTTTCTGCCTCCTCTCTTTGTGACTCCGCTCTCCGCGATGCTATCATTCATGCAGCGCATGCAGACTCCTGGTACCGGCAAAAAGGAAAAATAGAATGGGTTGACAATTCCCCATGGCACCAAGGTCTACGTCCCCCTGCTGCCCGCGAGCAGGTACTTCATCGTTATCATGATTCCAAACCCGCTGGACATTTTGGGGTTTTTTAAGACATTGATGCGATTTGCCGCCTTTTTTTGGGGGCCTGGATTAAACCCCTCCGTGCAAACTTACATTAAGCAGTGTGCCACTTGCAACGTTTTAAGTCGCCCACATCTAAACCTCAAGGGCTCCTGCAACCTCTGCCTGGGCCCGCTAGCCCCTGGTCGGTCATCGCATGGGATTTTATCGTGTCTCTTCCCCTTCAACGGCTTTTATGTTATTTGGGTTGTTACTGATCACTTTTCCAAGCAATGTCATTTTGTGCCTCTAAAAAATACCCCGTGCTACCAGCTGGCTGACCTGTTCGTTAATCATGTATGGAAACTTCACATACCTTCAGTGATCATTTCGGACAGGGATCCAATTTTCACTTCCAAGTTTTGGACTTGTCTACTGAAAACCCTGGGAGTCACTCAGAAACTCAGCAGTGCTTATCACCCTCAAACAGATGGCCAATCTGAGCGTGTTAACAAATCTCTTGAACAATTTCTTAGGTGTTTTGTTTCTGAGAACCAGAATGATTGGGCTCCGCTCCTTCCGTTCGCTGAGTTTGCCATCAATTCTGCGGTTCATACCTCTACTGGGGAAAACCCCCCCTTTTAAAGGTTTCACGGCTTCCTTCCTTCTCCTTTCCCCCCCCTCTCCCTCTCTTCCTCCGCTCCTCCTTCTGTTTCTGCTTGGGTCTCAAATTTTCTGGCATTTGGCAATCCGTCTCAGATGTTATAGCATCCGCTAAAGCTTCCCACAAACGTTTCGCTGACCGTAAACGGCAGCCTAATCCCCTTTACCAGCCCGGGGATTTGGTTTTCCTTTCTTCTAAGAACATTTCCTCTCCTTCTCCGTCTAAAAAACTTTCCCCTCGTTTTCTGGACCTTTTCCTGTGAAAAGGGCTATTAATGATGTCTCTTTTGAACTAGATCTCCCTTCTTCCCTCAAGGCTATTCATCCTGTTTTTCATTCCAGTTTGCTGAAGAGGGCACCTTCGCTGACTTCTTCGCCGGCTGATGTTCCTCAACGCCCCGACTGACTTGCTACTGCATTCATATTACTATTTAGTTTTCTTGTCTTTCTACTGTTCCGTGATATTTTCTATATTTTGTGTATCTTTATGTATATATTTTTTTAAAAAAGTGGGGCAGGATGTCGGGAGTCCTCCATGTTTTATTGTTTTAGGATAGCAGTAGACTGAGGAAATAGTGATAGTAGGCTGTTAGCTTTTCCCCCAGGCGCCAACCATTCCTTCTGGCTGGAATTTCAAAGGAACCATTTGGCATGATGACGTTCGTTCTTTTACAACTATCTTAGGAGAAACTGTCTGTTAAAGTGTAAGGTGGGGGAAAACGTTCCATTCTCGAGCTTTAACGTCTGAAGACAGCATCCCTTACTATGTTACAATAAATCTTCTATTAAGTTTGTTGATCCGTGTAAGAGTGAATCTGTTCCTGACAGTGTGACTTCCTCAGGGTCACCCAGTGAGTTTCCATGGTTGAGCAGAGATTTGAACTGTAGTCTCCAGAGTCCAATGCTCAAACCACTACACTTCATTGGTACAAAAATTCCCCAAAAAGTACCACTATAAAAATAATTGTGGGTGGGTTTTTTTTGGCAGTTTTGATAGATCTTTGTTAGGTATTTTTTGCTTTTTATTTGCATTGTATTATTATTGTTGTTGTTGTTGTTGTTGTTTGTAGTTTTATGTGTTGTTTTGTAGTTTTGCAGTTTCTTCTTTTAATAAAAATAAATAATGTATTCTGGCAGCTTCAATGCATCTTCACATCTGGTAAAAGCAAGCAATGGGAGGGAGCGAAGAGGGCAACCTGGCTGGCTTCTCAGAGTTTGCAACCAGGAAGGAGGCTTCCTAGGAAAACTGCAGTGTCAGGGATCAATTTCTCTTGGAATTTGCTTTTGGCTGGGTGAATATTCTCCTGGGTCCAAGGGTCAGCAGCAGAGAGGAGCCTTGGCACAACAATTATGAGCAGCATGGTCATAAACAATAAAGAGGAAATGCCTAATTAAATAAAAAATAGACAAATTTGCATGTTAATTCTTATGGGCAAATGTAGATTTGGAAATAATTACTGCAGCTTAAATAAAAACATTATGTGTCCAATTTTCATGGGAAAGACTAAAGAGTTATAACTGAATGACCTGAAAGACTCATCCTGAAATTGACAGTAATTCCTATTTTTCAGTTAATATCTAAAACACAGTATAGCCCATGGATTTTGGTAGATTCTCCTCCCTTTGCACTCTACCTGTATGTGTCTTCAAGTTGCCTGTTGACTTATGATGACCCCCTGAATTTTTCATAAGGTTTTCTTAGCCAAGTAATACTCAGAGGTGGTTTTGCCAGTTCCTTCCTCTGAAATATAGCCTACAGCATGTGGTACTGATTGGTGGTGTTCCATCAAAGCTATAACCAGGACTGACCCTCCTTAGCTTCCAAGTTCAGACAGGAACTGATGCCTTTAGGGTATGTAGGCTCTCCCTGTGCCCTGCACTACAGCAAAATTCATGGGATCACCATAAGTAGACTGGTGACTTGAAGGCAGATACACACACAGAGAGAGAGAGAGAGCAAAGGCAGAAACAGAAGAAAGAGGTTGACACTCTCTAGGCAGCAAAGCCGTTGCTAAGAAAAGGGAGTGGCTAATTGAAGCTCTTCTAGGAATTTGTGCATGCATTTCTGCACGTTAGCAAAGTCACCAGAGGCTTCTCACATGGATCTGGGACAGCCAAAGAGACTGAAGTGTTTCCTACTAGGACTGCCATGTGAAGAAGGAAAGAAAAGGCCCACCGGCTTCCCTCTGCATGCAAGTGCCTTGGCACTGCCCATGGAAAGGAAAACAGCTGACTCTCCCTTGCTTCCTAGATGAACTACAGTTTGTGGCCATGGCCTGTGGGCAGGGCCAGGTCTGCTGTAATTTGATGAATATTTATTACACTTACATAACCAAGGGAGATCTTAGAACTTGCTGACAGCTGCTTTCTTGAACAGCAGAGCAGGAACAAGGGCACGGCCAGGATGGCCAGCAAAATCCCCTGCTGTGGAAAGTCCAAGAGGGGATAGGAGCAGAGATGTGCTCTCTCTCGCTCTCTTTTGCTCGCTCTCTCTCTCCTGTCCAGTACATGCAGAGAAGCAAGCAGTAGCAGAGCAAAATGTACCAACCCTAACAGCCAATGGCAGGCTGCTGGTGCAGTTCCCATGGCAACAGCATCCCCGAGGATGCTCTGAGTCAGGCTGTTTCCTTTCATTCACAGAGGTGGAAAGAACAATCTTTGTATTATTGTTAGTGCTGGGCAAGTCTTTGGATGTTTAGAAACTCTTTTAAAACATTCTGCCACTACATATTGGCAGAACTACATTTCAAAGCCCTGACCAAGTGCAGAAATGATCTTGCATAGTAGTCTTAAAAGTTCATAGGATCTGCTAAAAAAAAAAATCCTGAAAACTCAACTGATGTGTCTAAGCTGCATGTTTACTCTAGAACAGGCAAGGTTTGTTCATTCACTTCTTGGGGGACACCTACATGATTTTTTTAAATCAAACTGTTATCTTCTGTCTATTGTTTGCTTTCTTTCTTTTTGCCACCACAGAAAAACTAGCACCTATCTAGCATCTATCCACATCTTCACTACTATCTTCATCATCTGTGCTATTTTGTCATTTAAAAAAAGTTTTTAATTTGCCTTTTTTAAAACATTTGTTAAACATTTTTAAGCATTATGGAGATATTCACATACCAGTTAAATGGAAAACATTTTTAGTTCAGGTTTTAGGGTTTTTTAAATGTTACATTTCTATTTAGGATCATTTTAGTATTATATCAATTTTGCTTTCCAGATATTTTAATTAGCACTAACATTTTAGCCTACCTTTTAAATACAAAGCTAAGCCAGTCATTGTGTATAGTGTGTCTAAATAAAACACACTGTGTCTAAATAAAAAGGCATTTTAGCTGAATATAAAAATTCATTGAAAATATTGATTGAAAAAATATTGATTGAAAAAAAATTGTCCTTTCCCCATTTACATAGCTAACTCACACACTCGCTAGTGCAGGCAGAACATACCAGGATGTATAGAAAGAAAAGTGTTGTAGTCATCCTTGACGGTCAAGTTGGCCTTGATTTATGGCAACCCTAGTCACTCTATCATCAACCGCCTTGCTCAGGTCTTGTAGATTCAGGGCCCTGTCTTCCTTGATTGAATCTATCCATCTATAATATAATCTTCCTCTTTTCCTATTGCCTTCTACCTTACCGAGCATTATTGCCTTTTCTAGTGAGTTATGTCTTCTCATGTTATGGCCAAAGTATGACAACCTCAGTTTAGTCATCTTGATTTTTAGAGGGAGTTCATGTTTTATTTATTTTAGGATCTATTCCTTTGTCTTTTTAGCAGACCGGGGTATCCATGGAACTCTTCTCCAGCACCAGTGGTGGAGTTTGGAGTGTGCAGAGGGGGGGTGGGAGGGGTGGGGCTATGGCACAATGGGCATGGTCACTGTGCATGGGGGCATGGCCATGGTACATGGGGGCGTGGTTGTGGGGGGGCATGGCCAGGGCACGCGGGGGTGTGGCTATGGGCCAGGACACCCCAAAAACATTGCCGTCCCTACACAACTGTCCAGCACCACATTTCAAATGAGTTGATTTCTTCCCTATCAGCTTTCTTCACTCTCCAACCTTCACAACCATACATAGAAACTTGAAATGAGCTGGGGTGGATAATCCTAACTTTAGTATTCAAAGATATATCTTTACACTTGAGGATCTTATCTAGTTCCCTCATAGCTGCCCTTCCAAGTTCTACTCTTCTTCTGATTTCTTGACTGCATCCTCCATTCTGACAGTTTACTGAGCAAAGGTATGGAAAATCTTGAACTACAATGCCTTCATCATCTGCGTCAAGGTTATGTAAATAATCTGTAGGCCATTCTTTTGTTTTCTTAATGTTCAATTGTAAACCTGCCTTTGTACTTTCTGCCTTGTACTATCTGTCCTAAAATTTAAGAAGCCTATTATAATTTCCGATGCAATACACATTAGAATAATGACTGGGTAACTGTAGGATCTACAAGTCTGAAAGCATCTCATATTTTTCTAAAAACAACACATGATAATAATAGCAGCAGCAGTAGGATGGTTTGCTCTGTGCAAGGATAGGAGAATGTTCTAGTTCTTGCTGGAAATATCTCCCCAAACAGAACTTCTGTTCCATGCTTGGTTCACTCTGTAATGGACTGCTAGCCACCATTCTAAAATAAACAGCTCAAACTAAGATTCAGTCATTTAAGTTACAAAAGTGCTTCACTTTTATTAGGCTTCTCTAGTGTTTATCAGAGTATCTTAGAACCATATGTATTCCAAAATGTTGTTTTCCTGGGTAGTGTACAACTAAACTCTGTTTAAGAGTACTCTTCCTATCCTCTGTTTTAAGGGCAATATCTACAAATGTCCCACTGTTAGCATTCTTCAGAATCATAACATCATAAAACCTTAGGACTGAAAGAATTGCAAGGGCTATCTAGTCCAACTTCCTCCATAATCCTTTACATTATCCATGCTGGCTGGGCCATCCAAGTATTGATGTCCAAGGCCATTTCCACACTAGACTGTCATAGTGTTATCATACCACTTTCAATCTCCTATGGAATCCTGGGGTTTGCAGTTTAGGGAGGGGCCTCAAAGGGATCCTCAAAGGCCCCTCCCTAAACTGCAAACCCCAGGATTCCATAGGAGGTTGAAAGTGGAATAATAGCACTACAACAGTCTAGTGTGGAAATGGTCCAAATCATTTGAAGGACCAGAGGTTCCACACTTATATTATATCCTCTGGCCATCAACAGATCGACCATTTAGGAAATAGTCTGACTTGGTCCCTTGATAGTATTGGTTTATTTGTTAAATGTATATAATACAAAAGTAGCCAGTGCTCTCAAGGCAGTTTATAATCAGAAAAATCCAATATAGTCAGGAAAATAACAATAAAACAGTTCCAGTTTTCAGTCATGGCAATGGTGGATGTGATCTAGCAAGCTCCATTAGATCACAGTCCCCAGAAGTGTTGTGCCTGACAGAGGGACTCTCCCTGTCAAGCTAGTGGACTCCCTGATCCATGGGGGGTGGTCTGAAGACTCCAAAGAGCCAAGATCAGGACCTGCATAGGGTCTGCTTGGGAGACCCTATGCAACCAGCCTCCAGCGAGAGGCTCTCGTGTCCCCGCTGCTTCAGCTTCACACGAGCTGCCTGCTCCCAAGCAGGTAGCATGAGAGCCCCGCCTCTTCCTTCTGCAACTGAGTTTATCAGGCTGCACTGGGGCAGGAAGCACGACCGCTGTGGCTCTGGAGGCTCCGCATGCACAGCAAGTTTGTTTGGGCCCCTGGAGCAATGCGCGATCATGCACCATTTTCAGCTGAAAGCTGAAGATGAAAAAGTATGTGAGCAGCGCCTGCCAGACCCTGGAGTGTCGTGCAATTGTGAGTGTGTCATGCAGATCACTCCTCACAATAATGCGACACTCCAGGCACCTAAGACAGGTGTCACATGGCCGAATCAGATATCTTCAGGAACACCTGCAGTTGATGCACTAGATTTAGGTGTACAGAAACATTCCTGGCCACCACAGAAACATGGGACTCTAGGCTCAAGGCTAATCCAGAATTTTTCTCCAGCTATGAACCTGTGTCTGCAGGGAAAGTTTAACTTTCCCCAGCAGAGGATGAATGCCTTTTCCCAGAACCACCTTTCAGCTGACCAGCAGGACTTCTATCTTGTCTGGATTAAGCTTCTGTTTGTTTGCACTTTTATCCATTACGGATATCAGATACTGGTTTAGAACTGAACCAGGAGTTTGATGAAACAGAGAAATAGAATGAAATACATTTTGGACTTGTCCTTCCAGGAAGGGATGGCAGAACACTTGGTGCTGAAAGGCTACTACATGTTCCATTTGCTTATCCAGAAATGGTATTTTGGACACTGGGCAATGATTATCTAGAATGGAGAGATTCAGGGAACAGTTTTAAAAAACAAGCCTTACAATTCCCTCCTTACGCACATGTTGGAATCCTGCATTGCTGTTCAGTGGCATTGACCACTCCTTTCACTCACTTGACCATCCCTTCCCCAGCCCTTTTAAGAACAAAGGACAAAGGTCCTGCACACATGTGCTGGCTCTCACTTTTCCAAGGATCCTGTTTATATCAGCAGGTTGCATGCACAGCATAGATTTTGGGCATCCTGAAAAGCCCACTTGCCATCCTAGTTGGGGAATTCTGGGAGTTGTAGTCCGAAACCTAATTTTTCCAAGCTCTGTTTTTATGGGATAGATACGTCTCATGAAGAGACAAGGAAAGCCAGAGAGATACATGCATTTATATGAGCTCTTTTTCTTGTCTGTCATTTCTTACCTACAGAGGCCCTCCTTTGCCTCAATTAACATTGCTTTAGCAAGTACAAGTTTGGTAATCTGCTGACATTTAGTTCTGTCCTGACACTTAAACTGTCTTGCTTTAGACCTAAAAGAAATCAATGTAAAATCTTCAGAAGAAGTTCCAATGGACTTTCGGCTGCCTAACATGGACTTTGTGTCTCCATCATGTGCCTTGCTATCTGTTTGTTTTATCTTGCGAGTAGATTTTGATCTCTCAAGCGTAGAGAGCAACAGCATCTGGAAGGTTATTAGGCTTTCTCATGCTGCTCTAACAACCAGACTCAGCCACTGGCAGAGACAAACTCTGCTGCTGATTTTTTAACCTTTCTTCAGAAACCTCAACTTGGTGAGGTCTCCAGACTGGGGGAAAAAGTCATGGTCTGTTCCCCTGCTGTCCTGTGGGTCTGGATTTTCCTGCTTGTTCTTCTTCCTGGTACGTATGCTGGTGTGGGAAATGGACACTCTTTCCTGGAGTACATATCCAAGAAGAAAGGACTTACCACCCTACAAGCTAGGCTGGTTCACATGACTGTATTGGTGTGGTGAGTATGAGAGAACTGAACGGGCACCACTTGTGGGCTATTTTGGCATGTGATGCCATCATTTCAGGAGTGGATTTCTGGTCACTAGTCAATACAGTTGTACTGTGCCATCCTGCTTTTCTGCAGCAGTTCTTAGCCTAGTAAGCATGGAAAAATCCTCACTTGTGTCGGCACCCAGGTCAGTGCAGAACTACACATTGTACCAGAGCTGGCCCAAAACATTTTGCTGAAGCTAAGCAGAAAACAATGCCATCTGCACTTCCAGTTCAGTGTACCTCGTAGCCAAGGTGGGCCAAATTATTCTATCACCGTTGAGACAGAGAATTCATAAAACACTTGGAATAATAACATGTTATAACATGTTAATAACATTTCTTGCTTTTTGACAAGATCAAGAATGAGTTGTTGCAGTCAGCCTAATGTTAATATTAAGCCGATGTTAATGCTGACATATGCAAAGTTCACAGTCATGCAATGATTTATAGATATCAACGATATAAGGAAGGGGGAGGAAAATTGGCTAAGGGTGCTTAACACTCCTCTCACCTACCAGTTCTTCTCTGCAGCTCTTCCCCTCATTAAACAGAGTGCCAAGAAAGGCACCAAAATGCTAGTTATTTCATTTCTTACATCTTTATATTTTTCTGACAGAAAGGGGGAGAAATGCCTGTGGCTCCGTTTGATCTTGATTGGCCTTGAGTAATATTGAGCATGAATTTGGACCACAATTAGCTATTATTACATGCCACAGGCAGCAGAATATTTTGGGTCAGCAGTAGCAATTTTTCTAATCCCCTTTTGCCCACTTTTCTCCACAAAGACTTATTTTCTGTCTTAAGGGAAAATCAAGTGAAAGGGGTTGGCAGAGAAACTGCAGAGACAAATCAGGAGTTGGAAGGACAGCAAAGTAACTTGTTCACAGTTTTCCCCCCACAAATGCTTCTTTCTCTGTACTGTGTAAGTATTACAAGGCACAGCTGGGAAACTCCATGCATGCTTCAAAAGCGACTGTTCCTCCCAGAACAAAGGCATTCTGCAGCTAAAGGCTGAGCAGGAAATGGTGCCCCTGCCTCATCCAGGTCAAAGTTTGTAGTACACAAACCCTCCTGTGTACATGGTTTTAATTCATTTTAAGCTATTTTAACCTGTTCTAATCTTTCTTAACTTATTTAATTGTTTAAAATGCTTTTAGCTTTTAAAAATCTTTTTGAAATTTTTACGCTGTTTAATTTAGACCATTTCCACACTAGACTGTTATAGTCCTATTATTCCACTTTCAACATCCTATGGAATCCTGCAGTTGAAAGTGGAATAATAGCACTATAACAGTCTAGTGCGGAAATGGCCTTAGTCAGGTTAGTTTTATTGTATGCTGCCCTGAGAATTTTATATAGAAGGCAGGATATAACTATTGTAATAAGTAATAACAAATAAATAAATAGTTCAAAGCCAGAGGAGATATTTTAGCAAGTGAGGTAGAAAAAGCCCATAAACATCTCCCTTGCTCCCTTGCAGTAAATATACAACAACAAACAACCAATTACATAGCTAAGAATTTGCTGCCTCTTACTGACATCCACCCCAATTTCATGAGCAGAAGACTCCTCTTGGACATTGGGGAGGGAACTGACGGTGACAGGTCAGATAAGAAGGATGTCTGGAAGGCTACCTGCCACATGGACCCAGTGGCAGAGCTTGCAGTGTGTGGAGGGGGTGCATGAGGGTCATGGCCACTGTGCATGGGGAGTGGCTACAGGGCATGAGGGCATGGCCAGGGCACGCAGGGCATGGCTACAGGCCAGGATGCCCCTAAAACATTGCCACCCAGGGCAAACCAACTCCTCTGCCCCCCCCATCCTCACTCAACTGCATGGACCTCTCTCCAATAACACTTTTCCACACTAGACTGTTATAGTGCTATTATTCCACTTTCAACATCCTATGAAATCCTGACCCCTTTGAGGCCCCTCCCCAAACTGTAAACCCCAGGATTCCATAGGATGTTAAAAGTGGAATAATAGCACTATAACAGTCTAGTGCAGAAAGGTCTTAATTGCCCCTCCCTGCCCATCCGGCACCTGTTTTGCTCTGCCTAACGATAGGGCCAGTCCTGTCCCATCAAGGGCAATGTCAGCTCAGGCGCATTTTGAATGGTAAGCTTGGAAAAATACTCAGCATATTTCAGCCTGTACCCAAAATAGCCAGGAACTATTCAGTCTACATACCAGGCCCGTTAGACTGCATGAATTGTTGCTATGAAGTTTTGCTTGCATACTGTATGTCACCTGCCTTGCCCTCAAAGGGTGAGAGAAGGATAGATTTCGAGCGGTCAGTTACTTGTACCGGGTTTATTGAAAAGTGAGTTATAAATAAACATTGTTGTTGTTTGCAGTTTTAGCTTTTCAAAGCACCTGCAGAGATGATGATTGTTAAATGTGAAATAATTATATGTAAAATTCATTTTCTTTTATTTCATTTTGATTTGTATCTTGCCCTTCTTTACAGGATCCCAAAGTGTCTAACAGCATACATAAGCTGCCTTTGGGATCCTTGTCAAGAAAAAGGCAGGATATAATCCTGGGGTTTGCAGCTTAGGGAGGGGCATTTAGAATACTCTGCCAGAGAGCTCTTTGGCCTATGTCATGATTGCTAAAGGCCCCTCCCTAAACTGCAAACCCCAGGATTCCATAGGATGTTGAAAGTGGAATGATAGCACTATAACAGTGTAGTACAAAAATGTGTTCCCGTGCTTTCAAAAAGTGATACCCATATCTCCCAGGAAAATCTACTGTTAAATGGCTCCATTTTAGTTGGATCATGCCAGATTAATTTTTTAAAAAAGTTTGTATTTTATTATGTGCTTATTAATATTTTTTCATCGAAAGTTTGGTCTGAAAGACAGTAAATTTGAAATGTGCACTGAGTCTGGTCATCTGGAGAGATGAAGGGCTACTGAATTAGCGGATACTATTAGATTAAAAGCTGACAGCTCTTTCTGAGTATCTAAGTATCTAAGACTGCACCGTTAGCAAGTCAGTATCAAAAGTGTTACTCCCACTGCTCAACATAACAATTTTTTTTTACAGTACTATGCACAAATGTGCTTTCTGTACACTCTTATTTCATGCTGTCTCTTCCTTTTATCCCAACAACTATGTCCCATTTCTTCTAGGGTCACCAACTTTTTTCACTGACCCTGCTCATGTTCCTTTTGCAGGGTGGCACACAGAAAATTAAGCAAGGGAAAGTTGCATGTTTTTTGGCATGGAGATAAAAGTGCTGGGGAAAAAGTTCCCTGTTTAATTTCTGCCTGTCACCAACCAGCTCTTAAAAGCACAGGAATAGAGCCAGGAAAAATCAAAGTAGATACCCCCCCTTCCTTACTCTCCACCCCTTAAGCTTCTCCCAAAGGCGTTTATATACTAAGAAAAAAAGAAGAATTATGTGCCGTTTAGATTATGTCAACATCTACCTACTGCCAAAAGGAAGAACGTGGCACATCTGGTGCCAATTCCTCCAGCAGATGAGGCTCTTGCCATCCTTGCTGATGGAATGGCCCACGCAATCCCATGTAAAAGTGTGCACTGTTTACTGCAAGCCGACCTCAGTACTGTTAAGGACGACTTGCGCATAGCAGAATCAGCTTGACTCTTTCTCCCTCTTCTAGCAAGATAAGAAACCTTGAAAAGTTCAGGCACTTGGCCTGGTCGAATGAGGTCAGACTGCACACCTATAGATCAGATATGTGCAAAGGGGCTAAAGACCAGGCTACTAAGGGCCTTTCCGCACTACACAGTTATGGTGCTATTATTCCAACATCCTGTGGAATCCTGGGGTTTGCAGTTCAGAGAGGGGCATTCTCAGCCAGAGAGCTCTTTGGCCTCAGTAGACTACAAACCCCAGAATTCCACAGGATGTTGAAAGTGGAATAAAAGCACTGTAACAGTGTAATGCGGAAAGGCCCTACTAGGCTGGATTACATGTGCACATTTATTATTGCAGCAACCATTCATAAATTGTTTCTTTGAATTAGCTGTTGAAGAGCTGTGACATCAGAGACTTTCCACACCTTACCTTTTTCCGGCGCTGGGGTGCGGGGATCGTGCAAGCAGCCTCCGGCAAGAGGCTGTCGCATCCCTGCTGCTTCAGCTCCGCACGAGCTGCCTGCTCACATGAGAGCCCTGCCTCTTCCTTCCGCAGCGCAGCCTGGGAGTTTCCCAGGCTGCACTGGGGCAGGAAGCGCGACCAGCACAGCTCTGGAGGCTCCGCACATCAGGTAAGTGCGCGTGGGGCCTGGGAGCAATGCGCAATTTCACACCATTTTCAGCTTCTAGCCAAAAATGAAAAGGTGCACAATCAGCACCTGCCAGCCCCTGGAGCATCGCACGATTGTGAGTGCGTCGTGCAGATTGCTCTTCATAATTGCGTGATGCTCCAGGTGCCCTTTCACATGGAAAATACCATGTGGAAAGGGCCCTGGTCTATGCAAGTTGCAAAAGAAGTAGAATGGTTGATTGGAATGCAGCACTTCAGTCTATAACTGAGGATGCAAGCTCACTGCAAGCTAAATCAAAACTGTAGAGAAAGGTTCCAGATTAACATATTTCTTGTCCTGCTAGTTTTCTACTTGCACTGAAGCTGTGTTTAACACAGGAGAGCATTAAAAGCGTGATGTTCCTCCACAATCTTGAAGTAATATTGTCCATTCTGCTAATTCACACATAGGACTGCATGAGCTCATTTCATGCTTCAGTCCACCCTCCCATCTGGAGCAAAGTAGTCCGAACCACGTAAGACACACTTAACTCTGTCCATCCTCCAGCAGAGAGCAAAAGCCAGAAGAAGAAATGGCAAGGTGTGATTGTGTCTGTTTGTGCCACCCATGCTGCTCTCCAGTATCCCCTGTTAAAGACTGTTACCTCATTCTGCTAATATTAGACAGAGCCTACATATCTTCAAATGCAAGAGGTAGTAGCAATAAGGCCAATTTGCGCCTTCAGTAGCCAGCAAGGGTCCTCCTTGCCATGTGGGATTTGGTCTGTTGTAAAGTATCCACTTGCAAATGTGCCGAACGTTAGCTTACTGCTCATGAGTTTTAAAAAATCCCTTAGAATCCATCAGCATATAAGGACAGAGCTTTTGCAAGGATATATGAATTATAGTAATTTGTTATTTTCAATGTACTTTTGAGACTACCTGCTGGAGCACATGGTATACATCCACCCCACCAATGATATTTGAATCCCTCCCCTTAACTGTCATTTTTTTAAAAAGAAAAGAAAGTAAGCCTGCAGCCCTTTTAGTAGAAGAGATACAAGAGGAACTGTGCTGGCAGTAATCCAGAGAATCACTCTACAAATAACAAACCTCCTCCTTGCTTCAATTTTCTTAGGCAAACAATGACAGCAGAACAGAGCCAGCTAGTGAGCACTAGGCCAGCTGACTCCCTTAGTTGTCCCCGCCTCGCCACATACAAGCAAGTTTATTTGTATAACTTTATTTTTTCCTTTCCACTCTAGACAGTGTGACAGCTTATCCCAAGCCAAAAATGTCTGGCTCATCGGAAGACACCAGAAACTGTACAGCAACTCCTCCGGTAAAATCTTTGACACCACTGGAAATAAAGAGGTCTATTGTTTGTGGGGCTGTTTGTATGTGGGAGGGAGGGAGGAACTCCAAGACATTTTGCTGCCTGAGACAAAGGACAAGTTAGGCCCCTTTTCCATGTTGCTTAGAGATGCTATGTGGATTGTTCATTCTTCAAAAGGTGGAGGGGGGAGAGACAGCTCAGTGTCCTCCACTGCCCCAGAGCAAGCAGAGTAACTTAGGAGACAAAGGGTAGCGTATGTAGCAGAGACAGTTCTGTCTTCCAAAACATTACCACCACTTCATTTGCATCAGGGCCTGCCATCTGCCTAAATGTATGGTGCAGTGGCATAGCCGGTCTTGCATTTCTGTGCATCAAGTTTGGACCAAGTCATTTTGCTGTCTGAAGCAAAGGCAAAATGGCAGCCCCCTCCTTTACGTACAGTAGCTAACTGCAGAATCTGGAAATTTTACTCTATTGGATGTCAACTCCCAGAACTGCCCAAGTAGCATCAGCACTGAGTAACTGATTAGTTGAATTTTACTGCAGCGTTTGCAATGGGACAATATTCTTCAGTCCACTTCCCTGCCTAATTCTGCCCTTAGGACCTGATCCTGACATGTCCCTGCATGTGTTTTTAATGAGCTTTCACACACCCGTTTCCAAAGTGATTGGTGTCTAGTCTAGCAGCCCCTGAGACCAGCCAAAATGTTAGTGTTGTGTTGGGACCATGACCAAACAGTGTATCCCCACTTTTCCGTCTCTGCTTGCTTCCTTGCTTGTTATATTAATATCCCCCCTTTCCTCTAGTGAACTCAAGGGAGAATACATAGCATTCTTCTTCATCCATTCACTTATTCTACTGGTTCTCTTCCAGGAACAATTCAAAGTGCTGGTCATGCTGTAAAGCCCTGAACAGCTTAGGTCCAGACTATTTGAAATACTATATCTACCTATATGAACCTTCCAGAACTCTAAGATCCACGGGGAAGGCTTTCTCTCAGTCCCCCTATGGTCCTAGGCTTGCCTGGTGAGGACATGAGAGAGACCCTTCTCAGTGGTGTTCCCGTCCTCTGGAACTCCCTTCCACAGGAGCCTAGGCTGGCCTCCTTCCTGCTTTCCTTTGTCTGGGAGGCAAAAACATCCCTATTCAAGCAGGCTTTCAAACTGTGAGCAGAAGAGCTTTTTATTTTTATCAGGAAGTTCTATTTTATTTTTTAACTTCTGCATGTTTTTATAATAATTTTAAACTGTTTCATATGGTTAATGTTAATTGTTTTAAATTTTATTGTAAATTGTTTTTAACTGCTCTGAAAGCTGCCTTGGGTCCCGCTCTGGGAGAAAGGTGGCATATAAATATAGCACATAAATAATTACTAACTTTTATCCTTACAACTCTGCTTCATGTTTACACTACTGTGTGCTGATAATGTTTTGTTTTTTTTTGTGATCTCAGTACTTGCCTCCCACAGCGATCAATACGACCGAGCGGTTGAGCGTCCTGCAACATCTCATGCAGTCTCACAACCTCTCAGCCTATATTGTCCCTGCCACAGATGCACACATGGTAAGGCAAAGGGTGCAGTGTCTCTCCTAGGATCGGGCTGCTGGAGTTGAGGGAGACTCTTTGCGGTGTTGAATGTCCTCAACTCCATGGTCTCCAGATGTGTTGTACCACAAGCCTATAATCTCTGTGTCATGATTGCTGGCAATGGTGGAAGATGAGAAAAGCTGAATTAGAACATTTGAGGGGTACCCATCCGGGGTTGTTTATGTTCTGTCAAATTGCCTTTGTCCTCTAGGACATAACATTTCTTCCAAATCCTGTGAGTGTCTCATTTCCCACATGGTTTTCTGGAGTCCTAGCATGAGGAGATTTGGAAGAAGTGAAGATCTTTTATAAACAACAGCTTCCAAGCTCCATTTTTTTTCTTCTGTCGCTCTTGCTATGTATACAAGGGGAAGCTGACATGTGTGCAGAGCAGGGAGCAAGATTTGGATATATATTAAGACTTACTGTCAAATAATGGCACATCTTATAAAACCATACTAGAGATATACGATATATGCATTCACAAGCACCAATATTTTTAAAACAGTTTTTAATATGAGGGCTGTTAAATGCTGATATAAGCATCCGTGCAAAACTGACAAAAAGTTTTGGTTGTGTTGAAATAACCATTTATTTCCTTTACTGGTACTGATGACATGAAAAGTAATTGAGTCCTCCAGATGAAGCAAATTGTTGGGAGGTTGCTGGAGGATATAATCTTATTTTAACTCTCAGGTTTTGTCTGTTTGTTTGTTTTAATATGCAAGCAACATTTCTGGTGTCCTGGACTGTTTTGACAATTTCCAGTTGCAGCATGTTATTCCCCATGTCAAGTGGGTTTCTTTTTGTCTCCAAGACATATTGGAACAAAAAAAGTATTCTTTTCTCCTCCATCACTGTAATACCAACTTTGCACTACAGTCCTCTCTGCACATTTGTAGATTTCACCTTTGCAAACCTGATTATTTGCAAGATGCCTGCTTGCCTCCCCGCCCCCATTTTCCCCCTCACATTCCCTTGCTTTTTTGCCCAGGCGCACTGCCTTCCTTCTCTGAACCCCACCCAAAAAGGCAAGCAAATGGAGGGAGAAAGGCTCATCTGTGCACCCCCCCTTCTGTTCACTTGCCATTTACACGGGCTCCCTGCCCTCTTTCTCCACATCTAGGCAACAGACAAGTGAATAGAGGGGGAAAGGCCTGCACACATGCACCTCTTCCCACCATTCACTTGCCATTTGCCCAGGTGCCCTCCCTTCCTTCTCTGCACCTCCTCAAAGAGCAAGCAGATGGAGGGGAGAAAGGGTCACATGCATCTTCACAACCTGCAGGGCTGCCCCTCCCATTTGCTTGCCTCTTGTCTGGGCGTGGAGAAGGAAGGCACACCTGTTCAGGCAAAAAGCAAGGGAATGGGAGGGGAGAGCCTTAGAAGGGAATGGGAGGTGGAGCCTCAATCTGGAAGAGGAGAATTATTTATATTATTTTGTCTTTCACAAGGATTCTGCACCCCAAACCCTCACAAAAGTCGAGGGGCCATTGTATAAGTCTGTAACTCTGAGAACATTTTGCTAAATTCAAACCATAGAACCACCTCTGTAAACCATGCTTCAGTACTGAAAAATGCTCAGAAAAGCCCTAGTACAGATCCAAGAAACTGTACAATTTCAAAACAGAATGGAACAAATAGATGCAGAAGTGACAACTACTACCAAAACCTAACCAAACCAAAGGAACTGTATCATGAGAAGTCATACTTGTTAGACCAGTCTGGAAGAACTCTTTGGCTTGTTTGGTTCCTTTGACACTAAGGCCCTTTCCACACTTCACTGTTATAGTGTTATTATTCCACTTCTAACATCCTGTGGAATTCTGAGGTTTGTAGTTTACTGATGCCAAAGGGCTCTCTGGCTGAGAAACCTAAATGCCCGTCCCTAAACTGCAAACCCCAGGATTCCATAGGAGGTTGAAAGTGGAATAATAGCACTATAACAGTGTAATGAGGAAGGAGCATATGATCTATATCTTAATTTCCTTAACAAGAGCTGGCAGGGAAAACAGCTGCAAGAGAATGGGCTGCTTCTGAAACTGAACACAAAGACTTGAGGCCTGATCAATCTTTTAAGTATGTAGGTCAGGAATGGGCAAATGTGACCATCTGGATGTTTTTGGTCTACAGCTTCTATCCACCACAACCAGCCTTGTCAGTAGTGATTCCGGGAGGTACATTCCAGAAACATCTGGAGAGCCAGAGTTGGCCACCCCACTTCAATTAGACAATATTTTGATCTTGCTTTGGGCCTCAGGGACAATATAAAAACTCGGCTGAAGTGATTAGCTGAAAGCAGGGTTCATTTTCACAAGTCTGCGGTGAACAGGCTGGAGCCTAAGATACAGATCCTGAAAAAATAAGGGGAAAAAAATGAGAATCTCTTAGCCTTCGTGGCTGCAGAGATAGGTTAGACAGTGCTACTCAGCATGGAGGTCAGTGGATCAATACCAGTCCATGAGCCAGTTTTAGGGGAAAGAAATAAATGATTATAGCACAAATGTGGAGCTAGTCTATGTCACACTGGAATAAGGGGAAATTGCCAGTCCTCCACATCTGAGAAGTACTGGGTTAAAAGGAATGTGGCAAGGCATGGAGAAATTGCTCATCTGATATTGGGCTAAGGAATTCCTTTACCCTTTGGAGTAGGTAGAGCTTTCCCCATGATCAGCATAAGCAGAATATATCATGCAAAGGGACTGATTTGCATGTATATTTTATTTAATCTATTTTATACAAATTTATTTTATTTATCTATTTTATACAAATGTATCTATTTTATACAAGTTGCAGAATTCTGCTTTTTAAAGACTTAATTTGGATTTGTTAGGTGTCTTTTTTTCTATAAGGAAAATGTATGTGGATCTGTTATTAGAATTGTGTGCCCTTCCTCGGAGCTAAACACACCACCCTGAAGATATCACAATCCTGGTGATCAAGGAAGGCCAGGCCAGGTTAGTATTTGGACAGGAGGAGACAAACAGTATAAAAACAGGAATCTCCATGTAGGTCTGGGAAGGACTCTTGCCCGAAACTCTGGATTGATGGAGGTGATGATAGTGGGCTAGATGGACAATTAAAATGACCCTGTATAAATCAGCTTGCTAAGTTCCTGATGAAAGACAGCTGCCTCTGGAGAGGAGTACTGGTCCTCAGTCTCAGACCTTCTTTTTTCCCAGAGCGAGTATATTGCAGAACGGGACAAGAGGCTATCTTGGATGACAGGCTTCACGGGATCGGCAGGTGAGTGTACCTTCTGGCCTGCCATCTGCCTTGCCTGACCAACTGCCACAAGCCATCCAAACCCTGTGGCCACTCTGTGCTGTTATTCACAAGGAAACAAAACCAGTACTCAAAGGGAATGTCAAATTCCAGCCCTAGAAAAATGAGGATGAACATATGAAGATTGCACTAAAAACTGGATAACCACCCCTCTTTCCCAAGATTTGCAGGCAAAACTTTTGCTGTCAAAAGATGTGGTTTCCAGAACCAAGCAGCTCCACGCTTCCTGTAGCAAACACAAAAAGTGAGTGTAGTGTACACACATCTTTAAATCCCTGTGTCCATCTATTTGGGAACCTGGTTGGGTCTGATGGAATGCTCCCCAGCAGGTTTGGCAGTCTGGTAAAAACCGGTGGTGTGGGCTGGGCTTGGGTCAATGAATTGGACTTGGTCCAGACATTGTGGGGCTTATCTGGTATCTGGTCCTTCAGCTGTGTTTCTAATAATGGCTGTCAGATGTGCTTGCTTCTTGTACTCCTGGGGCTCATGTTTTAGAAGCATAGTGGCACTGCCTGCAGGTTGTGTGCATATTATGGAAGGTGTGCTATCATCATGGTCACGCCTCGCTGTTCAGGCCACATGGTTTGTTCCTCCTTTTTCTGGGCAGTGCCAAGGCATTGTCTCTGCCATACTATGGAACTGCTGGCAATGGTGGTGTAGACAAAGATGGTTGGTTGTTTCTGCTGTATTTTCTGCTCTTTTGCTAATCTGAGCACATGTTATATATAGCACTGGTGTACACCAGCGTATTCCCAGGTCAGAAGCTAGAAAAGTTATCAGAACCGCCCAACCATAATCCCCTCGGCCATACAATGCCCACCTGACTGGGGATTCCAGGAGTTGGTGTTCCACAAAAAAACTAACTTTGGCAAGCTCTGTGCAAGCCCCTCTGTATTCATAGCACATAATTGCTCTAGCCATTGCTTAATTATGAATTTGCAAAGAGAGATCAAATTTATTTTTTAAAACAATGGTTCTTTACTGAATTTTGAAATAATAAGAGATGTGGTGCAATAGCTGGGTTTAACATCTTCAAGATGCTAGGAAGTGTCTCGTTTAAGTGATTGTAGGCAATTTTTAAAAATAACAATAAACACAAACAAACAAGAGACAGAAACCATTTACATCTAATCTCCCACATCTATAATCTGAGTGTGAAATGAAAGTTACATCTGTATTTAGTCTAAGAACGGCTATCATCCACTCTCTGGGCTGACATAAATTTCATTCACATGCACTCCAGATTGCCTTTAAAAATACTTTTTGCCTGTTTGAAAATCAGATTTAATTTGAATTAGAACTCTCTTAGAAATTCAAGTTAGAATAAAGAAGCATAAACTTCTAGTCAAGTGTAGAGTGCTAGTTCTGTACTGAGGGATAGCCGCATCCGGCAAAACAGAACTGAGATTTAGGGGAAAGAGTTTTAACATGGAAGTAGAGCTTGGAAAAGTTATTTTAGGGAATAAATCCCAAAGTGACTCTTCTAAATTTTACATGAAGGGATGTGTTTTCAAACAGCCACAACTTCTCTGATTTTAGAAATTAATTCTCCTGGGAATTAATCTTCCTGCCTGCTTGTCTTAGGGACTGGCGTGATCACTTTGCAGAAGGCAGCCCTCTTCACAGACAGCCGCTACTGGATCCAAGCTGAGCGCCAGATGGATTGCAACTGGGAGCTGCAGAAGTCAGGTTGGTTATCACCTGAACTATGTCTTTCTGCCCACCAGCACCTTCTGTTTCCCCATCCCAAGGCTACACACCAGCTGGCAAGTTCTGGCTGGGAAATAGCTGATCAAATCCAACAAAAAGTCCAGTGCTAAGTGATGCTATTGACCTTTCAAGCCCCAACGGGCCTGAGACCACAATATTTGATAGCCCACTTTTCTCTCCCATAGGAAAATGCCCCAGACCCATGCCATACAATGATCTAGTAGAGCCAGGGCTTGCAAGGTTGGACTGCCAAGACTTTTTTGATAAGCAGGAACAATGACATCATCTGCCATCTACTCAATCTTCCCTATTCCATCTGAGTTCTCCATGTAGTCTTCCCACTAATTGGGGGTGGGGGTGGATTATCCCAGCATCACTATAATGTAGTGAGTATGCAAAGTATAATGCAAAGTAATTCTGGGCTCCTTGGTCTTGAAGGGGCCCTTAAGACCCGTTAATTGGGTCCTGTACCTGGTAGAGTTGAAAGCTGCTATTACTGCTGATATGTGTGTTTTGTGTGCCTTTATGAAGTTATGGAGACCCTAAGGTGATCCTACAGCCAGTGTGGTAAAGTAGTGCTGGAATATAACCCTGAAGACCAGGGGTCAATTCTGCACTCAGCCAAAGAAACCCACTGAGTTGGGCATGTTACACACTCTCAAGCCCAGAAAACCCTGGGATAGGTTTGCATTTGGGTCACCATAAGTTGGAAACGACTTGAAGGCACACGACAACAACAAGGTAACTCTATCACAAGGGTTTTCTTGGCCAGTTTTGTTCAGAGAGGTTTGCCTTTGCAGCTGAGAGAGTGTGACTTGCCCAAACTCCTCCAGTGGGTTTCCATGGCCAATCCTGTTCTCCAGAGTCCTAATTCAATGTTCAACCCACTATACCACCAGCTCATGGAAGTCCATAATTGCCTATATTTCTAGTCTTCCCTTGTGAGGCTGGCCATGACAAAGGAGCAGTTGCACTTGAAGATTTACCCCTGCTTCACTGGTCCCAGGTTTTAAGGGTCTTTGGCAAGATGATCTCAGGGCTTCCTCTTCCAGTGGACCCACTTCCTTTTTCTACTCCCCACTGTTGCCAGTGCTCATTTGTTTGACTCTATAAAGAACTGGCCCCAAATATTGACCTGCCCTCCCAAGCCATTTTAGGCCCAGAAGAACAGGAAGTGCCCCAAAAGATGACTCCTTAGGCACTTACTGTTGGAGAGGGGAAAAAACCCTCTCCTGGTAGTAAAATTACTTCCCATGTCTCTTATGGAGCATGGGAGGGCAAAAAATACCTTTCCTTTTCTCCAGAGAGTGTGATCCTTCATGGTTCCCTGAAGGTCAATGCTTTCTTCTTTATACTGAGAGCTACCCTAACCTAAGGCAACAAATAATATGTCATATCCTCTCATTTTATATACAAGAGCAAACCAGGTTGTAGCAACGGGGTGGGAGCAATGCTGCTACCCAAGTGAAACTTTTTTTCAGTCCCAACATTTGTAGTGTTGCAGGAACTTAAAACTTCTGTTGAACATTTCAAGCCAGAGTTTAGGCATCCAAAGAAAAAAGCACGCCAAGTCACCAAGAGAATGTAAACAGAAGAGTTCTAGGTATGAAGTGGGTTTGTATCCATAAAAGTTCATGCAAAAATAAATACTGGCTAGTCTTAGAGGTGTTGCCATACTTCTTTTTTCTCCCCCCACCTTTCCTTCCTCCTTTTTATGCTACAAGACACTAGCATGGCTAAGTCTTTGAATAGTTTTAGATGTCTCACCCCCAGCAATCCTAGAAATTTAGGGTCTGAAGGAAAATGTCTTTGAGGGCAGAATTCTTACTTGCAGAGGCAATGCTTTTATTTTCCACCCACCCACCCACACATTTCACTGAACCTCCAAAGAAAATAGACCCCTGCAAATAGTGCAGCATCCTTCACAATACCTAAAGGTGGCAAAGTAGCTTAGAGATCGCAGGAGAGGCTGCCTGGAACAGACAGCTTTGTTCTCCAGTACCTTGCTGTTGCTATTCAGTATCTGCTGCCTAAGACAACTGCCTCCAGTTGCTTGGTGGTCCTGGTCTCCCTTTAGACCCAAACACTATCTATTCACAAAATATGAGATGCAGCCAGGAGAGGATACACCAAGGTCAAGAAGCTCCAGAGACTAGCAGTGGGACCTCAAACTCAGGTGGAGATCGTGACAAGACCTGACAAGGCTACCCCCTAATGCTGGCTTTGGAGTTGTCCTGCCCAAAGGCTTAGGTCTTTAGTGGGATCCCTCTTGTGCCCCTTCCTACCTTAAAAACAAAGGAAGCTATCTTCCAATGAGACAGACCATCCATCCACTAAGCTGTGGGTAGAGAGGGCAACTTTTGACCCCCAGAAGTTTTTGGACTTCAGTTCTTATCATCCTTCATCATTGGCTATGCTAGCTAAGGCTGATGCGAGTTACAGTCCAACATCTTGAAGTACACACATAGACTTCCCCCAGTATATCCAGACTCGGACTGATTCTCCAAGGTTTCAAACAAAAATCTTTGTGGTCTTTCATTGTTGGGAGTACAGTACATCTAGAGGTTATTTCTGAGTTGGGGAAGGCTCATTTTCATTGAGTGACAGTGACTTTCTGGATTTCCAGACAAGAGCCTTTCCCAGTCCTACCTGGAGATATCAGGGTTTACCCTGGGACCTTCTGCATGGAAAGTGCATGTTCTTCCATGGATTTGTGGTCCCTTCAAACACTGAGTGGTTTTCTTGCCAGTGGAACTGAAGTGAGGTACTGCTGGGGTGGTCCAATCATGCAGCCTTCACCAAGACACTGGGGAGTCACTGATGGTTTCTCCTTTCTCTTGCAGTTTGGATTCCCTCTATTGCACAGTGGATAGTTAATGAAGTCCCTGCTGGGGAAAGAATTGGATTGGACCCCTACCTCTTTTCCATTGGTATGAAGCATCTCTGAGCTGAATCAGATGAAAACAACTAGGGGACATTCAGGCCCAGAACCTGGAAAAATTGCTTTTTGGAGTAGAATCCCCTAATTGTCATGGCCAGTGGCCATGCTCTTCTTGGAATTCTGGGAGTTGTCTTCCACAAAACCTGTTCTGAGCTCTGTTGAAGTCACAGGGGGCTCCCAATGATGCACAGTAAGCTTTTATCACTCTGAATTGTTCTGTGGTCCTCTTTCTTCTGTTGCCATCCACCACCATACTGGGAATACTTGAACAGAAAGATGATTGTTCTTGCCCTTCTCTGCTCCAACAGTCTTTGCCTAAGGAAAACAACCCTAAATTCATGGACACATTGCATGATTCTCTATGCTGATGTACACGACATATTCTCTTTCCTCAGATAATTGGGACAGCTACCTCCAAGCCCTAGAGAATTCAGATCGGATCCTTGTTGCCATAGATGACAACCTGGTGGACCACGTATGGGGTTCACAGAGGCCTCTTCCACCCACCAACACCATCTACCAGCTCCCAGACAACTTCACCGGTATGTTCTTATGTGATGAATGAAGTTGGCTGTCTGCCACAGATCCCAAGCAAGGAGGTAGTGAAGGGAGCAAGGGTATAGATGTAAGACATGGAGGTTACTGAGTAGAAGATGGTGTGAGTTTATTTTCTGCTGTTCAAGAAAATAGGACCTGAACTCTTGGGTTCAAATTGCAGGAAGTGAGACCCTGGCTAAAAATAAGGAAGAATTTCTTGACTGTGATAGCTGTTTGACTATGAAATAGATGAGCTCAAAAAGCAGAGACACTCATTGGAAGCTTCTAAACAAAGAACACCTGTCAGAGGTGTTTTACCCGTGGATTCCTGCTGCACTGGTTGGAAGTTGAACCAGATGGCACTTGGGGCCACTTTTAACTCTGTGATTCTACAATTCAACACAACCTGGTCTTGGCTGTTACTTAATTACTATTTGGACAGGAAATAACAAGACTAAATTGTATCATATTTGAGGACATTTGTGGAAATATATTTTCTTCTATCTGGATACCTCTCCAGATCTTACCAAATTTTCTGGATCCAATCAGAAGCAATGTTAGAGCAGAAGCAATATTCTGAAGAGTAAGTTGCTACCTCAAGGTCTTTTTTTAAAACAATGGTTCTCATCCTCTGGATGTTTTGGACTTCCAGCTCTCAAAAGCTCCAGTCAAAATGGCAGGGCTTAGGAAACCTAGGAGCTGAAGTCCAAAAGATCTGGTGGACCAGAAGTTGACTGCCATTGCTCTAGAGCATTGAGAATGTATCCTGTACCATTAAGGACTTAACCTTCGTGTGACATAGAGGTTTTCACTTCCTTATGTGACCTGCTGTCTCAAAAACTAGTACATCTTTTTAGTCACTGGGAAAAATGCTTTTTACCTTCAGTTCAGGTTAACTCAAAATTGTATATGCTGTTCAACCATACCACAGGTATCTTGGGATAAAACGCAGCTTTGCTTGCTTCAGTGCTCCTTTTCTACACTGCTCACTGAAACGGCAGGTGAATTTCCAAAATGTGAAATTGATAGGTTGGAGGATGTTTTGTCACTATTGTGACTGTAACCCTTGGGTGAATACCCAGGACTGGGCTCAGTTTCTCTGTGTGGGTGTCTTCAAGTCGCCTGTCAACTTAAGGTGACCCAGGGAATTTTTCACTGGATTTTCTTAGGCAAGGAATACTTAGAGGTGATTGTACCAGTTCCTTACCTACTAGCATATATACCCAGCATTGCCTGGGATTTTATTTTCTTATAGGTAATACTTGTTAGAAAGATTGGAGATCCTGTGTCTCTAATTCTCCAAACTGTCTTGTCCAGTACCTGTAACTTTTCCCCATATTCCCCACTCCAATCTGTGGTCAGAGTTGTTAACATACAAAGATTGGGTTCCTGCGAGAATACGCTGTCGTCCTCCTTGCTATTAGGCCTTGTCTCCAAAGCAACAAGCCTATTCAAGACAGACACAGCTGACTGAGGCCCAAGAGCTCTCTGGCTGAGAATTCTAAAGGTCTCTCTCTAAACTGCAAACCCCAGGAATCCATAGAATCCTTAGGCAGTCAATCATGGGAAATCTTCGCCTGACACAGGCAAACAAATTGACTTTTATATATTAGATGGTACCTGGTATTCCTTGGCGTCTCCCATCCAAGAACTAATCAGGACTGACCTTGGTTAGCTTCCAAGATCGGACGGGATCTGGTGCCTTTTAGATATTGAGGCTCTAGGAAGGGGATCTTATTTAAGCTCTGGCTTAAGCCTTCCCCATCCCTGCAGCTACAGGTTAGTCAAAAGATCCATCCAGTTGCATACCACTAACCAGCAGGTGGCAGCAGGAACACTAAATGCGAGATGTGAGGGCATGGCAAAACTTCCGTTCAAGAGTGGGGTAAGTGCCATGTACAGCCCTGGCCCTGACTTTGCTGGCCTCTGAAGCCTCCCACTACAGCTGAACCTCAATTAAGTGGATGTGTTCCTTGGCATTGCCTGTTTAACAGAAAAAGCTTGTTCCAGGAACAAAAAGAACAAGGATGGGTTCCTGCATCACAAAAAAGAAAAGCAGTTCAACATATTTCAGCAAAATGTTTATTGAAACCTAACGATATGTGTTTGTGAAAGGTCAAGTAAGCCTTGCATAAGTAAATAAAAATGTTTTGAACCTTCTAGAGAACTCTTGAAAACTTTTTTTCCAAAATGCATCCAGATATCCCAGGTAAGGCTGGGAAAAGCCTTGTCTGGCAATCCAGAAAGCCGCTGTCAGGCCATTTCCACACTCCACTGTTATAGTGCCATTATTCCACTTTCAGCATCCTATGGAATCCTGGGGTTTGCAGTTTAGGGAGGAGCCTTTGCAACAAATTACATTTCAAAAGTAGCTTTCCACATTGTAATTCATTCTTCTCAAACATAACTTCCCAAACTCTGGTTAGCAACAACCGCAACAATAAACAGCAGTAACAATATAACAGTATAGTGCAGAAATGGCCTCAGCTAAAGTAAGCAAGCTTCCACACCTTGGTGGAGTATGTTTTTTTCCCTCTACAGTTTCACTGTTTATTGTTATTGCTATTTATATGAGAAGAATGAATTGCTTGAGAAGAATGAATCACAATGTGGAAAGCTACTTTTGAAATGTAATTTGTTGCAAGCTCAAAAATGTAGCTAGTTATTGCTTTATCTGGTTTGTATTTTTCTTAAAAGTAACACATTACTCTGCCATTTCTAAACAGTAAATAAAACTGTTCCTTTTTCGTTTCTTGGTGAAGAAGCACAATAATGCACCATGCCACTGGCCTTGGGACAAAAAGACACCTAGAAAGTGAGGCTTATATACAGCCATAACTTAAATATTACTGGCTTTGGTGGAGCCAGTTACAGAATTACACGACAAAAGGAGTGATGTTGCTTCCTATTGCATCATCATCGTAATACAGCTGTACATCAGCTGCTGGGGGGAAATTATTTACATATAACTCTAGCTGAAACAATTATTTCAAAAATTCTGGACTGAATATAAAGACATGCTTAAGAAGTAGTAAATCTTGTCCTGGGCGCCACAGTTATGGATGGCTCAGATATGGATGACTTCAGCATGTCATATGTCTTTTGTAACTCTCTTGCTTCCTGTCTTTTGGGTCTAATATGATCTATATGAGAGGCAGGGAGAAGTAAACCACACACAGGCTGCAATAACACCCCTACATTATTTTTGTGGCACAGCCCTCCCCCCCACTGCAAAAACCATTTTTTCATGGAGTGGGGAAGCAGAAGTAAGGGCTTTATTTTCAAGCTCAGTGGACCATCCCAAATGCATCCAAGCTTCAAATGTCTGTTGTTTTTTTAATTAAAGCAGACATGGAAATCTGTCCACTTCTGTTTTTCATTGTCTGCATTTGGGGGACACACTGTAGCCCATAAAAGGTCCTCCAGGTCAACAGTTCTCCTCCGCAGACTTTCCCAAAGTGCCCACCTTTACAACAGAGCTCCTGTTCCTTCTTGTCTCTCCTTCCTTAAGGGAGCACCTGGCAAGAGAAGGTTTCTCATATCCGGACCCAGATGGAGAATCACAACAGGAAACCCACTGCAGTCCTGCTCTCCGGTCTAGAGGAAACAGCCTGTAAGTGTTCCATCAATGTCAATTCACACAGCCCTGTCCTTCTCCTCCACATCCATCCTCTTCTTTCTTGTTTCTCATCTGTGCTGTCACCACCAGCATTGAGTTCTCAGTAGGGAAGTGTGAAGAATTTGCTGCATCAAGTTTTATTTGCTTTATGTGTGGATTTACCCAGCTATCCCCTCCTGGAACTGAATGCAGACCTAGATGCAATTTACGGTCAGTTATCCATACATTAACAAGCTGGTGATTTAGGGTTTGGCTATGACAGCCCTCTATCTCAGACCACAGACATCTCAACCAAGGACTGTGAATAGTTCTGGGCCACATAGGCAGACTCAGTGTAAAAATAGCCTCAGATGGTCACAAGAAGTGCTATGCAGGGCACTGTAACTATAGCCCCCAGACAGGGCCAGCCATTAAGCAAAATGAGGCAGCCAACTCAGGTGTCATATCATGTGAGACAGCACTGGCAGCCACCAGTCATTCCTCCCAACTGTTTGTGTTTTCCTTTTGTTGGAAAGTGAAACCTTGAATACCACAACTACCAGGCCTACTGACCTAATCTAGCCTGCTCCCCACTGCTGTGGTGGCATTGTTGTGGTGTGGTGGCATGCCTTCAAGTCATTTCCAACTTCTGGCTGCCCAAGGGCAAATCTATCATAGGTGTTTTTTTGGCAAGATTTTTTTCAGAAGAGGTATACCCTTGCCTTCTTCTGAGGCTGAGATAATGTGACTTGCCCAAGATCACCGAATGGGTTTTCATGACCAAGCAGGGATCTGAATGCTGATCTCCAGAGTCCTAGCTCAACCCAAGCCACTACACCGTACTGGGGCCATTTCTGCACTAGACTGTTATAGCGCTATCATTCCATTTGCAACATCCTATGGAATCCTGGGGTTTGCAGTTTTGGGAGGGGCCCTGGAATGATAGCGCTATAAGAGTCTAGTGCAGAAATGGCCTGGGTCTTATGGTGGCAGACCCTCCAATATTCCACAGGTGAAAACCAAGATAGAATCATAGAATCATAGAAATGTAGAGTTGGAAGAGACCACATGGGCCATCCAGTCCAACCCCCTGCCATGCAGGAACACCCTCAAAGCACTCCCGACAGATGGCCATCAAGCCTCTGCTTAAAAACCTCCAAGGAAGGAGACTCCACTACACTCTGAGGCAGCATATTCCACTGCCAGACAGCCCTGACCATCAGGAAGTTCTTCCTGAGCTTCAGGTGGAATCTCCTTTCCTGCAGCTTGAATCCATTGCTCCTTGTCCTGGTCTCTGGAGCAGCAGAAATCAAGCCCTCTCCCTCCTCTACATGGCATCCCTTCAAATATTTAAACATGGCTATCATGTTCCCTCTTAACCTTCTCTTCTGCAGACTAAACATACTCAGCTGTCTAAGTCTATCCTCATAGGGCATGGCTTCCAGGCCTCTCACCATTTCGGTCGCCCTCCTTTTGACTTGCTCCAGCTTGAGGTCTAACCAAAGCAGAGTAAAGTGGTACCAGTACCTCCCTCGATCTAGACACCATACTCCTATTGATGCAGCCGAGAATTGCATTGGCTTTCTTGGCTGCCGCATCACACTGCTGACTCATGTTCAGCTTGTGGTCTATTAAGACTTCTAGATCCCTTTCACACGTACTGCTATCCAGTTGCTTGTGGGTGGTCAAGCAACATCAGTGTAAGATCAACAAGGCAAAAGTTATTAATGAGGAAGAACAGAAAAGCTAGGACAGGCTACAGCAGTTGCTTTTACTTGAGTCAACAGGGAAGGGCAAAATTCTGCCCCCTTCTTTCCTCTCCCCCCTGCTAAATAATTGAGTAGAAACTACTTGTGTACCTTGAACTCAGTTTGCTGCAGTTGAATTAAAGGAGAAAGTGAGAGGAGTAAAAAGAATCTGAGACATTTTAAAAGCAACTGAAAAAAGTAAGATAACAGAAGATTAATCAGGACTGTCCCTGACAAACTGGGATACTTGGAGAGTATGGTTGAGGATGCTGTCTTGTTCCCATTGTTTAAGAAATATTCAGCTGCTGATCCAGTCATCTACTATACGTGAAATGAAGACAACAATATCATGTCCTTGCTTCAGGCAGTGAAATATCTTGGGCTGACTCTGCCTTCAACTGTCTGCTGAGCTTTTAGCTCCCTTTTTTTAATGTAATACCAGGGACTGTGCATTTTCAGGTATGCTTTGATAACAGTGGTGGGAATTCTGTGACTGATAAGCCCCATACCGCCCTAGAGGTCATGTGTATTCTTTGGTTCCTCACCTCCACACTCCTCAGATTCCCAAATTGAAAGGGAAAAAAAGAAAACAGCATTCACACTCCTCACAATGTCTGGCAGGAAATTATCACAAGGGGTGCCATTTCTGGCACTGTTTGGGGACCAAAAACCAGCTAAAAATCACACTGAAAACTGACCAGAAGCGACCATAACATCATTTCTAATTATTAAAAAAAGGACTGTGGTGTGAGTCAGGAGAAGTCAGCAATGCCCCTCCAGTTCTCCATGTGTGCCCAACCCCTGCTTTATAACTTGTAAAATCTGAAAGCAGAGATTCTTGGATGTTTAAGATCAGATCTGATCTCAGTCTTTGGCCATTTCTGCCCTACACTGTTATAGTGCTATTGTTCCGCTTTCAACATGCAGTGGAATCCTGGGATTTGCAGTTTAGAGAGAGGCATTTAGCATTCTCAGCCAGAGAGCTCTTTGTCCCCAGTAAAGCACAAACCCCAGAATTCCATAGGATGATGAAAGTAGAATAATAGTACTATAACACTGTGGTGCGGAAATGGCCTTCATCTCTTCTCTTCTTCGGTTCTACACAAGCTGATTTGTGGTGGATTCCAGTAGCTTCCTCCTCTCCTTCTTCCCTGCCTCCCACAAAGCTTCTAACAACTTCCCTCCTTCTGTCTGCAAACCACTACCTGCCCTCCTTTCAACAACTTAAGAGCCACCATGGCACAAAAGAGGAAGAGGTAAGAAACAGCTGCCTTTCCGCAGGGCTCTTCAATCTTCGAGGAAATGACATCCCTTACACGCCTGTCTTCTTCGCTTACACGCTTCTCACCAAGACGAATATCAGGTACTTGACCTCCCCATGTCATATCGAGCAGTCTAGTTCATATTTTCCAGATGAGACCTGTACCAAAATTTTTCAGCTTGGAATTCTGTTCAGGGTTCTAACCAGGGCCTTTTCTAGGATAGTCCGTTCCCATTTTCTTGTAGGCCATTTCCACACTAGACTGTTATAGTGCTATTATTCCACTTTCAACATCCTATGGAATCCTGGGGTTTGCAGTTTAGAGAGGGGCCTCTCCCTACACTGCAAACCCCAGGATTCCATAGGATGTTGAAAGTGAAATAATAGCACTATAACAGTCTAGTGTGGAAATGGCCTTAGTTTCCTCCTCTTTTCCCTGCAGAGACATCAGCAGCTCTGGCAACTGAGGATATTCAGTCTTCACTGACCTATTTTATAAGGAGATATATATATACACACATGCGCACATACACACACACATTCAAATTTATATAAACCTGTTAAGTGTTGTCCCTACCTGAACATTGTTTTGTGTTTCTACAAACCTTGTGGTTTCTCCAAGCCTACTAATACCATCTTCTTTTGAGTGAGTGTTGACATTGCAGCTATACAAATAACTTGATTCACTTCTGAAGCTGGGAAACAGAAAATTATAAGACCCTCTGTACATGCTCAAAAGCACTGTGTTATTGTTTCATACAGTTTGGAATCAAGTGATAGGGAAATGTTTTCCCCAAAACAGGAAAAGGGAGATGTTGCAGACAATGCTAATTTTAGAATTTAATTCTTTCGTGGATAATGATGTGTCCATCAGTAGCTACCTAATATATAAAAGTCAAAGTTTGCAAGTCTGTTTGTGTCAGGCAGGCAAAGACCTCATATGATTGGCTTCCTGTGAAGATTCTATGGAATCCTGGGGTTGGCAGTTTAGGGAGGAGTCTTTAGAGTTCTCAGCCAGAGAGCTGTTAGGCCTTGCTGGTTGCTATGGAGATAAGGCCTAACAGCAAGAAGGAGGAGGACAGTGTATTCCCTCAGAAACCAAACCTCTGTATGTTAACAACTCTGAGTACAGATTGGATTGGGGGATATAGGGGAAAGTTACAGGTACTGAACAATACAGTTTGTGGAATTAGAGACACAGGATATCAAATCTATGTATTTCAACAGTATCTAATTCCTAAAGTAAGGTAAGGTAATTCTTAAGGTATTTCTAACAAGTGTTACCTATGAGAAAATAAAATCCTGGGCAATGCTGGGTAAATATGCTGATTAGTAATAATAGCTAGGGCCCATGTTCAGAGGCAATATACGTCTCATCTTTAGGTGCTGGAGTCCAGTGATGGCTGTTCCATGCATATTTGCCTATAAGATACAGGAGGCTTCTGGCTGACTTTGTTCTCAAAACCTGAAAGAATATTACTTGAAACTTTGAACCTAAAGGGAACTTTGAACTCACCTGGCAACACACACCTTTATTTCCTTAGTGAGGAAAGGAGTCACTTATCAATTAGTTAATGCAGGTGGCAGGAACAGGGGGGAAATGATGAAAGAGCCAATTTTAAACCAGATATACATTGAAGCCAACATGCATCTTACCTTTGAATTATGGGAGTGAGAACTTGAAAAGAAATAATCCAGTTGTCACAAGCACAGATGGATCTGTGTAGTAACGGTGGCTCGTATTAAAATAACTTGGCCTTTTGCAAACAAGACAGAAAAAGAGTCTTTACATAGAAGAGCCTGTCTATTCTCATTAATAGTCAGTATTATATTTGCATCTATTTTAGACTAGCTGTAGCACCTACTGTTGCTTGGAGAATCGTTATCCATTGTTAACGACCATCCTGTTTCAGCTGTTCTCGGGAATAAGTGTCTCTACTGAGACAGTCTTCACATTATACATCAGATTCAGTTGTCCTTGAGGGAGCACCCCTCCCCTAATGGACTGCAAGACATACTTCTCTATGTGAATGAAAAAATATTTGGGGTTTCTCCCCAGAACCCACCAAAAGTGAATTCCAGTATGCCATGTAGCTGATAGTTTATGTTAGACAATCCTCAAAATACTCGCCAAATTTGATGAAAATTCATCCAGGTATTTACTCATGATGAACAAAGGACATTTCCGCACTAGCCTGTTATGTTATTCCACTTTCAACATCCTATGGATGTTAGGCCCCTCCCTAAACTGCAAACCCCAGGATTCCATAGGATGTTGAAAGTGGAATAATAGCACTATAACAGGCTAGTGCAGAAATGGCAAAAGAGACATATGGAAATTTACTTTTATTTATGTTTTTCAATTTTTTAAAAAGCTGAACTGATCTTTCAAACGATGTGCCGCAGCACTCTCTCTGAATAACTCTCTTAGGAGCCCCCAAAATGAATTTCCTGTAGACCAAGTAGCCTGTATTTTAAGTCATGCCCTCCAAATTTGGTGAAAATCCACACAGCCATTTTCGCTTGACACAGTGACAGACAAACAGACACAGAACTTTTATTTATAGATGAAGTGAAATATGGAACATGTCCAATGACCATTTTTGGACCTCTCCAGGAAAAGTGACAGCAATGCCTAAAATAAATTCTTTGAACAACTCCTCATTTTTAAACAAGCCCACTCCACCATCGCAGCCTGTGAAATTTACTTTTTGGAGTATAACTCCCAGAAACCCCAGGCATCATGGGCTGTGCCATGCCAGCTGGGGAACACTGTAGTTCAAAAAAGGTAACTTTTCTGAGATCATGCTACCCCTAGAGCCAGCCTGATGTAGTAGAAAAAGCTGCCTTCCCCAGCCTGTTGCCCTTCAAATGTGTAGGGCTGTAGCATGTCTGGAGGATGCAAGCTTAGAAAAGGCTGGCATGGAGTGTCAGACCCAGGTTCAAACCCCTGCTCAGCCACGAAGTCACAACTTCTTAGCCTAACTTACCTTGCAGAGTTGTTGTGAGGAAAGACTCACTAAGTCCACTGTCTCAAATTTCTTAGAAAAGACATGAGAGATGGCCATTTCTGCACTAGCCTGTTATAGTGCTATTATTCCATTTTCAACATCCTATGGAATCCTGGGGTTTGCAGTTTAGGGAGGGGCCTTAGGCTAGTGTGGAAATGGTCATGGAATAGTCACTTTCTGTCCTTCCACCGCACATCTTTCTGACCTGCTTTGATTTGCCCTCAGTCTGTTTGTGAATCAGAGCCGGCTGAGTAAGGATGCATCCCAAGATCTGGCTGCTGGGTGCCCAGGGACCCTCTGTGTGGTGTTAGAAGAATATGAGCAAGTGAGTGAGAGCCTGAGAAGGTACGCTCAGCAGGATGGTGTTCGTGTCTGGATTGGAACCGAGTATACCACTCTTGGGCTGTACAGAGAAATCCCTCCGGTAAGATGAGCAACAGGAGCAGGAGTGATTAATCTTGTTCTGAATTGAAAAGATTTTTTTGTGTTGGGGGAGCACTTTCCTGTGGTGAGTGGGCTAAGGGCACAGGACAGAGCCAAACCAAAAGATCTGGGGCAAGATGCAAAGAATTACCATTAGCAATCTGGACATTTTCCCCACTCAGAACAGGCCAGGCATGGCTCAGTTCTCTGCATGTCTCGTTGGAGGTAAGCCCCAGCACAACAACTTGCTTGGTCTCCAAAGCAAGGCTCAGCTCCATCACACAACAGAGGACGCACAGATAAAACATGGAGAAGGAGGGGACCTGTAAGAGAACCCTTGAGAAGAAAACAGGAAGGGTACAAAGCTGTGCCACCATAGTGAAGAGCAGAATAGGAAGCCCGATGTATTTTACCCATGCTCCAGGTTGGCAGCAGGAGTTGGGGCTTGAGCAAGATATCCTAAAGTCTGAAAGTCCCAGTCCAGTCTCTCTCTATGCCCCCTGAGTGATCCCACCATCTCTTTACCACTGTCTCAGCTTCCAGTCCATTAGCCCTTTCTACCTGGGCTTCATCAATGCCCAGAGAGAGACAGCACAGAATATAAAGCATTACATGATTGGTTATGTAGTAGACCCAGAGCTCACCAAATCAGAGCACCAGGACATTTTGATTAAAAAGGGTGATTATGGCATGTGCCACTCTCACCCCACTCACCCCCATGAGGTTAGGCCATTTCTGCACTAGGCCTCAAAGGCCCCTCCCTAAACTGCAAACCCCCAGGATTCCATAGGATGTTGAAAGTGGAATAATAGCACTGTAACAGTCTAGTGAGGAAACGGCCTTAGTTTGCAGTCCTGTCAGTGGATTTTCCTCACCAGAGTGCACATGTAAAGGATGCTGGAGTGGCTTCATTTGGAAGGGGCAGCTCAAGCTGTTTAGCTTTATAAAACCTGTTCCCTGTCAAGAGAAAAACTGCTTGATCTAGTTTGCTGATACAGATCAGCACAGACTGTCTGTGGTTTTGGATTCTTCCTGTGGGCTTGCCTAGGGGGAATGGCAGAATGAGCATCTCCACCTCAAAATCCATTGTCCACAATCCCCAAGATAACCCTATCCCACATTTTTAAGGGTTAATCTACCAACAGTCAAATTTTACCCAGCACCAGGTTTGTGGGAACTGCCACTTAACAGGAAGCCGCATGACCAGAGAGGAACCATGTAAAGAGTTCTGTGACGGATGGCCAAGGCCAGTCTCCAGCTGGGCTGCTTGCAGGCAGGTGCATCCCTCAGGAGGCCTGGGAAAAGCCTGTGAACACAGCTCTGTCTTTCCTTTCTCACAGGAAAATCTCCTTGAAGAAGATTATTCTCCTGTCATGATCACCAAGGCAGCCAAGAACTCCAGGGAGCAGGAGCTGCTGCGGGCTGCCCACGTACGTAAGGTCACAAAAGGCAGATAAGGGCCACTGTGGTTTTGTGACCTGTGAGTTTAGAACCAGAAGCAACAGCAGGAACCTACACAAATAAGGGCCATTTCCGCACTAAACTGCAAACCCCAGGATTCCATAGGATGTTGAAAGTGGAATAACAGCACTATAACAGGCGAGTGGGGAAATGGTCAAGGGTGGGAAGCCTGCACCCCTCCAGATGTTATTAGACTACAATTTCTATCATTTGTGGCCACTGGCTTTGTTGGCTGGCACTGACGGGAGATGCAATCCAGCAACATCTGAAGAGATACAGGCTCCCAAGCCCTGAAGTAGAGGGCTTCAGGGAGGAACAAGGCTTCCAGATTCATCAGAACTCCTCATCAGACCGGACAGTAAGCAAAACACAACAAAAAAGGAAGGATGATAAGAGGGAAAAGGTTGCTAATTTCACACCCACAACACACAGATGCTCATTTTATTCCTACAGAGTTCCATATTTGAATTCACAAGGATAATTACAGGCATCAAGGACATTTATTCATCATTTCAAAGTTTCAACAAATGAGGTATAGAAGTGGAAATAGATTCTGAGGCTGAACTTCTTTTAAGTCTTCTTGCCTCACATTCATACAATCACAGAATCATAGAACCATAGAGTTGGAAGAGACCACAATGGCCATTGAGTCCAACCCCTTGCCATGCAAGAACAAACACTCAAAGCACCCCCAGCAAATGGCCATCCAGCCTCTGCTTAAACACCTCCAAAGAAGGTGACTCCACCACACTCCCAGACAGCATATTCCACTGTTGAGTAGCTCTGACTGTCAGGAAGTTCTTCCTGATGTTTAGGTGAAATCTTCTTTCCTGTAGTTTGAATCCATTGCTCCATATCCTAGTTTCTGGAGCAGCAGAAAACAAGCTTGCGCCACCTTCAATATGACATTCCTTCAAATATTTAAACACGGTTATCATCTCTCCTCTTAACCTTCTTTTTGTCAGGCTAAACATACTTAGTTCCCTAAGCCTCTCCTCATAAAGCATGGCTTCCAGACCTTTTAGTATTTTGATTGCCCTCCTCTGGACACATTCTAGCTTGCCCCGGCTGTGTAAAAAAACAGGCAGAACAGTGGGACTGGTGGGATCAAAACCACAACATAGGACAAAATGGCGCTGATTTTTTCATCACAGTCCCCATGCCCTCATCCTCACATACTGACACAAAGAAATAGCCAAAGAATTCTGCTTTCTTTCTTTATTTTCTCTCACAGGTTCGAGATGCTGTTGCAGTGATTCGATACTTGGTCTGGCTGGAGAAGACTGTCCCCACAGGCTCTGTGGATGAGATCTCTGGTGCACGTTATGTGGACCAGTTACGTAGGTCAGTCTAATAAGGACAACACCTCTGAGTTGTCCTTAAATGAATAATAGCCACACACACAAAAAAGCAGCATTAACATGATGTAGTGTGCAAAGTTATACATTAGATTTTAGTTGTGAAATAGCAGCCAACACAAGTATGACCTGAGGGGTTTGGGTCCAAATCTCTTTTCTGTCACCATGCAGACTCAGTGGCAAATTGTGGTAGTGCTGTTTCTTGAAGTGTAAGTCGTGTTTATGATGACACTTCCTATAAACAAGTCTTTAAGGAGAGACCAAAACACTCAGGCAATTTGTAGATCTAAAATAGATTGAACAACATGTGGCATGATAGCACACACCTCTTGAACCCTGAAGAAGGCATCTTTGGATTTAGGTTGCCATTTGGGGGCCAACTGGGGGGCTGGAGCAAAAGGGAGAGGCCCACTGGATGACTGAAAAATGGCCTTTGGACCTTCAGAGCAATATTAATTTTAAAAAATTAGCAGTGTGCAGAGGTGGGGAAGGGTTTTCTGTGCTGTGGCAACCTGGTTATGGAATATTCTCCCCTGAGAAGTCTGATGAGGGCCAATGCTGGCTTCGTTCCCATGCCAAGCGAAAACATGGCTTTTTATCAAAGGCTTTTGGGGGGATATAACAATTTTGTCCAACTCTGGACTGACATGTTTTAAAAATTGTTGTAGAATGCTAGATTGTTTAACAAGTTTTCAGACTGTTTCAATTACTTCTGTGTTAAATGTTTAAATACTTCTTAATTGTTTAATTGTTTTAAATGTATTTTATTTGTATGCCACCCAGTGGCGTAGCTAGGGAGGACGGTTTACCTGGGCAGCACTTTTTTGCGGGTGCCACTGCTTGGATGCCCATCTCGAAAACTCTCTCTCTTTGCACCACCTGGATGCCATCCCATCTAAGCTCAGCCAGGACCGGGAACTGAACTTGGCCACACGCCACCCTTACCTATCTGCACAGAACCTCCGAGTGGTGCACGTTGCCTGCAGCTCAGCAGACCAGCTCTGCCCACCAGGCCATACCCACTGGATGGTTCCCCCAGTCATTGGGCAGCTCCCAGCCTGCCAGCCTGCCCTTTCCAGTCTGGCCCTCAGTTGTATCGGATTTCTTACAAAGCTGTTGTAGCGCTATGATTCCACTTTCAACATCCTATGGAATCCTGGGGTTTGCAGTTTCGGGAGGGGCCGGCTAGCCCCTCCCGAAACTGCAAACCTCAGGATTCCATAGGATGTTGAAAGTGGAATCATAGTGCTACAATAGCCTTGTGCAGAAATGGCCGTAGTCACCCTGCCCCCCTTGCTGCAGTTCCACTGCCAGGAGGAAAGGAAGCAGCACAGCTTGGAGAAGGCAGGAGGGTGGGGGAGGGCAGGGTGAAGGGGCTCAGGAGGTCTCCACTGGGGATGACTCAGTGCTCTTTCCAATCTTTTCCCAAAGCCAGTGGGTCCATCCTGGCAGTGGCACAGCTGGGGGAGAAGGTCGTCCGACCAGGGCAGCAAAAGCTCTAACTATGCTACTGATGCCCCGCCCCCGGAGATCTTGTGATATAGGGAAGGATATAACTATTTAATAAATGAATAAACAACATACATAAGCATGGCACTTTTGGTGAGGGAATGACATCATCCCTGCTAATCAAAAAGTCCTGGTGCTTGGAGCCTACAATCCCTGACTCCACCATACCGTTGTTGAAGCAAGTTGCTGTCTCTTGCCTTGCAGAGAGTAAACAGAGAAATCAGAAGACATCTTTTATAAATTAGGAGACATCTTTTATTTTTCTTCACAGGGAAGAGCTCTACTGTCATGGGCCAAGTTTTGAAACTATCTCTGCCAGTGGTCTGAATGCAGCTCTGGCTCATTACAGGTACTTGATATAGAAATGGAAATCTGGGGAATATTTGGAAACTGGTGGCGGTTCCCTGTCACTTTACCTTCTTCCTAGAGATGGCAACCTCACGCTTTCTATGCTGGACAAGGAAGCAAGCATTACAGGAAGGAAGAGCCAGGTATCAGTCATACAAACCATTCAGAAGCATTGGGTGTCTCTCCCTCTTCATATAAAAGCCAGCAATTCAACTGCCTCCTTGCATTTTCCATAAAAAACAGTTTAAAATTGGCCTTGTTAAAACTGAAAGCAATGCCTATGTGTATATGACCTGAGAATACCACATAAAAAGGACTTTTCCTATGAAATTACTGAGAATGTAAACTATACCCAGCTGGAAGGACTCTGTACCGAGAGGAGAGGATTAGTAATTCTTTCCTCAAATATTTGTTTCCTTCAACCCATTTACAGGGACCCTATGGTGAACGTATCACAAGGTTTTCTTGGCATGCTTTGTTCAGAGGTGACTTGCCATTGCCTCTCTCTGCGGCTGAGAGAATGTGATTTTATTATTTATTTGTATCCCGCCTCTTCAGCAAATCACATTCTCTCAGCCTCAGAGAGACATAGAACCAGTGTGGTTTTTTTGGCTGAGTGGGGATTTGAACCCTGGTCTCTCAGAGTCCTAGTCTGACACTCAAAGTCTGACACCATTCTGGACCAAATATAGCTTGTGGTTTATGTACATGTTGCCTGAGCAAGTTTGTCTTATGCTTCACTAACCTAAGAACCTTCCTAGATACGGTTTCTTGTTTTCTTTTTCCTGTTGAGCAGACATCTCTAAGAAGCTACCTGCCTGTATGATTAGGCAAAGTGAGGCAGTTTTCTCAGAAAGCAGAGGTGAGATGTGGCAGCAATGTGCTGGTGCACAGGGTTTTGTGCCATGTGGCCTGCCCTGCATTTCCTAAATAAGCTTGCTGCCTTTGTCAGCTGCAATGAACGATGCTTTCCCGTTCCAAATGGCCTTTGAAGATAAAAGGGGAGAAGGTGTCATCTTCTTCTTTGCCCCAGACAGCAAGTTTATGAGGCCAGTGCCACCAGGAAGCCCCTTCCCTTGATGGCAGTAATTTCCACTCATCTTTCCCCCAGCAACTGTTATTCAAGAACGTGGTTCTGCTGTGGAGTTAATTTACACAGATGTGATGCCAGCCACCATTTTCGATGGCTTTAAAGGAGTCTGGACACTTCCAGGAACATAAGGCTGTCAGTGGCTACTAATCACAATGGCTATACATTACCTTCTGCATCAAGGGCAGTATTCTTCTTATTACTAGTCACTGGAGAACACAAGTGGGAAGATGCTACTGACTTCATGTCTTGGCTTTCTACTGGAGCCCCTTGTTGGCCACTGTATGTGGGATTAAGAGTCTGTGTGTCTTTCTTTATGGAGGACCGTACTCTGTTTGAAGGGACTCTCGGTTTGAAGTTCTGTCTGCTTCTAATCCAACTTAAAGTTAACCATACGGAGGAAAAGCCAAGGGGCCTTGAAGCTGCCCCCTGGCAGCAGACTGAGTAGACACACAAGTTAGCTCACCACAATCCTCCCCACCATGGTGGTAAGATGTATTCTATTTCTATTGAATTTAATCTTTCTCTGTTTCCTGAAGTTTCCTTAATATTAGAGCAGGGATAGGCAACCTGTGGCTCTCTAGATGTTGTTGGGTTTCAACTTCCCACAGTCCTAGCCATCATTGTTAACAGTGAAGGATCATAGGAGTTGTGGTCCAAAAATTCCTGGATGGCCCTAGGTTGTCAATACCTGTTCTAATAGAGGAACGTCACTGCCTTGTCTTATTCTTTTTTGTTTTCCCTCCGGGGCTGCTGGCCATTGAAGGCAAGCTGAGAAGAACCAATGACCAATCCTGGTCATCTTCAAAGCAGCTTTTCATGTCTTCTTTCTTCTTTCAGCCCATCCAACACTACCAGCAGAAAGCTGACTGTGGATGAAATGTACCTGCTGGACTCTGGAGGCCAATATCTGTGCGTATGAAGAGCCTGCTGTATCACTTTTCAGCCAGGCTCAGCTCTTTGCTTTTGACAGAAGGATTCTTGAGACTTCCTCACAAGCGGCATTCTGGGTGTATCCAAACAGTAGTTTTACTTTGATTTACACACTGCTTTCTCAAAAAGCTTTTTTTTAAAGCAACGTACACATAGGTATGAGAAAGAATGTTGTCCATTTTGTACCTTGATTTTTTTTAAAAATCCAAATTTGCCAAATTTGCACTTCCTACATCAATATGCAGACTGGAATACAGTTACTTTTTAGTAGGCTTGTCAGAATTTTGTGATGAAGTTCAGCAAGCAAAAGAAATGCATTTATTAGGGAGACAGGCACATAATATTGTATATAGATGTAGCAAATGGAGAAATCTCTTTGTCAAAATGTTTGCAAAAAAAAAGATGAATTGCATACCAATGTGTGTATTAGGAGAAATCCACATGAAACTGTGTGCAGATTTTCATGCAATTTGTAAAACATTGCACATGGTTGCTGAAGCAGAGCAAAAACAAATGGAAGAGTAGAAGATGAGAAATGGAGACAAACAAAAGGTTTTCCTATTTCTGTATAAAATATAAATATAAGGAGAATGAAATGCAGACTAAGCAAAATAATCTGATAAACTGTTTCTGATACATCAGGTATCAAATTTGCTCCTTGGAGAAAGAACAGGATACAAATGCAATATATATATATATATATAGAGAGAGAGAGAGAGAGAGAGAGGAAAAAAGCATTACATTTTCAGCATAAATACAGTAAGTAGAAAAAAAGCCTCAAGTGGCACTTAGGGACATTTGTAGAAACAAATTACTTTATTTGCTTCCTAAAGCAGACATGGAGTAAGGTAGGTCTCTTCAGGAAAGGGCCTCAGTGTTGTAAAGGAAAAGCTGCTGTCCTGGAAGTGTCTGCCATGGGGTCCATTGAATATACACGGCACAATTTTGGGAAAGTGAAGGGAGCTCCTTTTATCACACAGCATCTGCCAAACCTCCCTTTGCTTTTCTCTTTCTCTGGCAGAGATGGAACAACAGATATAACCCGAACTGTCCACTGGGGGGAGCCCACAGCTTTTCAGAAGGTAATGCTTCCTCCAACATCAGCTTGAACTGCACACCTGGGGAACTCCCAGGAGCAGCCACAGACCATGCCTTCCAGCTTCCTGGCTGCTGTATTTTCCCCAGGTTCCTCTGAGTAGTTTTGCCTGTTGCTATTTCAGTGCCTTCAGGATAGCCTTGGAACAGCAGGGGGATTGCAAGTGCATCAGGACGAAGTCACTTTGGGCACAATCTCTCAGTTGCCTTGCTCTATGAAACGTCTCTCTGTGTCTGTGCCTTCAGGTCACTTGAAATTTAATAGGATTTTCATAGGCAAGGAACACTGAGAGGTGGTTTTGTGAGTTCCTTTGTCTGAAATATAGCCTACCGCATTGGTATTTTTCACAGTCTCCCAGTACTAACCAGGTCTGACTCTGGGATCTGGTGCCTTTAGGTCCCTGCTACTCTATTAGGCCCCTGCTCCATCCACCCAAACAGCAACCAAGCCACACCATGTCTCTGTTCCCTTGTAGAGTCCACATCTCTCTCACTTTGGGACCAAATGAGAAGTGGTATGTAATATTTTCACTAATGGTGGACAACTCTTGTTCTCCAGACAGACTGCAACTCCTCTTACTCCTGTCAACGGATGAGGAGGGTTTTGTAGTGCACAATGAGCAATGAATTCCAACTACAGGAAAAGAGATTCCACCAGAACCTCAGGAAGAACTTCCTTACAGCCAGAGCTATTCGGCAGTGGAATATGCTGTCCCAGTGGAGTGTGGTGGAGTCTCTTTCTTTGGAGGTTTTTAAACATAGGCTGGATGGCCATCTGTTGGGAATGCTTTGATGTGGATCCCTGCATGGCAGGGGGTCAGACTGGATGGCCCCTGGGGGTCTCTTCCAACTCTAAAATTCTATGCATCCGTGGGTGGTCACAAATCCCTTCTCTCTGTTAGGGTCATCAAGAACCAAAGGTTTTGCCTAAGAGAAACCAAAATATATGGTAGCTGTTTTGTTTATTATACTGAACTGAAGTTCTGCTCTCTGCCCAGCAGCTGGCTTTGCATAGTGTGGAAAGAAATGAAATGTTTAGTAAAACCCACTGTGATCTTTTACAGCAGCCAGGAAATCCCTCCCCCTTTTTTAAAGTTGAGGAAGAGAATAATTTGGGGGAAAAAATCTGAAAATTCTGGGTGAACTAACTCTTGTGGTAAAAAGCTCTTAAAAGAGAAGCATCCCCGCCCTTGCTGGATTTATCTTATTTAAACCGGGGGTGAGGAAACTTTGGGCCTCCAGATGTTTTGGATTAGAACTCCACAGTCCATTACCATAGGCCACACTGGGTGGGGCTTCTGGGAATCTGCATCCAAAACATCTGGAGGACCAAAATTTCCACCCCCTTAATTTAAACGAAGGGTGAAGAACCTTAAGGCCCCAGATGAACAGCTACTCTACTCATGACTCACTATTACCTGAGCTAGAGTTAATGAGGAATCCAGTAACATCTGGAGGACCACAGCCTCCCTGGCCCTTGGTTTTTCTGTGACTTGTGGTTTGGCTCACTTATACAAGTCATCTGAGCCTGTTGCTTTGTTAGAATATCTTATAACCCACCTGCTCTCTTCTTAGGATTCACTTTGTTGCCTACTCTTTGGGATTCTCTAGCTCTGGATTTCCTGCATCTAATACAGTGTTGAATTAAATGGTCTCTGAGCACATTCCAGTTCTATGACTATGAACTTGGCTCATCCTTTAACATTCCAAATCCCTCTTTCCTTTTTTTTTTTTTTAAAAAAATCTTTTTTCTTCCACATCTTAGGAAGCCTATACACGGGTGCTGATGGGAAATATTGACCTGTCGAGGCTCGTCTTTCCACCCAGAACATCAGGTGAGGATCTCTCTGTGTGTAGCAACCAAGAGAGCAAAAAGAGGTAACAGATGGCCCTGGCAGATTGCATGTTGCCTGAATTTTGTCAACAAACCAGGAAAACCCCATTTAGAATAAGCAAAATGCTTGCTTCAAATGGGCCTTTGTTGATTTTGCCAACAGTTGGATGCAGCCCACATTGGGCCACAGGGCACCAAAACTGGGCCGCAGGCTCACCAAATGTCCTCACCTCACTTTATAGCAATTACCAACTGACTGGATCTAAACTGTTGAGAGGGCTTCTACAGGAGATGGGAAACAAAGGGGAAATAAATAAATAAATAAATAAATAAATAAATAAATAAATAAATGTCTTCATGAGACCCCTGTGGATTTTCACAACTGCTGCATTTTGACTTTTAGGGAGAATGGTGGAAGCCCTCGCTCGAAAGCACCTATGGGAAGTTGGACTCAACTATGGTCATGGCACTGGCCACGGCATCGGCAATTTCTTGTCTGTTCATGAGTGTAAGTGACATGATGGGTTAGGTCTGCTCTGCTCTTCAGTAACAACAGCCCATAGGGGAGCTCTTGAGAACAGCCAATGTGGAAACTCTATCAGAATTCAGACAGAAGATGAATTCTGCAGTCCATCTAAACCAGGAACATGGGCGAATATCAAGCTCAGAATCACAGAATCATACAGTCACAGAGTTGGAAAGTAGCCAAAGGGCCAATTAGTGAAACCCTCTGTCATACAGGAATGCGCATCTAAAGCACTCCTGAGAGCTGCACATCACACCTCTGTTTAAAGACTTTGAGTGAAGGATGGTCTACCACGATCTTAGATAATCCATTTCACCATCAAACAGCTGCTATTAGAAATTTCTTCTTGAGAGTTAGGCAGAATCTCTTTTCTTGCACTTTGATTTGTGCCCTAGTCCAGAGTACCAGAAAACCAGCTTGCTCCTCTTTTAAATAGTATCCCTTCAGATACTTATATAGTTACCATGCTTCCTCGCAGTCTTTTCTTCTTCAAGCTAAACACACACAGCTCAAATTGTCCCCCGCAGGGCTTGTTTTCCAGATCTTTTACCATCGTGGTCACCCTCCTCTGAACATGTTCCAGTTTGTCCATATCTGTCTTCAATTATGGTGCCCCAAACTGGACACAGTATTCCAAATGAGGTCTGACCAAAGCAGAACAGAGTGGTGCTACTATTTACCTTGATCTGGACACTATAGTCTTGTTGGTGCAGCCTAAATAGCATTAGGTACAGCATTGTACTGTTGATGCATGTTTAAGATGGTCTACTAAGACCCATAGATTTTTGTCAAGCCTGGTGTCACCCATCCTGTATTCGGACATTTCATTTTTCTTGCCTAAATGTAGTACCTTACCTTTCTGCCTACTGAAATTAATTTGTTAATTTTGGCCCAACTCTCCAATCTGTTATGGTAATTTAGAATCCTGATTCTGTGCTTTGAGCCAGGGGTCTTCATCTGTGGTCCACAGACCCCCAGGGGCTTGAATAAATGTTATGAGCTTTTACAGTTCAGAAAAAAGAGAAAAAGAAAGGGAAAAAAGAAACAGACAGACAGAGACAAATATCAATTTCAGAAGTCTTTTGCTGATGATAGACATCTTTTATATTAAGTTTCACTAAAATATCTCAAACTGATCAAAAGTTATCTCGACAGAAAAAAAAATATGTACTCAGCACTTGCTACTTCTGTACGCAATGAGAATATGCAAGCAAATGAGGATGAGTGGCTGAGAGAAAACATGACATTTTTTGCTGCCACACATACAACCAGAAGCTGCCGTAAGTTAAGTCTTAGTGGTCTATGGCAACAAAAGCTATTTAAAGGAGATTCATGGTAAAGGACAGGTTAAAAACTGCTGCTCTGGGGCATTAGCTTATTGTTGTGTTGTGTCATCTCTAACTTATGGTAATCCTATCAAGTCATTTCCAACTTATGGTAGTCCTACCAAGAAAACCCTATCATAGGATTTTCTTGGCAAGATTGATTCAAAGAGAGTTTCCCGTTGCCTTCCTCTGAGGCTGAGAGATTATGAATTGCCAAAAGCCACCAGTGGTTGAGCAGGGATTTGAACCCTGGTCTCTCCGAATCCTAGTCCAACACTTACTCCAGTGAGCCAGCACAATTTAGTGGTATATTTCTTACCCCACCTAAAATGGCACTGGTAAATGGAAATTGATAAGTGTACTCTATATTTCTTCACCTGAGTCATTTATAAAAATGTTGAACAACACTAGGCCAAGGATAGAACCCTGTGGTACTCCACCACTCTCTGAGATGAAGAGGACCAATGGTGAGTACTCTTTGGGTTCAGTCCATCAACCAGTTACACATCCACTTAATAGTAGCCCACATTTTACAACTTTTCTAAAAATATTATGAGGGTCTTTCTGAAATTCAGGCATATTATATCCATAGCATTCCCCTGATCTGTCAAGCTTATAACTCTATATAAAGGAAAATCTGGGAATGTTCTCCTTTTCTTAGAAATGCAAGATCCATTCCCTGAAGCTTCAAAAATGGGTAGACATAAATTTAAGTTTGCCTCTCCACACACCCTTTGAATTTTCCACATGTTGCTGGGTTAGAACCTGGAACTGAAATAGACTTACAGGTGAGTCTCCATTTATGTCAAAGCTGAGTTCCTGGACTTGTGGTATAAACTGACATTGATACAAAAGGGGGGAAACTGTTCCATAGGGAATCACTGGAGACCAGGAGGATATATTCCTCATAAGCTGAAATAACCACAGAGTTAGTGATTATATTCAACCCAGCATCAGCACCAGACTATTAAAGCATAAAAAATCAGAGCTCACCTTTTCCAGGCTAGAGAAATGTGCAGATGCTCTCCAGGGAGACCAGAAGATATAACGACTGCTGATCTCAAGGGGGGCTGGCTGGGGTGAACTGGCTTGTCGTTAGATGACAGTTCTTCCTCAGAAGAGCACACAGACAGAAAGCAACTAATTGAAGTGGAGAAAGTATATCAGAGAGAGAGAGAATGCACATTATCTGTTGTATTTTCTGCACCAGGTACAGAGGGTAGAACAGGAGGAGAAATAGAATACTTCCTGTTATGCTCTCTCTAGCAGGCTTGCCAAATGAAGACAGCAGAGTCTAGTTGCATTCTCTTTCTCTCTCTCTCCTCCCCCCCCACACACACAGAAGAAAGGAAAAGAAACCTCTTCCAGTTACACCAAAACTCCAAGTTCCAGTTTCTTCCTCCATCTCACCCCTCCTTCTAAGCAAGCAACAGAAACCTCTTCCTTCCAGCAATGCCAAGACTGCAGTTGCTGCCCACCTCCATATCCTCACCCTAGGCAGGTAGAAGAAAACCTGTCCCATCATCTTTTCTTGCCATTCAAAACTCCACACCAAGACTGTCAAGAGCTTCGCTCTCTCATCTCACCCTCTTCCTTCTCTCAGTTCTTCCTCCATGCTCTCCCACTTCATTCAGCTGCACAGGTATGCTGGGATAGCTCTGTTTTCATGCTGAGCCATTTATTACTTGCTTACTTATTTATTTTTCTGGAGAAACATTGTAAATTTGAAATGTTGTAAACTGGAGCAACAGAAATAGAGATGGGCTTGTAACTGTCATTGTTATATGCAAGATATTCAAATACTGTGAAGGTGCAAAAATATTTTTATTGTGACACAAAAATTAAGGTAACAAGAAGAAACTGGTCAAGTTAAAGTGGATGAATACTTCTGCAAGGTTCTGTAGAAATTAAGAAGCAGGGCAGCCAGTGCAACTAAATCCAAGGACTGATTTTTAGTACCAGAGGTGATACCAAACCAATAAGTGTTTTTTTGTTTTTTTTTTGTTTTTTTGCATTAAAACATGTGTATTTTAAGCCACTTCAGAACTGTGACAAACATATAGCAGATACGCTGGCAACCCTTTCAAATGAATGATTAAGAACTTTCAAAAATCATTAATAAAACAAGCATGTAATTTCCAGGTGGTTGCAGCAAATAATGCTTCATCCAGACATGATTTGTGTTGATTTCTGTCCAATCATTTCATGTTGCTTCATGACACTTCTTGTCCCTCCCACACCCAAATGCTCGCTTGCTTTTTTTTTTAAGGACTTCATGAGAAAGGCAGAACGTTTCAGTTCACTGCGGGTGTCTTGCTTGTGACGTGTTCGATGAGGAGGTGTTTAACCCCTTCAGATCTCTCCAGATGGGTTTCCACACTGCCACAATTCTCATACAGTCTTCTTCTGTTTCTTCTCCAGGCCTCCATAATTTTTTTTAAAACTTTCTCTAGAGGAACAGTGCTGAGGTAGTAAACAATAATAGTACTATTGCTGTGTTTCTTGCACACACACAAATAAACCCACAAACAAACCAACACACACACATACCTCAAACAGTCTCTTCCAACGCCTAAGTTCACACAGGGAGTGAATGTTCATGTGGAAGAGGATATCTAGAACAGCACTGTAACAGTTAACCATGTTAGCCCTATGACTCTGGTGACTTTTTAAAAGTTAAGAAAAACAAACCTTCACACCTTAGGAGAAAAGCAATGTGTTCCTGTGCTTAGAAAAATCAGCCTTCATACCCGCATGCTAGTCAAGGGACAACTTAAGTGGAGAAGAACTTCCAGTGATGCCCTCTGTTTCCCAGTCTTGGAACTTCAACCCAAACTGAAACCAAGTAGTATGATGGGAGGGTTGATCTCAATGAGCACAAGAACCTATTGCTTTTTCACTAAGAACCTACACAGAGCTTTTTTTTTAAAAAAATGAAAAGTCTTAAAAGGAGACACGGGTGAAGGGAAGAGGTTGGGGAAAACCCTGAAAATAGTGGGGAGAGGGTTCGTCACACCTCTTTTATTTTCACTATTCACTTTTTAAAAAGAAAAAAAAAAGCCTCTTGGTAAGGAAGAAAATCCTTTGAAATATTATAGAAATAGAGGGGGGAAATATGTGATTGAAGAAAATGTCATTTGAAAATTATATATATATAAACAGCCCTCTTCTCCAATATTTGCATCATTAATTGAGTTCATAGTCCTTTCTCACACACACACACACACACACACACACACATTCCATCTGAGAATAGCAAAATTTATTGAGTTGGTTCTTGCAGTATAAGTAACTTGTCTCCTCTTCTCCAGGGCCTGTGGGCTTTCAGTCCAACAATGTGCCTTTGGACAAAGGCATGTTCACTTCCATAGGTAGGTGCCGCCTGATCTTCTCAGGTTCTAATGTCAGCCAGCCAGGCTCTCCAACCCTTGGCAGAAACTGTTGACTATTTTTCTTTCCTTCCTTCTTCTGGAACTTGATTCTCTTTATCCCACAATATACTAGCCCCAGGCTTCAAAGCTTTTGTCAGTTGGTGGATGTCCCCCTATTCCTTTCTTTTGGGGGACTGTTTGTAATGTTTGCTTGGATCTGCAGTAGAGCTCTTTCAAAAAAAATTTCTAAAAGTGATGGTTTGATTTTCTGAGATGGTCCTCTGTTTTGAAGGGCAAATTTTCTCCTCTCTTGAATTAGAAAAAAAAATTCTTGGAGCTATACTGTTACAGTGCAAAAGTGTCAGTTTAGTGATACCCGATAGTACTATAACTATAACAAATGAGAAAAAATAAAAAGGAAATCTCCCAGTTAAAAAGAAACCCACTTGAGAGTGGGAATAAAGCGTTGTAGCTAGTGCTGGGAATTGCCCCAAAATCATCTGGTACAACAGAAATGTTGTTTGGAGATTTTTGAGAATTGCAGCAACAGATTCCATGGTCTCCAGCAATCCGCTCACACATTTGCCCTGTCTGGAGGAGTCCCATGTTAGTCTTTTCAGTCTGCAAGAGAGTTTGGAAAAACTACATTGTTCGACCACAGTTCCCAGAATCACCTAGTCATCATGGCCACTGGACATTCTGGAAGTTTCAGTTGAAAGAAGTTAACTTTTCCAAACAGCAAATGCACATGGCAGTCTTGTGAGACATTATATCAGCCTTCGGCAATCAGAAGGCATCCAGATGTTTTAGACTGAAACTGACAAACATCTGGGTGGCACCTGGTTGAGGAAGGGTGATTTAAAGCCTCACATTCCAAACTGTTGCCCATGCTGGTTGGAGCTAATAGTAGTCAAAAGCAAAGAATCTTATTAAGCAAATTCCTGTGCCATTCTTTCATGTTGCAAAGAGATCAGGGTATCAAAAAGTCTTAGCCTTGCTGTGGTGGGAAAACTCCACTTCCTCACAAAAAAAAAAAAATTATTCCCAGGAACTGGGAGTCACAGAAGCCATCCAAAATTCTTTGCCCTTGAGCCTCATCTTTTGTCTTTCTCTTTTTATCTCTCTCTTTTGTTTTTCTCTCTCCAGAGCCCGGTTATTATGAAGACGCTGAATTTGGGATCCGTCTTGAGGATATTGCAGTTGTGGTAGAAGCACAGACCAAGGTGATGTTCCTTTGTCTTTGATTGGTCCAGCTATAGTATCTGCCCACCAATGGGTCATAGCAGTGCCTTGAACAGTCAGACTGGTCATTCTGAGCACAAGTGATCAGAGGCAACCCTAGTAGGTAGATGTGCTGCAACATATACTTAGGAATTTGGTATCCTGCCTGATCTTTCTTCCACTTCTGCCTAAGGACTTTGCTGTATGATCAAAGAAAGGGGTGTACCTTGCTATTTGCATCACAAACCCATATTCCCTGAGTCAGCGCCAATAACACATAAACAGAACATAGAAGACTATTATACTGTTGAAAGAAGAGGGAGTTCTTGTAAGACAATATCAACAGCAAGGCTTAGCAATAAATGTAACCTATAAATACTGTAAAGGCACCAGATCCCCATTTGATCTTGGAAGCTAACCAGCATCCGCCTTGCTTAGTACTTGGATGGGAGACTGCCAATGAATACTAGGTGCTGTACGCTATATTTCAGAGGAAGGAAGTAGTAAAACCACCTCTTAGTATTCTTTGCCTTAGAAAACCTTATGAAATTCATGGGGTCATCATAAGTCAATGGGGACTTGAAGGCAGATACACAGATAGTGGGGATAGGCAGAGCATAGATGTGGATCTTCTGGCAGATCTCTGAATGATTTTGCATAGATTGGCAAGGATTTCTACCCACCACAGTCCAAGCCACTTAAATTCTGGAAGTTTGGATTGATCACATGTGGATTGTGAAACAGGACTAGGAGCTTTTTCATTTCTGATACTCTAAACAAATGTATGAGTTCAGAATTCTTTAGTTCCAAGAGTATGTCTTTTTCACCAGACTCTGCCAGGTAGATCTACTTAGTGCTTTGCTCTAGTAAGGAGGAGAATTGATGCCACACTTGAAATTTGCCCACCCTTGGCCTGGAAGGTCTTCAGTGGAGAAGGGGGATTTTCCCTGAGTGCATTGACATCATTCACTGCCTTCTCCATACTTGCTCACCATAAACTTTATGACTAGCAAATTAAGTGTGTGAACTGAGAGCTAAATTAGATCTGATGCTAAAACAGGTCATGACAAATAATTATGTCTTTGAATTTTTTTTTCAAATTATCAATAACAGCAAGTGAGGAGGTGATGTAGAGCTGGACCAAAGAGCATATGGAGAGATTTAGTCTCCCCTCCCTGCATGCTGTTCTCCCAATAACTGCCCCATCCCATCTCTGCTATTAACTTTAAAAAGTGGTTTATAAAAACAATTTATTATGGTTTATAATGTCATGTTTAGTGTTATGCAATGTTTGGCTTTAAGAACAGTATTGCATCTGAGAAAAGATAAATATCCTCCCTATAGTGTTTTTGGCTTTTTCAGACAGATAAGTCACCCTTGGTAATCATCAAAGGGAAACTTGCATGTGTGAGTGAATCAAAATACTATGGAGAAAGGATTCATCTCCTAGAGGCAATGCTGTTTCAAGGCCAAGCTAGACATGATACTAAGCAAGTTATTACAAACCATGTCTCTAATGAAGTGAAGAACGAGCATGCCGAACATGCCTGCACATATAAGAACACAAATTTACCTGACGAGCACGAGCATTCACCAGGGCTAGACTAAGATATTTTGCTTCCTGTGGCAGAGCAGTACATCGCATCGTCCATTCATGCAAGTCAACATACTTAGGATCCAATGCTAGGGCACTTTTTTTGTCACATGAGACAGAAAATCTCACAAGTGTTCTTCCCATCCCTGGCAGTAAAACATACAATAATAGCTTAGTTAACGATTCGCTGTCATCTGATGAAACCCTAAGCTGACATCCTCTTGCCACAATAGTTCCATTCAGTCAACTGTTGAATGGTCAGTCAACACATAGATAAATCCAATGGATTCAATGGGTGTACTCTAGTCAGGACTTACAGAAGGTTTAGGCCCAAATCTACTCCCTGAATAGTAATAGTAGCAGCAGCAGTAGTAGTTGTTGTTGTTGTGTGCCTTCAAGTTGTTTCTTAGGGCAACCCTAAAGCAACCCTATGACAACCACCTTATTCTGCCTAACGGTAGGACTGAACCTGGTCTTCCTTTCTCTTTGTCTGTCACAGTACCCGGTGAGTGGCGAGCCCTACTTGACTTTTGACGTGGTGTCATTGGTGCCCTATGCACGGAATCTCATCGACATCACCCTCCTGTCTCAAGACCAGGTACGTAGGAACCAGAAGGAGGTCATAGGAAAGAAGGCAGGGGGCACAAAAGGAAAACCTGTCACGGGTTCTCCATGCTGCCTTTTTCATTTCTCTTTCTCAATCTCTGCAGATTCAGTTCATCAACAGCTACTATGAGTCCATCCGCAAGCGCATTGGCCCCGAGCTACAGAGACGCAACCTGGATGAGGAATACCAATGGCTGCAGCGAAACACCCAGCCACTTTCCCACTCCTCCCTGCTGGCTGCCTCCCTGGGTACCCTGGCTGTAGGCACTCTGACCTCTACCCTTTTGCCTGGGGCATAGAACTGAGTCTGGGGCTGCCTTGAAACTGTTCACCCCTGCATTGATGGCTGTTTCTCATTTGTGATCTCTCTCAAGCCCTTATCTTTAGCCTGCAGGCCCATCTCTGGCTTCTGAATATCATTGCTATCAAGCCTTCTCCTCCCGTCAGGTTTGAGGGCAAACCTTACCTATGTCTCCAGAGCTAGCACAAAAGATTTTGCTGCTGTAGGTAGAATAACAGAGAGTTCCCTCCACTTTCCAAAGTCTAGATGCCTGGTGTCTCAGGCCAGTCAACTTACTGTGGCATTTGAGGGACAGATTTCACAAGGGTCTCTTCCTTATCTGGGCAGTAATAATTATACATTAAGGAACTAACAGATTATTCCAAACCTGCTACAACTGTGAGATGACAACATCACTTTGTAATGACAGGATTGACTCTGCTGTTGTCTCCACCTCCCTTCAGATCAGGAAATCTACAAACATCCTGTGCGTTTCTGTCTAGAGAAGAAATGGAGAGGGTATAGAGGGGAGAAAGATGGAGGTTTTGTAGTCCCAGGCTCCCCTAAACCTTGGTAAGATCTGTGATCATTCATCTTACATAAGAATCCAATATCTAACCCAGAAGTAGGGAATCTTGTATTCTCCATACTGTTTTGGACTCACAGAATCCTCAGCCAGCATAGCTAATGATAAGGGATTGTGTGGGGGTCATAATCCCCCGCCAGCCTTGAACTAAGCAGTTGTCACAAAATCAACCTCCAAACTCAGCCCTTTTAAAGAACCTGAGACATCCATGACTGGATGTTCATTTGTGCTCTCCCTCTTTCCTACTGTATCTTGTGTCAGTGTTATATTTTTCTCATCTAAAAGGGAAATGCCTCACCCCGGTACATCTATAATGGCCAGAATCCTAGATAAAAGTGTGCAGAGCATAATATTTCATATATGCAGCTCCATGCTCTCTGCCCCTGTAAAGTCAGCCATCAGCCTCTGGAGGTGTATTAAGGCCTTTTACTGATGGAGGAGAGGGAGAGAGAAGGGGAGATGACCAGGCAACACAAGGTCTGCAGCCAAGGAGAAAAGAAACGAGGTCTCACTCCTGGGAAACTAGCCTCATTTCTCTCCTACCTGGCTGCTGGATGGGCTTTACCTGGTTGCCTCCTCCCTCCTTCATCTCCAGCCAGACAGATTCTGTCTCTGACGTCAGAATTTAAAAGACCAGTATGTTGTTCTGTCTCAAAAAGTGACAGTAAAAGGAAATTGTTGGATTCCATTGCAAAGACACACTCTTTCTGCAAATGTGATCCTCACTTTTATGTTTCATCAGGCAATACAAACATCGCCTACAAAATTAAAGTCTGTGGTTGAAAGGATTCCTTGGCCCTGGTTAATGACCTCTTTACCTCTTCATCAGCATAAAAGTTCATCAGTGTAGGCCATCAGCTGGAACAGCATGAATTAACAGCACTGATTAAATTTGAGGTGGTGGCCAAACAACAGGGCAGATCTCTCTACTGAAATCATGGGTCAGTCCCAAAGTACTGAAGCAAATTTGGTTGAAAGCAAAAGTACTGAATTTACTTCTGGTCTTGGACTTTTCTTTCTACTTCCCAGGGTTTCTACCATGAAAAGAAGAAAAAATTGTTCACGTGAAACATAGTGCTTATTTTTAGCATCAATGCACTATTGGGGAGTTTGGTTGATATTCCTTGAGATTTCAGTTTATGATGTTGTGTGACTTATGTGACCAGGGATGTTGCCACGTGCTTACCTGGAAAAAAGTACCTGTAGCAATTCCAGGATCTTGATCCACTCAGAGCAAGTCAGGCTCAGGGGTCTGTCAAAATGAAATGTAGTCACAGATATACCAAAACAATGGCTTATTGATTACATGAAGATATTAAATGGGATACATCAATACAATCTGACGTAAAGGTAAAGTTAGTTCACATCTCTCAGCTGACTGAATCACAGAATCAGAAGAGACCACAAAGGCCCTCAAGTCCAATCCCCTGTCATGAAGCAGTCCTTCATCTTAGCTGCTGTCCACCAGGGTCTCCATGATGAATGACAGGTATCCCAACAGACTGGTTTCCTGGGCTGGACTACAGCTGATGGACCCTGCAAGATGAGACTGATTATCTAATCTTTTTTTTATTCTTTAAATATCCATTTCACCTTGTTCTGGAAGGTGCTGGCACTTTTGCAGGTGAGTGGCGGTGAGGAATTACCTTATTCTGCCTAACACAGGATCACTTTGCCAGGCATTCTAGGCTAGAAACATTCTTATCTAACTCTACAGCATGAGCTGACCATGCACAGCCTGCTAGAGAAACTGCAGTTGAAAACAGGTTTGAGATTGAGGCTATGAATCATAAAATGTCTCAAGCTGGATATTTTGATTCACACTCAAAGTATACATTCTTTTCTTGAACACAAACATTTCTACCAACTACAAGTTTACAAGCCTCATTACATTTACCATTCAAGATGAAGCTAACTAAAATCCACTCCCCTGAGAAACAAACAGGACTAGCATACAAATAGAAAGACATCTATTTCTCTTATTATTACCAGTGACTGTAAATGCACCTCTTTGGCTTTGCAATTTGCATTAGAAAAATCAAGTATATGAAGGACTGGTTATAGTAACAGAAGGTGCCAACAGAGTGTAGTTCAATCCATGCACTAAAAGCCATCAGACCCAGGGTAATCCATGGTCTGATGTTCTTTGGACTCTACTGATATTACACATATACCATAAAGTGTCAATGTTTCACAAATGCAGTTTAGGAATATTTTTATCTATATCAAGCAGAGTGCAGCACAGCCAGTGCGATATGAACTTGTGGTAGTAAGCAGGAGAAGAATATTCAGGATGTTTTTATAAGGTCTGTTTAATGATCTGCTCTAGAATCTTTCCTGGTACTGATGCCAGGCTGAGTGGCAGTAATTTTTTGGGTCCCCTGTTTTTCCCTGTTTGAAGACAGGGACAATACTTGCCCTCCTCCAGTCTGTTGGGATTTCTCTCATTGTCCAGGAATTTTCAAAGAACCTCAGCGGAGATCTGAAATTACTTTTTGCCAGTTCTTTCTCTTCCTCTTAATTTTTATCTAGGTATTCTCAATCTGGCTTCCAGGATGTAAGTTATGGATCTCCTCAGAGATGTAAATGTCCCTGACACATAGTGCTGCTGCTATTTGGTTTATTTCACTGAAATAGAGGGGTATAACCTATTGCTACATTCCAATCATGTTACTCAGCCTACCAGGTTTCAGTGATGCCTATTGTATCATATTCACTTTGCCATGCTACAAGTTCGAGTTCATCCTGTTTATTTCTCATGCTCTGGGCATTAGTGTAGAAGCATCTGAGGTCATGTAGAAGCATCTGAGGTCAAATAAGCAGCTAGGTCCCCCTAGCTGCTTATTTAAGTTTATTTCCCTGCCACTGTTGGGTTTCTGTACTGTATGCGCCATTTTCCCTATAAAATTAGGACTATTATCTCCAGCACGTGATGAACTCCTGCCCTCAACAATACTGCCTCCCTCCACCCCATAACTCCATTTAAAACCCTCCTAATTAGGTTTCTGAGATTCTTAGCAAAAACTTTCCTACCAACTGCTGTGAGGTGCGACCCATCACTTGCCAGAAGTCCATTTCCATAAAACTGTGGACCATGTTCCAAGAAGCCAAACTGTTCCTACCAGCATCACCTGCAGAGCCAGTTGTTCACCTCCAGTATTTTTCTCTCCCTTCCTCGGCTGTGTCCTTCAACTAGGAAAAAAGTTCAAATGACAACCTGTGCATTAAGGTCATTCAGGGATAATGGTCAGTGGGCTTGACCAATTTTGTCAGTCACTGTGTTACATCGTGGATCTTTACCCCATGGAGTCAATATACCTCACAAGACATGCTGTCAGGCCCACAAAACATTGCTTCTTTCTCCTCAGCAGGGAGTCTCTATCACCACCACATGCCTCCTCTGGGGATTGTCAGGGGTCAATCCTTGTGCTGAGTCTTCCAAGGCCCCCTGCACATTCTCTCAGGACTGACACTGTTGCTTCTGCTCCCACCCTTGTCCTCACTGATAAGAGAAAGAGCTTCAAATTGATTTTGTAGCTCCAAACTAACAGAAAGATCCCTGATCCTTCTATTTATATGTGTCACATTCCTCCAAATGTCTGCCTCCTAAGTTTGAGGACTGACCACCTCCTCAAAGACATCCCCTGTGTCTTCCTCCTCCAGTACAGCTTTCTTTGCTCTGTCCAAGAAAACCTCATGCTTCCTAATATGCTAAAAGAGTGGATACACAGGCCTCAAGTCACTGGACCTTCTCCAACAGGGCACTTGCTGCAGGTATAGCTGCCCACATCCTCCAGCAAGAATACAAACATAGCACAGGTGTTGCATGTGACTACAGCAGCTCCCTCCCATCCATGTTCAGTAGTCCTATGTATACAAACGAGCAGAATTCTGGGCCTCCTCCTCAAATCTCCACCACAAAACACCTGTTGGCCTTGCTGCCTGTTTGCTGAGCTCTAAGTACTGGAGCTGCAGTTATATAGTGAGATAATGGCTGCTAGCTCCACCCCAACCAAGTCCCTGAGTCACTTCCTTTGAGCCTACGCACTAAAGAACAATAGGGCCCTGAGGAGCACACAATCAAGCCTCCTTCAGGTCACACAAACAATCAGCCTTACCTCAACAGACATAATCTCACCAAAATGCAATCCTGGTTGAATTTTTGAAAAGATCTCAGGCATTTAGGGTTATAAGGTTGAAAACTGGAGCACTCTTGCACCTTTAATCACTGTACAGAATAGGGAATGTCAACAGGCATTGCTCATTGCACAACCAGGTTCCAAGGACCACCAGCCAAAATTCCTTTTTCAGCACAACCACTAAAGCCATAGGAGTTGTTATCCTGATTTCTGGGGGTCCCGGGAGGGACACCTAAGTGCGCTCCAAATTACACTAGTTGGGAGAATTAGCAAAGAGCACAAGCTAGCAATACAAGAGGTAGGGCTACGGAGCGAGATCTTTTACCCAATGTCTACGGGGTCAGGCCGAGTCAAGGAGCAAACAGATGTGAAATAATAATTGTTTTTATTAAAATACAGTCAAACAACGTATGTAGCACACTCACTCAGATAACTAGAGAAATAAAGGTTGGAGTGGGATAGAGGGATTTTTAGAGGAGTTGTTGGTTTGGGTAATACTAGACCTGTCCCTGAAGCCTGGGTAGTCTGCAGCAGAAGTTCGAAGGTATGGAGTTCTCAGTACGTGGGACTGAGGGGAAGGCTCGCCAAGCAAAGCAGCAGAAAGGCGGGATGGAAGTCGGGAGTGATCCGAAGAAGCTCTCAAAGTCAGGGGTTCTTATAGGGGAAAATGTGGCCGTAGGCTAGTCCATACTTGGGGAAAACAATGAGTTTCGGGCTGGAGACAAAGCCTCCAAAAGGTCAGAATTTAGCATGATTGAGTTAAGTCTGAATTGACAATAGAGTAGCCAGTATGCAAACGCGGAGTGCTTGACAGATGAGGATTCGTCTAATCAAGCTGCCTGCTTGGGGCAGGGAGTTCTTTGTAAGTAGTGTGCATACATAATAGAGTACTTGCTTTGAGGTCTCCTGAAGCGGCGGGACAGCTATTTCTGGCCCGCCTGTATTTGTGTGGAATATTACAGCAATTAGTGGCTGTGCCTGTCTGCAAGCTTGTCCGGGGGAACTTCGCAGCACGTGGAGAAGAATAGGTAAAGAAGGCCAAATTATTGATATCAAAGTGGTATCTAATATCCCTCAAGTCTGGGCTAGAAAATGCAGTAACAGAGTCCTCTCCAGTTTGTACTCTAGTCACCTTATGGAATATTATAGCAGCATGGGGCTAGATGGACCAATAGTCTAACACAAAAGCTGTGTTTGCACAGTGCTTTAATACAGGAATCTTGGTTTACTTATACTAGTGAGTGCAAGATGCGTACAAGCACATGTGGCCTTTTGCTATTGCTTTGCTCCTTCTGCTTATCCAAGAAATAAACAGCACAGGTGTGCGCCATTCATTACCTGATTCATTGCCTTTCTCCCAAAACAGAAACCCAGGCAACTCAACTACATGATTAGACACATGTACAAATAAAGCCACAATATTATTAAGATAGAACTGAATTTATAACGATTTAAAAGCACATCAATTTTCAAAAAATAAGAAACACAGCACCCTCCCCATGATCTTTCACAACCATTCAACTGCCAGAAGCTCAGCTGCAGTCCCATAGGGATGTGGGGGTGGAGGCAATTTGCACTGGGTGGCAATGTTTCTGGGGTGTCCTGCCCTGTAGCCATGCCTCTGTGCACCCTGACCATGCCCCCACACACCACAGCCATGACCCTGTGCACAGTGGCCACACCCCTCATGCTGTAGCCCCACCCCCCATCCACACACTCCAAGCTCCGCCACTGCAGCTGAGGCAGGTCTTGGATTACCAGAGTAAGTACAACGGGGGGACCAGATCAGTGTCCCTTAGAAGAGTCTTCCAATATCTGTGAGCACCCTCTAAGAAGGAGGTTGCCTGCCTGTAACTGTGGTTCTTCTAGGGGTCATCTGTGAACTCACACATATGGGTGGGTTAATATACACCCATGTTGAGATGTTTGGAAGCTTCTAGAGCTGTGTTTTCATGGTAACCCTGACCTCTCACTGCATGCCTATAAGCCCTGCATTCCTATTCCCACTTCCAAGTCTGCTATCAGAAGATCTGGTGAAAGGGATATCATGAAGAAGGGAGCCAGGTGGGTTGCGTGGGCAGTTGCTGACAAACCAGGGGCCATTTTTCCTTCCTGCACCCAGCTGGCTGGCAACAGCAGCACATTGCAGTGCACCCAAAGTGATGTGATGTCATTTCCAGCCACCATTTTGGCCAACTTTGGACAAGTTTTTCCCATTTTTGTCTGTTCTGGGGAGGCCTGGAGCACTGGGAGAGTTAAGGGAACAAACTGTTATCTTTTAATACAGTTTTGGGAGATTGGGGTAATCTGGAGGCCAAAAAAAAAAAAAAATCATCCCGAAATCATCCTGAAAAAAAATTGGGGAGGGAGATCTGGTGGATTTGAGGGGCTTCTGGAGATGACCACAGACCACACTTTGCCCACCCCTGGTAAATTCCCTTGGGGTCATAGTAACGCTAAAGGGGAAGATGCAAAATTGGTAATGTTCCAGCCTAACGTGGAATCAGAGGAAGTACTTGCTGGGAAGATGGATATTGATATAGAAGTATGTGTCCCATAAGTCTATCAAGGTAAACCATTCTCCCTTGTGGAGCAGGGAGAGGGTATTTGATAGGGTAACCATCTTGAACTTTATCTAGGAAATGAAGGAATTGACTTCCCTAAGATCTCTAAGGCTCAAGCCTCTGCCCCACCTGGGATTCATGAAGTATCTCAAGCAGCACCTAAGAGGTATCAGGGATTGGTCAACTTGCTCCATCACACCCTTTTGTAGGAACACTGTGATCTTCTGGTTGAGAGGGTCTGAAGGTTGCACGTGTCAGAAGATTCTCACTGGGGGCAGGTCATGGAACTCTGATGAATACTCTTGTTGAAAAAGGGTGCTAACAAGTTGGGAAATAGAAAGTTGGGCTAGTAACTGCTTGGTGAAAGGGAGAATTAGAAACAACATTTGGCATTGTGAGGTGGTTTCTTGGAGGAAGAGCAATGCTTTGACCAACTGTAAGAATGTTTAGAAGAGGAGGACCCTTGAGAAGGAGTTCTGGCATGTTGGTGAGGTGAGAATGTGAGGCATATTTAGATGGAAATGGCTTGAACCAGTATGGCTTAGCCTTGTCTTGTTGTGCAGGTTGGGACTGGAGATCATACCTCTTACAGGTCACTCTCATTTTCTGGTTGTGCTCCAGCTTCTCATCCATAGAAGAGTGGAACAACCCCTGTTCCTTAAACAGAAGGTCTTCAGTTGTGAAACTTGCAGTGTGAGTTAGACCTGTAGACCATAGCCAGCCATGCCTACGAAGAATGATGGCACTGGCCATGGCCTTTGCCCTACAGTCTGCCATGTGGTTCGCTGGAGCTGAGCCATCAATGTATGAGTGTCAGAGTGGAAAAGCAAAGCTATATTCTTCCCATTATCAACTGGTGTTCCATTAGGGGAGCAATTGTTCTCAGAGGAACTGCTGGTAGGCCCCCATACATATCTGATAATTTGCTATTCTGAAAGAAGGAGTTGTCAGGGAATACATCTTATGAGCCATGGTATCAATCTTCTGCCCCCTTCATGTTGGCCAAAGAAGTACGGGCCTTCCTGGAAGATCCGGATAACACTGCTTCAATGATAATCAAATTTGGCCGAGGGTACTTAAAGGGCACAGCATAGTCTCCTTCTCCTTCTCCTTCTTCTTGCATTCAGTACAGTTTTTCAATCCTCCTCAAAGTGAGGGAAACCAATGCTGGCATCTACCAGGACCTTACAGCACCTTACACAGTACCATCAGCATAGGTATAGCTGTCAGAAGATAATTTTAAGGCTCAGTTTCTGAGTCTTCAATGGGTGTCTCAGTTTTCTTGATTTGAAGATCTTGGGCCTTAGCCATCCTGGAGACCTGTTCTGCAAAGGTGCCAAAGTCATCCAAAGAGAAGTCAGGATTTTGGACTCCCACCAGTGTCTGAGGGAGGAAACAGAATTATCCCCTAGAGAAGAATGGCTCAATTCTTCTTCCAGTAATGACCCAGTGGAGGATTCCCTATCAACCACTCTGGGAGGTTGAGGTGGAGGTGTAACAGGACATTGAACAGAAGCAGCCTCACCTCAGTGTCAGGATGAGGAAGGCTGTGCTTGAGTTGGAATGATAGGGATCAGATGGATCAGAGGTTGGGCAGCAGGTTCCCCAGCTGGTTGAGGGGACTGTTCATGGAGAAAGCATGAAAGGTGGAAGAGACCCAGGTCTAGAAGTCATGGCCACAGGATATCTCAGTTCAGAGGTACAAGAGTGGGCAACTGATTGAGACAGTGAGTGATGGTCTCTACAGTGGTCCTTGTGAGTCAAATAATAATTATAGTATGACTTCCAGCCATAATAGTGGGGGTCATGCAAATATATAGGGCATCTGCCTCAATAACTGGGGAAAGAAAGTGAACCATCCTCATAATAACTATGATATCTTGAATCCCTATAGTGGGGTAAACAAGGAGGATGTCAGAACTGAGACTGGGAGTCTGCCTGGCACTGAGACCTACTTGAGTATTGAGATGAGGAGGAACATTGAGGTTCCTGGTCAGGTTCAACACATTCCAGCACTTCATAAACTGATGTTCTTGGTGTTGAACTTGGGGCCTTGAGGTGGCTATAAGCTGGGCTGTGAGAGATGGAAGATTTGTCAGGATTCCCCCCTTTTGAATAGGAACCAATGACTTCAACATCGTTAGACTACACATCCAAATCTCCAGCAATTCACTCTAGAATCAGGCTTGGAAGATGATGAGAAGACACTGGAGAAGTGAAAATGCAAGATGACGATGGACGGGGCTTTTGAATAGAGGATACCACTGTAACTAGGAGGGTGAGACTTGGAGGCTGATCCTCCTCCTTAGGCTTCACCAAAACCAAAGAGGATGGAAATTTCTCTTTCTGCAGCTGCTTCTGTAGAGATTTGCTGGGCCTAAGCAAAACATCTGTAGGTACTTGAACCCTTGGAAAAGCCTTAAGAGCCCTTTCAATGACAAAAACACTGGCTCTGACTTGTTCTCCAAGGATGCTTGAATCAGGTCTGAAGGGGTCTGGCACATCAAGCATTCTGACTGTTGTTCCATGGCCAATGATGGGCACAAGAGGATAGTTACTGAAGTCATATGAAGTAGCTTATTCTGGGTTCCAAGAGAGGGCCTTTTCCCACTGAAAACCCTTAAGACAGGAAGCTCTGTTATGCCGCACTTGCCACACAAAGATCTGGCAAGATGGTCATGAATCAACTATGTGGTCTTTGCACAGGCAAGTGAAACACTACACATAACCATCTGAAAATGGAATCTTTGCCCCACAGCCTAGACACTTTTAAGATAAATTCTTCAAGGCTGTTAGCCCCTGCAGACTGACAAAATGCCAAAATGCTGAGACTTCCTAATGATCCTGTCATGATGGCAGACAAAAAGGAACAGGGTTCCATGGGAACATACATCTTATATGCATGTGGGGTAGCTGTTAAAACAGACCTCTAGAAGCCTCTGAACATCTTGGTGCAGGCACAGAATACCCCACCATAAGTGTGAGCCACAGAGACAACAGAGAAGAAACCCCTTTCTCACAGCCCCATGAGATATGAATCTGAGGGTATTCTGTAAGGAGAATACGGTCTTCCAATAGCCTGGACCTAATTTGTATAGGGCTTGATAGGTTATAAACAGTATTACAAACTGTGAAACAAAACAGCATTGAGTGAAGATATTCCAGTAAGTGATACATTCTTCAGAGTTGGGATTATGCCTTATTGTGCCCAAATAAGGCAGGGTTGCCTGCCAGTATTAGGTCAGGGCCAGAAGTCTTGGCTTGTTGGATACAATAAACCATAATCTAATGACAAACTAGACACCTGAATTGTTCAACTGGGCACTGGGCACTGGCCATACACTTGGGAGCAGTAAAGAAGACAGGAACACACGCACATTGTGGTTCAATGAGCCAGGAGATTCTTGCCATAAAATGGTGTGAAAGCTCAGCCAGTTCTGTCAGCTTCATATACATGGCTCGCCATGATATACTGCCCTATGCAGATGGGCCCAGCTTGGCTACATCATGTGGGGAAATGCACTTAGTTTCTTTTAAGAAACATCTTTTGGGTGTGATTGGCTGCCCAAGTTTGCAGAAGGCTCAGTTCAAAATGTCATGTACTAACACATGAAGTTGGTCTTCTATGTCAAGGCAGCCCTTGAATGATCACATCCTTTCCCTCATGGCACTGACCTGTAGCTCACTTCTCCTTTTCCTCTGGTTGCACGTAGACATTCCTTTTCTGCTTTTAGCATGACAGTGCTCTTCATCCGCTTTGTTGAATTTCATTTCTTATTGTTTTCAGCTCAGTGCTTCAGATCAGGAAGGCCATGCTAATCTTCCCAGAGAGAGACTGATTGTGGGCAGGAATGAGATAGCTGAAGCGGTAGCTGAAACAGACAGACGCACATACACTTACAAGCACACACACACCCCAGGGCTCTACAATACATTATTGTGTCTGGCAAGAACAGCAGCTGTACCACTAGATTTTGACTAATATGTAATTTGTGTCAAAATCTGATGTTCTGCCAATGTCAAACCACGCCCTGAAATTGTACACAAATTTACTAAGAATGATGCCAGCATCAGTCCAGGAAATGCTGTGTCATTTTTGGGTGCCTGTCAGCAAGTGTTCTTTCATCATCCTGCACAAGAAAGATCACCACTCTCCAACATATCATTAAATGAGGTCCATTTAAGGCTTACAGTTTTAATCCTATTGATTTCACCAGGGGCCCTTTCACACTGCATATTTATGGCACTACGATTCCTTTTTAACTGCTATAGTCCCATCCTATACAAACCTGGGATTTCCAGTTTAGGAAGGGGGTTATTTAGAATTTTCAACTGGAGAGCTCTAGTTCCTCACCAAACTACAAACCCAAGAATTCTGTAGGATGCCAGCATGGCAATTAAAGTGCAACCACAGTGCTACAATTGTGTAATGTGAAGGTGCTCCAGGTTTAACATGCCTGACATTGTTAGGGACTGCAACCTGTTTTAGCAGTTCTAATAGGATGGCCAGTCATCTTAGCTTAGAGGACAATCTTTCAAGTATAACTTGAAGAGAACAAACTCTAAGAAGGGAGAGCAGGGAGCCTGAGAATTCGCCCATCAGCAATTAGTGGTGCTCCTGGACAATGGACTGGTCAGGCATGCACGTTCCCTGGTAGCAAGCTTGTTTGTTACAAACAGTACCATATATCTAACGTTATTATAATCATAGTGATTTGTTTGTTTGTTGCACCTTCCTCCCAAATGGGACCCAAGGTGGAGTTAAATAAAAGTACACGAATTTAAAAAATTAATAGTCAAAATTTTAAAACACAGCTAAATCAGACACCATACTAAAACATCAATTCTTTAAAATAATATGAAATAATTCAAAAACAGGACAAGAACAATTTAAAAAACAATGCAGTCTGCATACCCTGTTAGAGACCTTTCCACATAACCAAATAGTCACCAAATGCTTGTTAAAGTCTTTAGAGTGCTTTCTCAGCTTGCATACAAAACTAAGATGTACACATTGTTTTCAAATCTGTATCCTCTTTTGGTAACATTTTTTTCTTTTCTTTTGGGAAATTGTAGATGTCCTCCCAAAATTTTGAGTGTATCCACAATGCACAATTACAGTTGGCTCTCCATATTTGCAGGGTTGACTATCATGGATTTGATTGTTTGCGAGTTTCTTCAATCCCTGTCCCCCACTTCAGGGGCTTCTTTTCTGGGGGTACTTTCCCTCTTGGAGGCTCTGATCAGATCATGCAGCCATTTTCAAAATCCATCTCTGTCATCCTCCTCCTCCACCAGCTGCTGCCTGGTCAGCTAAGGACAAATCACAGCCCAATTTCTCAGCACCCCAAAGTCTTTCCCAATGCCCTCCCACACACATACCCAATGAAGGAGATGGTGAGATAGAGGAAGTATAGGATCCAACCCATCCCCTTTCCTTCTCCTTCCCTTGACCTGGTTTGGACCTCAGGTGCCTGTTCTCTCCACCATGCCTCAGCCCTTTTCCCACAGAGGTGCACACACATTTTTATATTTGTGACTTCTCTACTTCTGTGGGGTCCTATGCCCCTTACCCTTGCAAATGTGGAAAGCCAACTGTATAGCAATTTGATACCACTTTAACCATCATGGTTCCATCTAATGGAATCCTGGACTTTGTTGTTTGATGAGGTACATAGGATTTCTTAGTGCGCTCACCTTCTGATGGAAAATTCAAAGTACCTCACTAAACTACAAATCCCAGAATTCCACAGGCAGTTTAAGTAGTATCAAACTGCTATAACTTGTGTAGTGTTGAAACACTAAGATTACAAAGCTTATGATACAGTGTGAATAATTGTGGCTAAAACATGCATAGCTGGAATCTGGCTAAAACATGCATAGCTGAAAAGGTCGTGGATTAAAAGAAGCATGGCAACTGTAGGGTCCAAAATGTGAAAGGGAAGATAGATTTCCTATGGATTTTCCTGATACAGAAAATGCATTTCAAAATAGAATTCTCTTGGAGGTTTTATAGATTCTGGTGTGCATATTAAGGCTGATGACTCTAAACTAGCCAAAGATCTCCAAGGAGAGCCTATAGCAACCAACACAGAAGGCTGGACATGGATTAGATGTGACAATTTGCACTAACTTGGCCTAGAAAAAAATTAAGTGCTCTTTGTTACTGAGTGCATCAGAAAGAACCCATGTCAATGGTAAGATATTTCCTTGTGAAGGTTTATTTTTCCCCATATCTGGATCCCAATTTAGGACCACCTCGGGTCCTGAGGTTTCCAGGACAAGATCTAAGGCCATTTCTGCATTACACTGTTGTAGTGCTATTATTCCACTTTCAACATTCTATGGAATCCTGGGGCTTGCAGTTTAGGAAGGAGCATTTAGAATTTAGCCAGAATTTAGCCAGAGAGCTCTTTGGCCACAGTAAACTACAAACCGCAGAATTCCACAGGATGTTGAAAGTGGAATAATAGCACTACAACAGTGTAGTGCAGAAATGGCCTAAGACTACAGATGGTCTCCAGTGATATCATTAAGCTTTATTCATTAAGTATCAGCCTCAGTTGCTCACAGCTTGTCATTCCAACACACACAGAAAAAACATATTTTCCTGTTTGGAAATTAAGAGAGAAATCTTAGCTAAAAGGGCTGTTCTCAGATTAGGTTGAAATTAAGAGATTATTCCTTCTCACTCACTTCAGGAGACAGGATTAGGAACATTTAGTGTAGTCTAGGCTATATTTCAGAGGAAGGAACTGGCAAAACCACCTCTGAGTATTTCCTGCCTAAGAAAACCCTATGAAATCCATGCAGGTGCTATAAATTAACAGGTGACTTGAAGGCACACAGACACACACTTGCTTCTGGCCAGAAGGTGGATGCAGAGCGGAGAACAGGGTAAGTCCTGGTGCCACCATGATTGGCAGGGAAGGAGGAAGCCAGCTAAGTGAATACATATATCCCCTGGCAAGTCTTTGCCAATTGCAACAACAAATCAATGAACATGTGTTCTATTAGTATTTTCTCCTGATGTTTTGCCTGCATCTGTGGCTGGCATCTTCAGAGGATCTGGTGGCACGGAAGTGAGACAGAGTATATATACTTGTCCAGTCCCTGAGTGGAGGGAAGCAATTTGTATATGTTACAGTTGGTCTGTGTGATGGCCTATTGTTAAATGAGATATCCCCCAGGGTTGTATTGTTAGTCAGGGGATATACATAACAGTGTGTTAATTACATTAACAATCCATTGTATTGTTTCTTGTAAAGGGACCTCCCGAGTCTGGGTGGTATTATTGGCATATTTTTTGAGTCTTGATTTTAGTGTTCTTCAGTATTGGTAGCCAAATTTTGTTTGTTTCATTAATGTAATTAATGCACTGTTATGCATATCCCCTGATTCACAAAACAACTCTGGGGGATATCCCATTTAACAATAGGCCATCACAGGGGCCAATTGTAACATATGCAAATTGCTTCCCCCTACCCTGGGACTACACAAGTATATATACTCTGTCTCACTTCCACACCACCAGATCCTCTGAAGATGCTAGCGCAGATGCAGGCGAAACGTCAGGAGAACATACTAATAGAACACAGCCTCAAAGCCTAGAAAACCCACAACCACCTATAGATTCTGGCCTTTGATTTTACATCAAATCGATGAAGACTTTGCAAATTGTGATAAGATGTTGCTCTGCTAGCAGAGTTGGAGATCTGCACACAGCCCTTTCCTCCTGCCTGGAGCAGAGCCCACCAGAACTGGAGAATGTGCATTCTTGTCTCTTGCACTGGAGATGATCCACAAAAACTGACAATTCTGGACCAGACCCTGAGAACTGACAAATCTAGACTGCCCTACTGGGTTTGTAGTGTGTTAATAATACTGGGAAGAGTAGTGTGTGGTCCTCCAGATATGGCAGGACTCCAAATCCAAGCTTGTGGTCAAGGATGATGAGAGTTGTAGTCCAGTAACATTGGGAGGATGGGGACACAAATTCCACATCTCTGGCATAACAGAGCCAAATAAAGTCCCTTTGAACAATATAATTACTGCAGCAGAAGGAAACTTGGACTGGAACTCCCAGGCAATTGTCCTAACTCAAGTAGGTTTTCAGAAATTTGAGTATATTTAGATTTTTTAAAACCTTTGTATCATTACCAAGTATGGAAACTGTTCAGAAATCATATTTAAGGAGGTGGGAATCGCAAGCCAAGACTGCAATGGTCCCATGGAGCTTACCTCTGGGTAGACATAAGTAGGATTGGATTACACAACAGTAACTTCCTTTCTTGCATTCAAATTTATAAATGTTTGGTATTTTGAGCCTCCTTCAGAATGTCAAAAGTAAGATTTGTGCATTAAATTATCAGTCCAAATTCATTCTTTCAACAAGATCCTTCACCATGGAGATGAAGCATAACCTTATACTCACAGAGTTGCCCTTGGTTGCGCTATGCCAGCTCAGTAAAGAATTACCACAATCTGCATCACTGTGAATTGTGCAATGCACACCCACGTGCAATGCACACCCACCTGCAATGCACAATGGATGACCATGCACAATAGAACCTTGTCCATAACTCTTCTTTTTCAAGCTTGAACTGAATCCAACCATTGTGTAATGTTGCAAAAGTTTCACCCACAGGTAGAATAATAATAATAATAATAATAATTTTTATCCCGCCTCTCCCAGTGGATCGAGGCGGCATTACAGAAATATATAAATACATTAAAACATTAAAATGTACCCCATCCTCCCCACCCACCAACCCTGTGTGGCTCACTAATAGGATGCTAGCTGGGATGGGAGGGTAAATGAAACACATTGGCACACTTCCTCATTGCTTCTAGAAAAGAAGTCAAATCCATATTTTCAGAGCTACTAATTAATAACTTTGCTGGTCAAGAAACAAACAAATAAACCATGAGCGTGGACAAGCTGGGCTAAGTCAGCCAGGTGTAATGGTTAGAATGATGGGACCAGGACTTGGTAGACTTGTGTTCAAATCCGTCCTCAGTATTTGAGTTCACCAGGCAACTAAGGCAATCATTACTCCTCCCCAAACTATGTCATTATTGAGAGGGCAAAAGAGACGAGAGAAAGATCACAGATACTGCTCTTAACTCTTTAGAGTGGGGATGGGAATGTATAGCCTCCATACATTGTTGAATTGCAATTGCTAGGGCAGATAACAGTTGCAGTCGAGTAACATATGGAGAACCACTGGAAGGAAGGAAGGAAGGAAGGAAGGAAGGAAGGAAGGAAGGAAGGAAGGAAGGAAGGATTTATGATTATATACACACCCTCCATTCTATCCTCACAACCATCCCATGAGATAAGTCAAGAGGGACTCAGTGGCCCAAGGTCAATCAGTGAGTTTCATGGCTTAGAACTCTCAAATCTGGGTCTCTCAACTCTAACTATTACACAACACTGCCTCTTTTCCTCTGGTGCCCCAAATCAACTTTTTGTCCTTGATCTTTCTCATTTTTCACAAAGGCAGAGGCACCACAGGAGTCTCTTCTCTGTGGCCCTGACCCCCTCCCAGACACGCAACAGGCACCTAGCCTTCACTTGTTTTCAAGCGAAGCTCTTATGAGTAAGTTAAGTCGCCACTTCCTTCCTGTGTCAAACGTGTAAGCGCAGGGCTGGGTCCTGCTTCTGCTCTTTCTGGAGGCGCAGTTGCTGGGAAAAGGGGCCCCATGTGATGCAGTGATTTCCTGCATGTTTCCTGTCCTCGAGTAGTGCTTGATGTCCTTGCCTGCCATCTCTGAGGCTGTCTTGCTTTTCTCCTGGCAATTCATTGCTCTTCTCTGGTGGGAGCACCATGCTGCGGCGGAAGCCATCCAATGCTAGCGAGAAAGATCCACCACAAAAGAGGAAGGTAAGTGTGGAAAGCAGGTGCCACAGGAGAAACTCACTGCCTTCCAGCACCCAGAGCTGGTCCTGCCATAAGCAGAGTGAGGCGGTTGCTTCAGACAAGCAGTATTCAATAGTGTAGAGGGGATGACTCCATCATTGTTCTTCTCCATGGGAAAGGGAAGCTCTTTGATTACAAGAACCCCCCAGACTAACCTGCTACCCTCAGGTGTGATGGAGGATACATTGGCATCATCACCCTTGTCTAGTTGGACATAAGTGCTTGAGCTGGAACAGGAGAGCAAATTGCTATCTGGACCTTTCCTTGAAACTGTCTCAGGCCTAAAATCTATTTCTCAATATGGCCAATGTTGTTTTCAAGGTATGGAAGGGTAGAGCTAGCAAAAGCTACTTTGGAGGCTACAATGGCCTGAGTCGGTAAAGCCAGTGTCATACTGGCTGGGAAGAAGTGATTTCTGGTACAAACATTTTGAAATGGAGATACTAGTTCTATTATTTATTTATTTATTTATTTATTTATTTATTTATTTATTTATTTTTATGGTAATGCAAGCCCTCCATGTCTACTGTGTTCCAAAAGTGGTAGTCTCTGGATTTATTAGCATCCCTCTCATACACACATACTTTCGAATATAAGTCAAGCTCTGTATTGACTCTTGTGGCACAGCAAGTGCCTAGAACCACTTCTTGGTCCTCTTGCATTGGAAAAGATACCCAGACTGTGTCATTTCATAGGGGCATGAAGACTTTTAGGGGCACCCCAGTTAAACAGGATGCAGGTAAGAGCATGATCAAGGATAGATTGCAGTCCTTGCAAGAAAATATCAAAAGGCAGTTCTGCAAACTTGCATACCCTCCAACTGTCCCAATTTGGCAGGGCAGTCCCAGCTGTGGTCCCATTTTTTCATCTGATTTTACAATGTCCCAGTTTCTCTGTCCTCCCATTTCCCCCCTTTGATCTCAGCTAACTTCAGTTTCTGCAAACTGAATTCAAAGTGCAATAGTTTGCAGTCAACTCAAGGTGGAGTGGGGGAGGAGAGAGGAGATGGAATCTTGTTCTTCCTAGAGTAGGCTCTGTTGATGGAAGGCATGTTTTAAACAATTTGTCTGGTTGATTGATCAGTTAAATATAATAGCTCTTATTTTGTCCCTTATCATTTGGAGACACGTATGAAGTTTACTTCTGCCATTGCCTTGTTCTAGCCCTTCTTCATAGTTTTTTTTTATTTCTGGGTCTTTTTTTCCAAGTCTGCACAAGTCCAAAAAACCAGCACCCCTTCTTTAGACAACATGGTACCCTCCAGAGGCTTTAGACTACAATTTCTATCTGCCTCATCCAGCATGGCCAAAAGTCAGTTATTACGGATGTTATGAGAGCCAGCACAGTGTAGTGGTTTGAGCATTGGACTATGACTCTGGAGACCAGGACTCAGATCCCTGCTCAGCCATGGAAATCCACTGGGTGCCCAGGGCAAGTCATAGCCTCAGAGGGAGGCAAAGGCAAATCCCCTCTGAACAAATCTTACCAAGAAAACCCCATGACAGGATTGCCTTAGGGTCACCATATGTCAAAAACACCTTGAAAGCACACACAACAGCAACAGCAACAACAGATGTTATAGACCAAAGCACTAGGTTACCTGTGCCAGTGAAACCAAGCAATCCATGCTGTACTATTTTAAAATATCCAAATTTAGGTAACACCTTTATTCAGTCCAGCTGTATGAATTCAAAATGGTGGACAAGTTTTTGAAATTTCTGGATCTCTTTCATCAGCCAAGATGTTTTAAAAAGTCAAGAGGCAATGGTGTGGGAAACAGGAGGGATAAAAAGGCTAACTCAATGTTGAGATCATGAAGTCTACACAGTCAGGTTTAGGACAGAACTGGAGAGGAAACATAGATTTAAAAAAAAACTGAGTTAAATTGCATCATGCATGTTTCGGGGACACCAGGGATCATTGGGACAAACAGACATATTGGTGGGGAAATTCAATGTGATGTGGATCTGTTTTCAGCCTTAGGTGAAACGCTCAGTTCCATGGCAGGAGGAGAACAAAAGGAAAGAGAAACATAGCAGTTTCTATATTAGTAAAAACAGATATTAATTCTAAATGTTAAAAGAGGTCCAAGAGATATCAAATTAGATTGTGTGTCTTGTGGCTAGAGAACAGCCTAGACAACAGCCTGATTCATTAGATGAATCCAGCTTGGATCTTTTAATGTAGTTAATGAAACAAGACGCAGCCCGTGTGAGCTTGCGTGACAATTAGAATGTGTCCTCTTCAAGGAGATGGATACCTTTGCAGACAGTAGCTGCCACTGTGCACTTTCTTTTTGATCCCAGAGCCCTTCGGGCAAATCAGCTTTGCAAAGTTGCACAGTTGCAGAAGTCACGGCCTGACTGAACTGAAACTATCTCTCAGAAGTGTGACCACTGCTTACCACAAAGAGATGAGTGTACATACAAGCATGAAGAGTTCTGGTTCCTGTTTCCCCCACAAGGAAGAGGGAAGGCTGCTGTTGAGTTCTCACTTGGCCTTTGCAGTGAACAGCTTTTGTTGTGAACAGCGAGCAGTCTAAAATGATCAGCTCCACGATCTGCACATGCTGCTGCTGCTACTTCAGCCCCCTGCTTGCTCTAATGCACTGAGGTGTGCAGTCTGAGTTTACATATATTTGCATTTCCAGACCTCAAATACGTGCACACTGCACACTCCCTGGTTTCTGCAGTCTCTTTATCGAAAAGCCCGGAAATCTCTCCCTGCCCCCAGCCCCTGCCACTCCGCCAGGTGTTTCGGCTTCGAGGGGTGTAGTTGCTACTCACGCGGTGAGCTAACCCACTTCCTCTGCTTGCTGCGGAGCTCTAAAGCACATTCTGAAGTGTTGATTTGGGGCAACCTGACAAAAAGAAAGAGGCTGAGAGGCAGGCAGATGAGGGTGACTGAGGATGCCAAAGTGTATGAGCAGTTGGCCTCAGATCTTAGACCTAGGATGGCCACTAATGTAACATTAAAGTTGAAAAGGACTACAATTTACACAAATTTTGCATGTGATAATTTATAGGTGGACATTTAGAAATAAACTGCTAAAATTAAACAGAAGTGCACTCTTTGTAGTGAAGAAGGCTGGGACCTGTGTGCCTGCTCCATCTGCCATCTAAGTATTAACTCTAGATAGGCAAGTTTGAACACTGCTTCTCGCTCTTCTTGAGGGGTCTTCTTATTTAAATTGGACTTAGACTAAGCGGCCCCTCAAATAAACCAGGAGTCTTACTGAGGCTTAGGAGTCTACCTTGTCGTTGTTTTCAGTATAGTCCCCAGATCCAGCAACTTGTGTCACAGGAAAAATAATTGCTAAAGGAAGCAAACACGCAACCAGAGAATGGCCATTGAGCACAAATATATTTTCTTGACTTGAACTGAAACATTCACATCACTTCAGTTTAAAAAACATCTAGTCCTGTTTCCCCCAAATCTTTTTATTTGAAAAGCCAAATTTAGGGAAGAATGGGGGCTTTTTGCTTTCCTCTTGCTACTCTACTGGGAATCCAAAATCCTTGCTCATTTATTTGCAATATTTGGATCTACAAACTCTGATTTATTTACTGCCCACCCATGAAAAGGAGGTCTGTCATCACTAAAAAAAAAAAGGAACTTGGCCAGCTTTTGCAGACCAATTGTCTCTTCCATTCAAGCCAGTATCTTGTCTCTGATAGCAGAAGCACTGGATCATCTGCTGCATGGGAGTCCTCCCCCCACCAAAAAAAAAACAAAGGGCGGGAGCCCTCCATTCTGATAACAAAAATTAACTCTTGGGAATGAACAGATAAGTGGACATATGCTGATATATATTCCCTTACACCAGCAGTTGTATTTATTTGGTAGTGGCACAGTAAGACATCCTGATCATGGCTGTGCAACAGACACAAATAGAGTGGAAGCAGTTGTGTTTCTTTAAGTCATAGCACAACTGCATCCCAGGAGAAATTTGCAATGTACCTTTTTGGCATTAGAGCACATACTGGCATGGGTACAGGTATCTGATCAGTTGCACAGAGATGTGATCCTCTTTAAGAGCTGTTGCAGAACATCCTCAGTGTAACTTCATCAGCAGATATTTGTGCTGTGCTACCTTTCTAATGGAGCTTGAGCCTAGATAAAAGCAAAATGATGATTGAACAGCCTTTGCTGGAGTGATGCTGATGCTACGCTGATCTGAGACAGGTCACACAGAGCTTGGCCTCATGAGGAATGTTAGGAAGGAGCCTTTCCCCTCCCGCAGAACAGTTCATGCTTCCTTAAGGAATCTTGCTTCCTTCTTTGATACAAGTTCCCATTTGTCACCCCCTAAATCAGCCTATCTGTAAGATCTACCTCTCAACATTTATTATTATTGTTCGCTATTTAATGTCATCAATGTGCACAGTCTTTACAAGAAGGCAGATCCCTGCCCTGAAAACTTTACAGTGCACATAGTTTATGCAGCAGATGCATGGAAGGAAGGAGGAAGCAGGACTAAATAACGACAGAATTTGGAATGGTTTGCTACACATACTTAGACTTGGTTACAGTTCTAATGTAGCTAGAAGGGGAGCCTATGGCCCTCAACATCATCTGAATCTGGATACTGCAGGCCCACTTTTCTTCTCCAGATTATTCCTCTGGGAATCACTTCTGCTGTGTGTGAGAAAATGCAGAAGAGGGATGGAGAAGAAAAGGAGAGATGCAGTGCTGCAAACTCTGCTCTTGGTGCTGCCCAACAGCAGCTGCAACACCAGTACTTCATAGCAAAAAGTTCCACCATTCTCCATCCCACCCTTTCTGCCGTGAGGATAAAGACTGTGGTGCCCTTGCAAGGCTTCCAGGTCTCAGCCCCCATTATGTCTTTCTGCCATTTGTATCACCTTGGAACCCATACTGATCTCTTCCTTCTCCCATCAGTTGTCACTGCAGCGCTCCAGCAGCTTCAAGGATTTTGCTAAGTCCAAACCAAGTTCCCCCCTGACCAGTGAAAAGGAGTTCAGCCTGGAAGAGGAGGTGAGTATGGCCTAAATCCTACTGGTTATTTCCAAATAGAGGGAACAAATTGAATCAACAGAATGGTAAGCCAATACGTAATGAATTTTATTGTATCAGTAGGTCTGCTCCACTTGGGACTAAGAGTTAAGCCTAAGCCATGGTCTTTGAGCTTTCAGCTCTGCCCAGATGTGGTCGCTTGAACACCCCTCCTTGGGTCCAATCCACCTATTACTGAACTTGGACTCCACTCTACTGCTCTGTTATGTCAGCTACATGGTCAGATTGTTGGCATCTTGTTTTTCCCATCCATGTCCATTCTTTAATCTGTTTGCTGGAGTCAAAGAATGACAGCTGATTCCAATATCCCTCCATCTGTTCAGAACAACGCTGCAGTCCAGGAGTGCCGACGATGATTCTCTGTAGTGGAACCAGGGCTTGCAAGGTCAAAGGCCCTGCACTTTATTAGCAAGGATGATCATGATGTCACTTGCTACCCCACTTGGGACTCCTTTTTCCCACAATACAGTTGCAATCCTCATACTGGCTGTGAACACTCTCGCTCTCTCTCGCTCTCTCCACACACACAGTGCATTTTCCTGTACTGCAACCTCTGTATACACCATCTCCATCTCACACAAAGCATTGCATCCCTATATTTAAAATGGTAGTCATTTGCACATGCACACACTGCCATATCTGTGCACATCTGGGACACAAGCATTCATATTATGCAAGGGTTCCTCAAACAGAACTCACTGCCCAGCCCTGTGTGAGTATGTGTGAGACTAGAGGGATGAGAACTAGAGAGAGAGAGACCAAACAGCAGCCTGCATTTTGAGATTCTACTACGAGGTGTGGCTGTGGGAACTACCATATGAGTGCTTGCAGTTCAAAATTTAAAAAGACACCACTGCTGCTCTACATAACTGTCTGCCCTGAGGTACCTAGTCTGGCCCAACCTTCCTGCCATGGCACAGTTTGTTGGAAAGGCATTCCTCTCCATCTGATCCTGGGTAGTTATGGAAGGCTCCAAGCTGAGAAGAGAGCACCATCATCTGAAACTACCACTAGCTTGATTTACCAGAACCCACGCTTCGAACAGGGAGCACCCACCTCTCCTCTCCAGATGGCTCAAACTCATTGCCTCTTTGCACAGATCCCTGAAGGCAGCCAAGCAAACTCACTGCCGAGCCCAGATGACTCAGGCCGAAGCAGTACCTTGAAGCTGGGCAAAAAATGGAGAGCTGCCATCTCTCGTACTATGAACAGGAAGACGGGCAAGGCAGCAGCCAGAGCGCTGGCAGAGCAGGTGAGGGAGGAGGCTGTGTCAGTTCCCCATTTCAGGTGGCAAGGTAAGGAAAGATGCCCCTTCTGAGTGGTCCTCACCCCCGTCCATTTCCATTTCCTACTAGGAGGCAACAAGTACCCATATTTACAGAGCAGAGGTGTGGAAAGGAGTGGGAACAAAGGAATAGCAGTGGGGCCCATGTAGAAGGCGTTATTAGCTTGGCAAGTGTTGGATGATGCTGATGCAGGCCCTGTAGCAAGGCCTTGGTTCAGCATCTGGTGCAAAATTCCAGAATTACTATCAGGGCCTGCAGTGCCATTTCCTGCTTGCAACCTTGAGACAACAAGGGCAAACAGCCATTCTTTAAATACTTGCCAAAAATCTGATAAAGCCAAGCCCGGTAAGACCCTACATAGTATCAAAGCTTGTTTTTAATTAACAAGACTGGAGACACTCTGACTTTTGTCAGCAAAGTATTGTATGCAAAGGGAGGCTAATCCCTCTCCCTCACAATGCTTTCAAAAACAATCTTTTATCCCTGGCAAGAAAGCACCAATGGGAGCTTTCCTTCTGAGTCTAAGAGCAGCCAGGATCACCAACTATCCCCCCTGTTCAAGATGCAGTCATGGTTGTTCATGACACACTTAGCATATTCTCTAAATGAACTGTGAAGGCTCAGTAACACATTGTGGTTTACACCCCACATTAAAGGGCACCCCACTTGAAAATACTTTTGCCAGAACTCCTGCTAGCCTTTGTCACCTTCTGAATGGGAGGGACAGCAACACCCATTATTCCCAACCAACAGAGTGGCTAGGGAATGGCTAGGGTTAACAGCCCAGCAGATCCAGAGGACACAAGGTCAGTGAAGATTGGAATGCATAATGATGGACCATACTACAAGTTTTAAAACAAAGCTCCCTATAATTTATTTGGAGAAGGGGTTTTTCTCCAAAACTGAGATCAGGGAACAGAAACGAAGTTTCATGTTGCAGGGAATCAGGGGCAAGTAACCTTGCCAGAGCAACCCTAGCAGTCTGCTGTTTTGCTTGCAGAACAAAGGGGACAATTACAGGTAACATGTCTTCTTATTGCAGGGAGCCCCCGACAATGAGGATGCTGGGTCTTTACCTGTCAACAGCCCTATTGAGAGTGAATCCCCTGTTTTTCCAGAGACAACAGAGACTGACAGCCCTCAGACACCAACTGGTGCGTAGGTCTTCCTCTTTTTTCTCCTCCTCCTCCCCCCTCCTCCCCCCTCCTCCTCATCCCTCCTCCTCCTGTGACGGTTATCTAAGGCCAAGGGTTCATAGAGGCACAGTGAAATTACTTTTTGGACTACAGCTCCCAGAATCCCCTAGACAGCCTGACAGTGCCTGTAGTCTGGGAGCTGCATTACTAGTTCTGGTTCAGAAATGATAAATCTGGGACAAGGCTTCAGACCCTAGGCAGCAACTCACAGCACAGGATGCTTCTCCACACACCCAATCCTTTGCTGTTCTCCATCACACTTTTGCCTTCTAAGGACAAGGATAGTTAGGGGAGCACTGGGCTGTAATGAGCCTACAGTCTGAAGCTATACAGCCCCAACCCAGGGTTAGAATCTCAACAAAAACAAGACCTGTATATTAAGAGCAAACATTTGTATTGAGTGAGGTTTGGGGAAATCAATGACTGTGGAAATGTTGCTAGACGATAGCTCCCATCCTCCCTTCCCTTTGGCATCCTGGTTGGGGGGCATAGGAGCCCTGCAACATCTGGAGGGCCATAGGTTCCTCACCATGGTCTTGGAGCAACAGCAGACTACATAGGCAAAACACGGTGCATTTTCCTTAGAACTTCTGGGGAACTTTCTGGGCTTACAGGGTGGGGAAGGTAGAAACTTTGTTCTTCTTGACTCGTAAATGTCTGCAATTTGGTGATGTATCTAGAATTCAGCATCCTCTACTATCTCAAGGCCAGATCAGGAATTGGCATCTTTGACTCTACAAATCTAACACTGGCTGAGACAGCTGAGTGTTGCAGTCCATCAACTTTGTGGGGTTAGCAATCTCCACCCCTGGTCGAACTGCATGAGATGAAGATGATACTGGGAGATTTCAATCATGTAATTTATTATATGTAAGCAGGGAGTGATGTAGCCAGTTCCAGACTGATGGAGAGTAACTACAACAAGAAGGGAGATGAGCCCAGTGCTCCACCATACAGCGGCCCCTTTTGTGGAAGAGCCAGAGTTCATACAGACTTTGTCCCCAGCCCTTATGACAAAGACTCACTGAAACTCCAGGTGGGTAGTGATGCTACTTTGGTCCAAGGATGTTTGCAGATGGAGGGCCCTTAGCAGCACCATTCACTGTGTATTTATTTTGCTTTTCCCTCCTTAACTGGAGGTGGAAGGTAGAGTGGGAAAACACAAGAGTTGTGAAGATGACATTTGGGCTCCCTGAAAATTTCTGTAAGTAAGGAAATAGCACAATCTAAGCTTCATCCAAAAGCACAGAAAAAAGAAAGCAGGCTTTGCAGAGCAGAGATCTCTCTAGACCCTGTGCAAAGGAGTTTTTGATATCCACATTCAGTGGCCCTTGTAGTATTCAGAGAACAATCCCACGTCATCAGAACATGAAACATGCTGGCCTATTGAAGGAAGATTTCAACCATGCAGGAAGAACACATGGCCATCCAGAGGTTTACATCTGTAACTTCCAGAGTCCCTCACCACTGGCCATCTAAACAGGGGCTTCTAGGAGCTGAATTCCAAAGTGGTTGGAGAACCACAGGTTTCTCTCCCCAATTTAGACTCATACTACAATGGGAGGAGGGGGAAGAAACAGAAATCAGATGTCATTCCTCATCACTTCTTAACAGAAAGAGCTTTTCAGTTGCTTTTATCATGCCAATGCCCTGCCTTGCTCACTTAATTTTACAGGGGTTTGTGCATCCATTGCTTTTTCCATCTTTTTTCTTCCATCAGAAAATCTAAGAGTCATTCTGGGACTTATAGTCCCACAAATATTTTTTCTGACCTCTGATCCTCCCATCTTATACAAGATCTGACTCAGTTCAATACTCATGTTATAATTACTGCAGGACCAAGTATTCAAGTTGTGTTTTATTAACAGGCCAAACAGCTGAAAGGGACACCACATAAAAATGTAATCTTTTTGCATCTGGCCTAGAAAGGGGACATAATCAACATCATTGCAAAGCCCCCTGTGGGCACCTGGACTGGTCTTTTGAACAACAAAGTGGGCTCCTTTAAGTTCATCTATGTGGATGTCATCCCAGAAGAGCTGGCACCAGCTGCAAAGAGCTGTTCACGCAGCAGGAGCAAGAGACCCAAACCCAAGACTCTGCACGAACTGCTCGAGCGCATCAATCTTGAGGTGAGATTTCCTTGCTGGCTGAGGCCCCAAACACAGACATGCAAAACAGCAGTGATGCTGCAGGGAAGTGTGTGTAGTTTGGCAGCATGGTTTTGATACAGAAAGTCTACATTTCTATCCTTGGGATCCCCTGCAAATGCTAGGAAGGCTCTCCAGTTTCAAACTCTGGAGCATCACTACTGGTCAGTGTACTGCTGGTGACTTGTGGGCCTCTAGAAATTGTTGGACTCAAATTCCCATCTACTCTAGCCAGTCTGCCAATGAGAAGAGTATTACAGTCAAGTTCACCCACAGCTGGAGGGCATCAGCCCACAGACAATACTAAACAAGACAGAAGAGTAGTCTGGTTCTGGACAATGCAGCCTGCTCTCTTCCAGTGCTTCCCATGAGATCTGCTAATTTTCCTGGCTCTGCAAGCCTGAGAGCTATTTAGAGCTTCTAACATTATTGAGGAGGGAGAAGGGGTGCAAGTTTAACTTTCAGACACAGCAAAAAGCAGCAGCATACTGTTGTGCCCCAATTAGTTAAGGGGTAAAACCTTCCTGAAGCTGCTCCTTCAGACAAACAGCACTGAAGCACAAAAGCATGCTTCAATTATTTCCACAGCAGAAAGTGGACCTCTTCTCCTTCCTGGAAGAAAGATGCTCATGTCACCTTAAAAGACTAACAAGCATATTACAGCATAAGCTTTCATATACTACAAGCCACTTTAGCACATGCATGAAATATTTTCCTCATTTGTCAGCTGTGCATGTGCACTATCTCACATGGGCATAGAAAGAGACAAAGCAATAAGCAAAAAGCTCAGTCATAGACAAATCAATTAAAGCAAAGGTAGGCAACTGTGGCAGGTATAGGAGCCAATATTCACTCCACAGTGGGTCACAGCACCCCATTTTCAGCTGAAAACAAAACTGGAAACAACTTCCAGATTTTTTTCTGACAAGATGATGTGGTGTGTTTTAATACAAGCTGCCACTGATGCAGGCTGCCAGAAACAGCAGTTTACTTTTGAGGGGGTATTTTTTTCCCCACAAAGTGGCAGAAATTTGGAGCACAAAAGCATGCTTCAATTATTACTAGCTTGATAGATGAAGGGAATGCTGTGGATGTAGCATATCTCGATTTCAGTAAGGCCTCTGACAAAGTTCCCCATGACATTCTTGCAAAGAAGCTGGTAAAATGTGGGTTGGACAGGGCTACTGTTAGTTGGATTTGTAATTGGTTGACTGACCGAACACAAAGGGTGATCACGAATGGCTGCTTTTCATCCTGGAGAGAAGTGACTAGCGGGGTGCCACAGGGTTCTGTCCGGGGCCCAGTGCAGTTCAACATTTTTATCAACGACTTGGATGAAGGAATAGAGGGCATGCTCATCAGATTTGCAGATGACCCCAAATTGGGAGGGGTTGCTAATACGCCAGAGGACAGGATGAAAATTCAAAATGACCTGGACAGATTAGAGAGCTGGGCCAAGGCTAACAAAATGAAATTCAACAGAGAGAAGTGTAAGGTCCTACACTTAGGTAGAAAAAATGGAATACAGAAATATAGGATTGGGCACACGTGGCTGGATAGCAGTACATGTGAAAGGGATCTAGGAGTCTTCATAGACCACAGGCTGAACATGAGTCAGCAGTGTGATGCGGCAGCCAAGAAAGCCAATGCAATTCTCAGCTGCATCAATAGGAGTATGATGTCTAGATCGAGGGAGGTACTGGTACCACTCTACTCTGCCTTGGTTAGATCTCATCTTGAATACCGTGTCCAATTCTGGGCACCCCAATTCAAGGACATGGTCAAGCGACCAAAATGGTGAGAGGCCTGGAAGCCATGGCCTATGAGGATAGACTTAGACAGCTGGGTATGTTTAGTCTGCAGAAGAGATATGACAGCCATGTTTAAATATTTGAAGGGATGCCATGTAGAGGAAGGAGAGGGCTTGCTTTCTGCTGCTCCAGAGATGAGGACAAGGAGCAATGGATTCAAGCTGCAGGAAAGGAGATTCCACTTGAACCTCAGGAAGAACTTCCTGACAGTCAGGGCTGTCCAGCAGTGGAATATGCTGCCTCAGAGTGTAGTGGAGTCTTCCTTGGAGGTTTTTAAGCAGAGGCTAGATGGCCATCTGTCAGGAGTGCTTTCAGGGTGTTTCTACATGGCAGGGGACTGGATGGCCTGTGTGGTCTCTTCCAACTCTACATTTCTATGATTCTATGATTCTACGGAGGGGAGGGACTAGAGCAAGCCTGCGGGCTACATGCTGCCAAACTGTGCTCATCATTGCATTCAGACTTAATACATATGCAACATAAGCACTGTCACAATTCACAACAGTAGATGTGTGTGCATGTGCCTTCAAGTCAGTTGTCTATGACAACATTATGTTTTCATAGGGTTTTCATAGGCAAGAAATACCCGGAGGTGCTTTTGCCAGTTCCTTCCTTATAATAACAAACATAGTGACATTAGCATGGCTTATGGTATAATAAATTTGTTAGTCTTTAAGGAGCTACACAACTCTGTTCTTAATGCTGCATTCCCTGTTGGGCTTCCTTAACAGAACATGGGACTATACAGTATATTATCCACTGTAGTGAAAAACATCCAGTCTTACCACTAACAACAATTACACACATCCCACCATTTCACTATAGCAGGGATGGGTAAACAGGCCCCTTTTGAATTCTAATTCCCATTAACCGCATTACTAGATCAGTGGTAAGGCATAAGGGGAGCAGTTGCTGCTTCAGTATCCTTACTCTTGAAGATGGAGCTGAAATTGGCAATGCGGGTAAATAATTTCACATTCACTAGCTACTGGCACAGCAGCAGCACATGAACTCTCCCATCCTACCCCAGGGCAGATAGGTCTGCCTAATCAGCTCTGATCAGCACCTTACACCCTCTCTTATTTCTCTCCCTCATCCCATCTCAGGAACATGCCTCTACATTGCTACTGAATGGCTATCAGACTCTGGAGGACTTCAAGGAGCTCCAAGAGACACACCTGAATGAACTGAATATCACTGATCCACAGCACCGTGCCAAGCTGCTTACAGCAGCAAATCTACTGCTCGATTATGACAGTAAGCACTTCAGAAATACCCAGCTTGCTTCTTCTCCCTTGTTCAATAGTAGAATACCTGCTTGGGATGTACAAGAGGGCTAGGCTGAATCCTTGCCATTTCTATTAAGAGCTCTTCCAGACTGATTTAAAGTAACGTGACTTTTCACAATGTAGCTCCCTCGCCTTTCCTTATTGTTGTCGCCTCTGCATACACTCATTTCCTTCTTTTTAGGGGGTGTTTGTAGCAATTTCCTGGACCTGCACAAGGACTCTTCCAAATATTTTAAAAACAAAAAACAAGAGTGCAGGTTACTAAGTTTGAAGGGCAAATTTTCTCATGATTTAAAAAAAAAATCAGTTACAGTGCCATATTGCAATTGTGCCATTTCACTGTCCCACTGATGCACTATAAACCCACACACAAAAAAACTCTGAACATTGTTCCAACATGTCTTGGAATAAAAAAAAACTAGGTGACAATAAAATGTTGCCGCTGGTTTTGGGAACTGCCAGAAAATAGCCCGGGACAACAGAAACGCTTTTGATATTTCTGAAAACTCAAGGAATATAGCGACACATATCGTAGTGTCCCAACACATTAGATGGATCTGGAGAGGTCCTAAGAAAGCATCAGACAATGAGAGAGACTGTTGGAGCTCCTGTGAGTTAGGGTGACAAATGCTGGGCTAGACATGTAATCTGATCTAAGCTCAGAGATGTGTGTGTGTGTGTGTGCACATGCACCATCAAGTCACCTGTCACCTTACGGTGACTTCATGACTCTCCAAAGGGTTTCTGTAGGGGAGGAAAACTCAGAGGCAGTTTGCTATTGACTTTCTCTGAAATATAACTCACAGCATGTGCTAGCCCTTGGCAGTCCCCTTTCAAAGTACTAATCAGGCCTACCTTTGCTAGCTTTCAGTTTTTTAATATTCTCCCTCTACACTGCAAGTGGGAAAATCCTGAAAAAGTGCTGCCTCTGCTAGGTTCCACAGAAGACATGATAAGCACATTGGCCCTTGGTCAGAGAAGATATAGCTCATTCCTCTTGCTGTAGCAAGACAAGCAGTTCTCTGTATTATGAGATTGCCCTCTCCCTCTCAGTATGGGGCCTGTAGCAGTCAGACTTTCCTGTAAACAGCTACTTTCTCTCTCTCCAGCAAGCAGTGAGGCTGAAGATGACGGAGGATGCATGGAGGCTCAGCTGGCCCCTGGAGAGTCAAAAGGGGACATTCCACGGGATTCTGGCTGTTTTGAAGGAACAGAGACATTGGACAGTGGGCGGGAAGATTCTAAACTGGAGGAAGGGCTACAGTCTCTCTCTCTGGCTGACTCCTGCTGAGATAAACTTCCCCTCTCTGCATCCCAGCCACCAGTTGGTAAATGCACGTTGTTGTTCCAGGTATGCCTGCCTCCAAGTCAGAAGGTATGGCAGCACTGCATGACCTTCCACTTTGGACCGAGTGAGAGCACTGCTCCAGTCTTACTATTCCTGGAGGGGAACTGCTGGATAAATAAGATTGCTAGAGCTTTCAAAGGAGGTTAAGTTTTACTGCATTTACACGGACCTCCTGAATAGGCATTTGAGTCAAGAATGACTGTAGCTGTCCTGGTAATGCCCACTCTTCCTGGGTCAAAACAACACTTCAGTTAAGGTAGAATGAAAAGACTAACCTCAGTCCAGTGAAAAAAGAGCAGGAGACGCTAGCTAAAAAGCCGAGGTGACTCCTCTTCTAGAGGAAAAGAGAATGGAGACTTGGCTCCCTCCCTCGTCCTGAGGTGTATGCAAACGTATCTTTTTAAGAATGGCTATCACGTGAACTGCTAGGATAACATCCTGGCCACCAATAGGCAGGTGAAATCCTAAGCTAGCTGAGTTGCAAGTATGAAGTTGATCAGAAGGTCTACATCATAAACCTTTGCTCGCTGGGGATGTCATGCTTTATCTGGCAAAAACAAATGAAGGACATGGGCACATTAAGTCTCCAACAGAGATCTCCCAATAAACCACATTTATCCCCACAGGACAGACCCACCTCTTATCTTGTGGCTGAGATGACACACTTTTGGGGGGAAGAAACAGTGGTAAAAACTTCTACTGCCACCACCCATGGGCAGCTCAAGCTCTCCTGCTATAATGAAGGCAATTTTCAAAGTCACAGCTTCTGAGAGCCAGGCATTTCGGAAGTTCTCAGATCTGAAACGTGTGCTTATTTTTGGCAGGGGCATGTGGTTTGTCTGGGAACTCTTCTCTCCCGTCTCCAGGGATAGAGTATTGCTCTAAGCAGTCCTGCCTAATTAGTCTCTCCTGACCTGTCCACCTGTGATGACCTCCACACTATAGGAGATTAGTCTTGGCCTTGCAAATATCTACACAGCAGCAGACACTTTACTGTGTGATGCTAACACTTATTTACAGATCATTTGGAGTACTTCATCACTCATTCACATAGCTCAGTGCTGAAAACAGCACCTAATCTCCTGTTTTGTCAAATGTGAACAGTTAATGGCCCACAGTTTGATTTCTGTTTGGATCAAAAGGGAAGTGTTCTGGAAAATCTACACTTTACATAGTCAGGCTGCCTTTTATTACAAGAGAGGCAGTTAAAGTAAATACTGAACCACACCTGGAGGCAGGAGAGCCAAGTCAAATCGTGGTACAAAGTCAACACCAAGCAGCAGAGGCATGCTGGTGCCAAGGCAACACAGACACACACACACACACACAAACATTCTCCAAACAAATTCCAATGTCTTCATTGCTGAGATCAGAGGAGCATATTGAAACCTCAGGATCCTTCTGCTCCTCGGAACTATTTGACACAGTACATTAGAAAATATATCCCAAACAGGACTGCTGCAACACTACTGAGATTTGGTCGGTAGTAACAAGACTGGTGGTAGTCTCAGGCCTTGCTTCAGGCAGGAGGGTAGGAGTGGCAGGGAGTACTGGACGTGTACCTGCAACTTCCTGCCTCTCACTGTTGTGCAGCAAGAAGAAGGAAGCCATACATACTAAATTAAAAGAAGAAGGAATCATTCCTCTGTTAATGAAGGGACAATCTGGAAACCCCCTGATACTACCCCTTTACAGAAAGAGCTCAGCTAAAGCTTTTTGCTATCCAGAAACACTGTGAGAACCTTGCCAGAATGTTCTAGAGTCTTGCTAGCCCAGAGAGAACTGGCTATGCAAAGCAAGTCAGGACAAAGAGATTTAGTAGACCCAAATCTTGTCAAGGTGGTGGGAAGTAAAAACCCTACTTCTTTCACATATTATCTCCACACCTGAGGGTAGAAAAAAGGTAAACCTTGGAGGCAAGTATAGAAAAATCAGCAATTCTCTGCTCTCCTCCCCCATGCCCTCTGCATTTGGGAGATATCCAACTCAGTTGTAGAATGACACAGATCCTTTTTTACTGCCCTCCCCCCAAGATCTCTGCATGAAGAGAGCATTTCAGGAAGAATGGTTCCAGCTGGTCTTCTCCCACACACATCTGTTTGTCATATGCAAGGCAGGCGTGTTTTTATAAGGGAGCATATAAAAATATATTTCCCACCTTCAGTTGGACTGGCACATTTACAATGAAATCATATGGTGTTGATTTCTGCTCACATGCCACTGGCCTATGAATGAATTTGCCTGAAATGGTTCAGAAGACCAGCTATCTTTCCTGTCAACCCTATTTCTGACACAGTCTCTACAGAGGGAGGGAACTGGAAAACACAAGACTGACTAGACAAACCAGTTACCATTTAGTCAGAGACTACCAAAAAGCACCACTTGCAACTAAGTCACCTGAGCTCAGGGCAGAGCAGTACTGAAGGGCCTCAAAGAAGTCACAGAGTCAGTGCAAATTTCTTATGCTTGTATAGGGATCTCCTTTCAAGCCAAACATGATCAGATCTGTTCCTGTCACTCTTATGATCCACTGCTCAGGAATTCTGAAGTACTGGTCAAGAAAGGGAGGCACACCTTACTATACCCAATTCAAGCAACTAAGGCTGCAAAAAGATGGAGGGAAGCAGGAAGCAAGAACTGAGAGATGCTCAGAAAGGCTTACTAACTGGGGGAGTAGAGGAGGAAGAGAGAGCAAAGTGATACCTCACCATAGTGTTCCAATACCTTAGAAGAACAGTGCCTGGAGCCATATAGGATCTGGAGCTCCCCTGACTGCTCATTTTATAATTTGGGATAACTTGGGGCTCTGATTTGGGACCACATGGCACTGTTTGACAAATACATGGTTGGCTATAACTCCCTTTAGATACTTGGCTCCACTGGCAGCCAAGTTCAGCCCAACAGAATACTGTAGTCAAAGGCAGAAAGGTGGCACAGAACATTGCTGTCAGCTCCATCTTCTTCCCAGCAGATTCCATGCTTGAGTGATGTCTGAACTGTGACTGGAGAGGCACTCAATAATATTAGAGATGAAAGACAGGTGAAGAGGGCCTGATTCATCCAGCAACAATTGCCTCTCAAAGAAGAGTTCCTTTGACAGCCCAACAAGCGCTCAGCATCAATAAGAAAGGGAGTGCTGGTATCCCTCAGCTTGTAGACACTGGCCACAACCACTGGTAAACAAACAGCCAAAGGGAACCACAAGGTCATCGTCCAGTCAGCTGTTCCCAGCTTGTCTGCTCTGCAACTTCACAAGGAGTAAGCCAAACAAAGGCAGAGTTTGTGTCCATTTCTGAGGCTAATGTGTTATCTGCTCATTATCCAAGGGCGGAACAGACGGTTCAGCAGCAGCAGGTGGCTGCGCCATTTCCTGTGGCACGTTGCATGTTGGCACAGAGAGCTGGCAAGCAAAAGAAAAAAGATGAGTCACAGCAGAATCCTATCAGAAATGTTCCTTTAAAGAAAATCTCAGTTCCAATTTTGTTGGGGTGTTACATGCAGCTATGTAGAGATTATCCTCCGACAAACCCCCAAGCACTTCCCTTGACCATCAGAAGACAGAGCTACTGCCAAGTCTTGGCAGGGATAGGCAAAAAATATATGCCAACTATATTCTAAACAAGTCAGCTTTTATCACACTTACCAAGCTCTCCTCTGGGAGGGCACTGCCGTCCTCTGAGGCACCACTGGCTTCCTGGGCACTAGCTTCTGGGCTCCTATCTTGTGTTGTACAGTCCAGCCCAGCACCACTGTCTTGGACAGCACTGTCCTGTGGCAAGATGCCTCGTCTGTCCAACACACTATAAGGGAGGAAGCAGGAAGGAAGTCAAAGGAAATGAAGAAACTTTTCCTCTACTCCCTGTGAAATGCTACCCAGGGGAAGCCAAGAAAAGTGGTTGTGCTTGTGGCACTGCCTTCTCCTTGTGACAGAGAAGCAGGATTTGGAGTGGAAAGAAATAATATGATGGAGACACTTGTCTGAGACAGTAGTTAACCCACCCCAGAAAATGCCAAATGTATCTTCAGGCTTTCATTTCTTAAATGCAGATGATGGAATCCTCCATCCAAGTATTACCTGGGAGGCAGAGGTCCACAAAGAACCTCGCAGCAGTTCTTCACAATGTTGCCATGGCTATAGGGATTCTGCACACGGTTTTTTCCAGTCCAGGAACCCTTGATCTGAAAAGAACAGAAACAGACATAAGAGGAACTCATAAAGAACCCTGAGCCAGTGTCAGCTATGACCTCCTTGCTAACACATAAAACAAAAATCACCTCTTAAGTTATATTAGTTTTGCTTGTCACACTTTCATTTGCAGTTGGGCATCTGCTGCTTTCCTAATTACTTTGGTCCATCTAAAGTTCCTTACTCAAAGAACAGCTTTGCTCTGACGGAGCCTGGTACACTAGCTAAAACGTCTATTCCCAACAAGTTAATAAAAGTTATTGCTAGATGAACATATGACAGTCTGAATTTTATTTTGCCTCAGAACTTTTATTTGACAAAGTGTAGCAATTGCCATGGCAATGGCTAGAAAATCCTCTTGGAAGTGGGAGAAGAAAGCCTTTCACCACATGGTAACACACACAAACACACAGAGTCCTGAGACAACACCACCTCCTCAACCCAAATTTCTTCAGAGCAGGAAGAAAGGACTTTAAAAAAAAAAAAAAATATGAGGTTTAAAAAAAAGTTCAACTGAAAAGATTTCATTTAAACCCATCCCAAGTGAAAGTCAAACTCTCCTGAACACAGAAGCATGGCAGAAGCCCATACTTCCATGGGAATTCCTAAGCAGTACTCCCATCTGACTTGGATGTGTGTGTCACACTACAACCCAGAAAAGATGTATAAACACTCACATCTTCATTAGTTGTCTGGTTCAGTGCTACCAAGAAAGTGTGGAAGCCAGTTAAACCCACCACAGACCAAAGCGTGAAGAAGCAGATCAAAACCTCCAGAGCTGTGAGCAGCTGCGTTAAGGATCATGAATGGCACTATATACTGTTTAGTTTTTCTCCCCAGTGCTGGCATTTTACCCTGCTTAGAAAGATCTCTCCCATTCCTGCCATTGCATTCCTCGCCTGCAACAGGCAGGTTAGAGGTAGCTGTGATGGAAACAGAAAGGATATGTCCCTGGAGTTTCTTTGAGAGTATTCAAAAACCCAATCTTCAAGGACTCTGCATGAGATGAAAAAAATAATTAGTTGACTGGTTATCAACCAAACCAGGAAGGTCAAGAGTTGTTTCTCAGCATACTGCCCCTTCCCAGATGTCCAACCCATCCCCAACAACACAAACCCTCTCACCCAACATGGACTCACTCAGGGCAACGTAGACAATGTTAAAGGAGAAGATGTAGATAGTGAGAAGAGACAAGGAAAGGATGAAGAGGTAGAAGTAACGGTAGTTCCTCTTCCCCACGCAGTTCCCCACCCAGGGGCAATGATGATCAAATCGCTCTGCAAGAATCAGACAAGTACGTCAGCTATGCCCTTCTGCGCTGATTATAAATTTTTCACCAAGAAGTCAACATGAGTATACAAATGCCATTAACACACCAGTCATGCATCATAAATCTCTGTTCTACACTAGTTAGGAAACAGATTCATACACCAACCACTGAGGTGGAAGAGTTGGCCAGAAGTAACATTCCTCTTCAATGCCTACATGGTAGAATCTGGCCTTACTGGGGGGGGGGGAGAGTGTCCCTCCATCACAGCACAAGTTGTCACATGGTTGGCTTCATATACGTATTTTTAAAGTTTTTTTTAATAGATAAGATAATTAGTAATGTTACCATGTTGTTATGGGAGGGGAATAAGTGTAGAACAATGCCATTTTAATCAGTAATGATCATGAATAAAGCCATTCTCAGGAAGAATCATATCAATTATGTTGTGGGAGAAATCCCAATCACAGCACACTAACACTATCCGACTTTTTTGGCACAAAAGTTCAGAACCAAGAATTATGTTTTTCACTTCATAAAAAACAATCCCCATTTTGTATGGGTGAAGACAGGGCCTAGGAAATGGGAAACATGCCCAGAGAAACTCACTTCACTGGGTATTTAGTATCTTCCAGTTGCTTATCTCCTCTGTGACTACTAGAGTTCAGCAACTCATCATCTAGGACCCTGCTGTGCTTGTATTACAGAATGCTCATGGCTTCCCAGAATGCTCACGGTTTCCCTACAGAAAAACCTCCATATTAAATTTCCTTTTCAGTCACAAACATACAGGGCTCTGGACTCATCTCCATCACTTACCCACACAGTTGTCACAAATACTGCAGTGTGAGGCACGGGGCGGACGGAAAATCTTGCAAGTGTAGCAGTACTTCAGCTTCACTATCTGGTTATTGATCTGGAAGTTCTTAATGCGTGGGGGTGGCCGCTGGCCAGGAGGCACCGTTCCATTCGTTGCTTCTGAAAAAGAAAGCCACATGATCCTATGGGGCTTACAGCAAGTTATGTCTGTCCATCCACCCACATTCATTCTTTCGTCCAGTGAGGAAACCATGCCATATTCATGGGCTCAGCTGGCTAGCTGTATCTTTGCAAAGCCTGAGGAAGCCACCACTCACTTACCAATTTCCATCTCAATAAAAGCTGCCTCATCAGGCAGGGCTCGTGGAATCACCCCCGGATCACTGAAACTTGTCCGCAAAAGTGTAGCCATTGCAAACAGGAATAGGATGACTGCAAAGACAGGGATCGCTGGGGACAGATGGACAGCCAGGTAGCGACACCTACAGCAAGAGAGAAGACCACAGGGAGGGCAATTAGATACAAAAATCTATTGTGTGCCAAGTCAGGGTTCAGGAGAGATCCAAGATCATTGCTTTAAGCTAATGTACCAAAAGAATAACTGTCAGGAACAGATTCACTCTTACACGGATCAACAAACTTAATAGAAGATTTATTGTAACATAGTAAGGGATGCTGTCTTCAGACGTTAAAGCTCGAGAATGGAACGTTTTCCCCCACCTTACACTTTAACAGACAGTTTCTCCTAAGATAGTTGTAAAAGAACGAACGTCATCATGCCAAACGGTTCCTTTGAAATTCCAGCCAGAAGGAATGGTTGGCGCCTGGGAATAGCTAACAGCCTACTATCACTATTTCCTCAGTCTACTGCTATCCTAAAACAATAAAACATGGAGGACTCCCGACATCCTGCCCCACTTTTTTAAAAAAATATATACATAAAGATACACAAAATATAGAAAATATCACGGAACAGTAGAAAGACAAGAAAACTAAATAGTAATATGAATGCAGTAGCAAGTCAGTCGGGGCGTTGAGGAACATCAGCCGGCGAAGAAGTCAGCGAAGGTGCCCTCTTCAGCAAACTGGAATGAAAAACAGGATGAATAGCCTTGAGGGAAGAAGGGAGATCTAGTTCAAAAGAGACATCATTAATAGCCCTTTTCACAGGAAAAGGTCCGAGAAAACGAGGGGAAAGTTTTTTAGACGGAGAAGGAGAGGAAATGTTCTTAGAAGAAAGGAAAACCAAATCCCCGGGCTGGTAAAGGGGATTAGGCTGCCGTTTACGGTCAGCGAAACGTTTGTGGGAAGCTTTAGCGGATGCTATAGCATCTGAGACGGATTGCCAAATGCCAGAAAATTTAGAGACCCAAGCAGAAACAGAAGGAGGAGCGGAGGAAGAGAGGGAGAGGGGGGAAAGGAGAAGGAAGGAAGCCGTAAACTATTTCAAAGGGGGGTTTCCCAGTAGAGGTATGAACCGCAGAATTGATGGCAAACTCAGCGAACGGAAGGAGCGGAGCCCAATCATTCTGGTTCTCAGAAACAAAACACCTAAGAAATTGTTCAAGAGATTTGTTAACACGCTAGATTGGCCATCTGTTTGAGGGTGATAAGCACTGCTGAGTTTCTGAGTGACTCCCAGGGTTTTCAGTAGACAAGTCCAAAACTTGGAAGTGAAAATTGGATCCCTGTCCGAAATGATCACCGAAGGTAGTCCGTGAAGTTTCCATACATGATTAACGAACAGGTCAGCCAGCTGGTCAGCACGGGGTAGTTTCTTTAGAGGCACAAAATGACATTGCTTGGAAAAGTGATCAGTAACAACCCAAATAACATGAAAGCCGTGTGAAGAGGGAAGAGACACGATAAAATCCCATGCGATGACCGACCAGGGGCTAGCAGGCGCAGGCAGAGGTTGCAGGAGCCCTTGAGGTTTAGATGTGGGCGACTTAGAAACGTTGCAAGTGGCACACTGCTTAATGTAAGTTTGCACGGAGGGGTTTAATCCAGGCCACCAAAAAAGGCGGCGAATCGCATGCAATGTCTTCAAAAACCCAAAATGTCCAGCGGGTTTGGAATCATGATAACGATGAAGTACCTGCTCGCGGGCAGCAGGGGGAACGTAGACCTTGGTGCCATAAAAGGGGAGATTGTCAACCCATTCTATTTTATCCTTGTTTGCCGGTAGCCAGGAGTCTGCATGCGCTGCATGAATGATAGCATCGCGGAGAGCGGAGTCACAAAGAGAGGAGGCAGAAAGCCTTGTCTTTGCTAATGCACGAGTAGTCACTTGAGAAGCCAGAGAGGAGGCAGGAAACAAGGTATTGGAGTGGGAGGACGTAGCAGGGGATTCCGCAAAACAGGGAAGTCGAGAGAGAGGGTCCGCCAGTTGGTTAGTTCGGCCAGGTTTGAAAACAATTTTAAATCGGAATCTCTGGAAAAATTCAGCCCATCTCGCCTGCTTAGGGGAGAGTTTCTTAGCAGACTGTAAGGCTTGCAAATTCCTATGATCAGTCCAAACTTCAAAGGGGAGTCGAGCCCCTTCAAGCAAATGACGCCAAGAGGACAGCGCAAAATGGATAGCCTTGGCTTCTTTCTCCCAAATAGGCCAATTAGCTTGTTGAGGGGAAAATTTCTTTGAAATGAAAGCACAAGGCCTGAGTGCTCCTGTGGTGTCATGTTGTAAAGAACGGCTGCCATGGCAAAGTCCGAAGCATCCGTTTGCACAATGAATTGCTTCGTACTGTCGGGAAAAAGGAGTAAGGGCTCAGACGTAAATTTAGATTTCAAATGGTCAAACGCCGATTGACACTCAGGCGACCAACAAAGTCTATGCGCCTTGCCCGCAGTGGATCCTTTAGGTTTCCGTAGAAGGTTGGTGAGTGGAAGCGTTATGGCAGCAAAATCCTCAATAAAGTTCCGGTAGAAGTTCGCAAAACCAAGAAATTGCTGCAGTTGCTTCACAGTTTTAGGGACGGGCCATTGCAAAATGGAGTTAATCTTCGAAGGGTCCATTTTAAGTGAACAATCTTGAATCCTATATCCCAAGTAATCAAAAGTTTGGGTGTCAAATTGGCATTTAGATAGATTAACCACGAGGTTGTTATCTATAAGCCTTCGTAACACTTCACGAACCAATGACACATGAGATTCCATGGAATCTGCGTAAATTAAAATGTCATCCAGATAAATCAGAACCCCCTGATACAACAAGTCATGGAAAATGGTGTTCAAAAACATTTGGAACACAGATGGCCCCGATTGTAAGCCAAAGGGAAGAACCGTCCATTTAAAGTTACCTAGAGGAGTTGCAAAGGTGGTGAGCCACTCAGAGTCCGGGTCCATTCTAATCCTATGAAAAGCCTCTTTAAGATCAAGTTTGGTGAAATATTTTCCTTGAACAAGATGGTCCAAAACAGTCCGTATCAGAGGTATGGGATAACAATTGGAGGAAATAACCTGGTTAATAGCAGAGTAGTTAACTATCAGTCTCGGATCCGCGCTGGGATCTTTTCTCTTTCGGAAGAAGACAGGACTCGCCGTGGGGGCTGTAGAGGGCTTGATAAAGCCGCGAGCCAAGTTTTTATTTAGGAACTTCTTGAGAGCAAGGAGTTCTTTTTGGCTCATGGGATAAATTTTCGGTTTAGGCAGGGTGGCCCCGTCAATAATTCCAGTTTACAGTCAAAGTCCGTGTGGGGAGGCAATTTGTCAGCCTCCCTTTCGTGGAAAGCCTTTTGGAAGTCTCGGTAGTGTGAAGGAATTTGTTGCAATTCTTCATGGGGAATAGAAAAGTTTTCATCTGAAGAGGACATAGTGCCAGCAGTCCAGTTTATCTGGGGGTTATATTCACGAAGCCAATCGATTCCCAAGACCAATTTGAACTGCATCGCCTTGGGAACTAGAAATCGCATGCTGTAATTGTTTTTGTCCATTTGAAATGAGATGGGCTTAGTGATTTTACTAATTACTCCCCCAGTCATTGAGGTCCCATCCATTTGCGTTAATTTGATGGGGCATTCCAAGGGCTCATAAAGAGTTTTCAATTGTTTGGCCAATTTGGGGTGTAACAAACTTCTGGAGCAGCCAGAGTCAATTAATGCCCTATGTACATGCAAAGTCCCATCGCTGCCACTAATCGCAACCGTGGTGTAGAAATGGGGAATTTTAGGAGTACTTACAGATGTTCCCGCCGCTTGCCAGTCATCGCAGTCAGGTTTAGAATCTCCATCTATGTCAGATGAGGACGAAGAGGTGGTTTCATCATCGGGATCGGAGTCTCCTGTCGCCGCTGCAGGGTCCTTAGAAGTGCGTCTAAGTGGTTGTTTGGCGGCCGCTGTCTGATGTGTGAATTCTATATTCTTTGGGTCTGCTCGTGCTCCCTTAGTCCCAGTCGGAGCTTGGTTTCCGCGGCAGGTGTTGGCGAGGTGGCCCGGTTTTCCACAGTTAAAGCACATGCCCAAACGGAGACGTTTGTTCCGTTCCTCAGCATTGAGGACGGTGGGACCGCGAGGTTGTCGTTTTGGCACGTCTTGTCTTTGTCGGTTCAGCTGAACAGTCTGGGTTATGCCTTCCATTTCAGTAGCTAGTCTGACCCAACCTAGCAGGGTCTGTGGATTGGCCTGCATTAAGCACCCGTGTAGAATATCAGGATTTAGTCCATCTTTGTATAACTCAATTAGAATTTCATCACTCCACGGGACTTTGGTGGCCAGGTTTCTAAATTCGCGGGAATACGTCCCCACATCGTTCCTGCCTTGTTTCATTCGTTTCAGTTGATATTTGGTGTTTTCCAATAAATGGGGGTCTTCAAAGCGTTCCCGCAGATGGTTCATGAAGAGCTGCAGATTTTCAGTTTCGGGGGCGCGGGAGTCATATAGGTTCGCTACCCAGTCTGCTGCCAGTCCTTTCATCCTCTGGCTTAGGTATCGAATTCGGGCCGCATCATCCCGAAATAGATGGCCGTGATCAATCATGAAATTGTTTGCCATAGTCAAAAAAAAGGAGAGTTTCTCCCCCTTCCCGTTGAAGGTCGCTTTCAGGTCTCCCACATTTCTGAGTAACAGTGGCGCTGGCGTGTGCCCTGTTGGTTGCTGGGGCGGACCAGGGGTGCCTGCCGCCGAGACAGCCGCTCGTGGTTCTCCTCCTGGTGATCTCCCTGTCTGCGAGGGACGGATGCGCATCTCGCGTAGCATGGTCTTGAGTTCGAGTATCTCCTCATCTTTTCTTTCCAGTTCGGTTTCCATTTGCTTTATCTCCTCCAAAAGGGATAGGTCTTTTGCTGATGTATCCCATCTAGCAGCCCTTCTGCGTTGTCTCAACGACGTATGTGGCTTTTCTCCCCAGACCCAGGTTTGGCCGCTTGTGGGGGTTTCCATAGCCTCGGTCAGGCGCAATTTTGTCTTGGTATCCAGGGGCACTTCAGTTTCTGTAGCTCCATCAGATTCTGCAGATCCTTGCTCTTCTTCAGTAATCGACTGGTCCATCAATTGGTGCATTTTTTGAAAGGATTCTCGAGCTTTCTGTCAGGAACAGATTCACTCTTACACGGATCAACAAACTTAATAGAAGATTTATTGTAACATAGTAAGGGATGCTGTCTTCAGACGTTAAAGCTCGAGAATGGAACGTTTTCCCCCACCTTACACTTTAACAGACAGTTTCTCCTAAGATAGTTGTAAAAGAACGAACGTCATCATGCCAAACGGTTCCTTTGAAATTCCAGCCAGAAGGAATGGTTGGCGCCTGGGAATAGCTAACAGCCTACTATCACTATTTCCTCAGTCTACTGCTATCCTAAAACAATAAAACATGGAGGACTCCCGACAATAACACTTGCACAAACCCAATGTCACGGGGCTCAAAGTTCCACTACAAGAGGGAAAAAATTGTTTGCTACGAAGTTTTGCATTACGAAAAAAACTTGCTTTTTAAAGATAGTTTAATGCCAATTACTTTTAAAAACTATTCTCAGTCCTAACATTTGTTGGTAAGAACTTGAAAACACTGAACTGGACAAAATTTATAAAGCTGTCTGAGTGGTATTCTGGCCTTTGAATGAGGCTATGATTAACATTTATGTTGCAACATGTTAATCTGCCCCAAGACATACTAGCATCAAACAGCAGTTTTTTAATGGTACAGTATAGTGATATTACTTTTTTACACAGTGTTTTCATACATGATTATTGTTTTATGCAGGCTTCAGAACAAAGTATTTGTGTTGTCTGTGTTCCTTCTTCATATTCCAGCATAATAATCTAGTAGGCAACTTGGTACCCCTTTGATTTGCAAAACTGTCAGGGGGTAGACCAGTTTAAGAACTGACCTGCTGCTATCCTTTTCTGTCACCTATTCACAGCTGTTCCCAACCATTTCCTGGGATTTCATTCACACTTACTGCATTTGTCAGAACGTAAGATGCACCCCATTTTTAAATGTTATTTTTGGGGAAAAATAGCATGGCTTCCCTTCCCCTCCCCTGTTCCTTTCCATTTTTCAGGGGAAGGGAAAAGAGGGAGCGCCAGAGGGGAAAAAAGAAAGCTCATAGCTTTCCTCCACCCCCCTTTCCCTTCTGTTTTGCATGAGAAATGAAAGGAACTAGCTCCAAAGGGGCAAAAAAGAAAGCTGTGTGAACTTTCTTTTCCGCTCCCCAGAGCTACCTCCTTTCCTTTCCCATGTAAAATGGCAAGGAACATGGGGTGGAGGAAGCCTTGTGTGAGGGTTCCTTTCCCTCTCCTGAGCTCTTCCCTCACTTTCCAATGCATTTTTCCCCAGCATGGAGAGTTCACACCAAGGCAAAATGGAAGGGAAAGAGGGGGAAGCCTCGTGGGAGCACTCCCTTGGCCCCTAGAGCTCCCCCTCCTTTTTTCTGCATTTCCCTCAGCACTAAGAATGAAAAAGAGGGGGTGTATTTGCTGGTGTGTAAGATGCACCGGTGTGCAAGACGCACCCCATTTTTGAAATATTATTTTTCAGGGGGAAAAGCACATCTTATATGCTGACAAATATGCTATTTTGTCTGTGTGTGTGTCTGTGGGCACACATGTGTTCGTGCACATGTGCCTTCAATTTTTAGCAACACGATCAATTTCACAGGGTTTTGGTAGGCAAGGAATACTCAGAGGTGGTTTTGTCTGTTCCTTCCTCTAAAATACAGCCTACAGCATCTGGTATTTGTTGGCAATCTCCTATCCTGACCCAGCTTAGCTTCTAAGAGCAGACAGGATCTGCTGCCTTTAGGTACTCAGGCTCTTTATTTTGTCTAAATCCCACCCTTCTTCCTTCAGCATGTGCCTCATTTGCAAACACTTGGTACTGTGGCAAAATTGTTTTTAATATATTGCCAGTTTTGAAATCCAGTTGACTATACTTGCGAGTTCATCTTTTCACAGGCAGGAATAACCTTTCCCCCCTAAAAAGTATAGAAAAAGCCTTTTAAATGTACTTTTGTTAGAAAATCCATGCATTTCCAAAACTGTTTAAGTACCTTCTAAACATATATATTCCCTCTAGTGAAACAGCTCTGACCTCAAAGTAAAAAAAATATCAGAAGCCAATTGACCAAAGTTATGACCTATCAGTGACAGATATGCCACAATGCTGCCACTGGCTTTCACTCTGATATTTATCCTACCATATCAAGCTGTCATATCAGATCCTCACTATTCAAGCCTTGCTAACAGGAATCACCCAAGCATATTCCAGGCCTCCCCCGAAAACTACGAACACCATCCAGCAAGTCAGCACTGGTGAACGCAGCAAACAAGTTCAACTCTCAAGGCTGAAAGGGTTACTAACAAACTGAAGACTGAGCACACAACTTGGAAGCATCTACCTCTAGACACATTCATATCCTATTAGCAATAGAGCACAATACATTGCTGGAAGCATTCAGAATACAATGCAATTCAGCTCTGAAGTAATGCTCACTGGGTAGGAAATTGCAAGTCACTTACTAACACAATCTTGTAAAAAATAATTTTGAGTATGGTAATACACTTGCCTTTGCTGCAACATCTCTCAGCTGTTATACACTACTGTCTAATAACCCAGAGGCAGGAGCAGGCCAGCATTTCTGTTTTTCATTCAGAAATGCAGAACACAGTCATGCTAGTTACTCCTGCAGCACTCCTAGCTCCCATTTCTGTCTTAAAGGACCAGTAGCAATTTCAAGCAAGAAAAGTGAGCAAGCAGCTAAACAGATCCTTAACGATAGCTCCCAAGCTAGAAAAGAAAAGGACAGCACAGTTCAGGCTCCTAGTCTTACCTTTAAGTAGGTGGGACAAAGAGCTGCTGCGAGTAATCAGTGGCAGATTAGACATAAGGCAAGAATACCGGTAACCATGGGTCTGCTTACTAGAGGTATTTGGCCAAAATGACCTTGAAAATACTAAGATTAAATTGAATGCACATCTCTTACTAGCTCTTGCAAATATTAGTTTTGCAAATAACGCACCAAGAAAGGCTGTTTATCCAAACTTTTAACTCACTACATCAGCCATTTAAGAACCACATTTGCCTAAATGAATAAGGAAAGAAGTACAGATGGTCCCAAAGTGAATGATATGCAACACGACTGCACCTTGCCCAGGGCAAAGTCAAGCTGTCAAGTGACAACAGTTACAGATTGCAAACTGAAGAGACCATGCCAAACAGAAATATAATCATCTGGTTGGTATGGTTGGTACTTCTGTTAAAGTCTTAATTGCTCTCTAGCTTCAATTCCTCCCATGCACTTTATTTTCCCAAATAATGTCCACACTACTCTTTGACATACACCTGAGCTGAAGAAAAATGCAGGTGGAGAAAAACTCATGATGTGTCACATCAAGCAAAAGTAGACACACATCTGTAAGATATTCTAAAGTTGCCTGTATTCATCATGACTTGAATTACACAATTATTACAATGTCAATTAATACAATGTCATTTTATTTCTTACATCACTTCTGCTTTCACGTTTTACTTTGTAGCTAAATGTATGCTTACTTAAACTAAGCTATCTAGAGAATGTCAAGCTTTGACATGATGTACACATGTTGTAAAAAATCTGGTATTTCACTGTGCACCCCCAAATTCCTGGTTTTCAAGAAGGTGATTTTTACTGTATAATACTTGATTATAAGCTACCCAAGCTTCTTCCACACGTCATTAGGACAAGCTCCCAACCCAAATCTAACAGGCAAATAAAAATATTGCTAGGACAGAAGAACATGCAATAGACACTGCTCCACCCAAAAGGACTCTCAGGTAACAACCTAAACGAATTAGGTAAAGACTTCCACAGATCTTTTGTGGCGCTTGTGGTCTTTTTTTTTTTTTAATTAAATCCAGGCACTGAACATTCCAGACCTTTTCCTCAGACCTCCACTAGAAAACATCAGTGTGACTTGTGTATTTTGGCATTTTAAAACTCTTTGTTTTCATTCAGCCACAAGCAGGCAACATAATCATAATGAGCCAAACCACCCTCATTCATATGTTAGGCAACTGTCAGTAATAACACTACATTGCTAAAGGTTATTCTCTGCATGTACACCAATTTTTGATTTTCTCCTTCAGCCTGTCCTATTCACACCTCTCATTATCTGTGTGAAGTGCCTGTGAGCATTTTATTCAGCACAGCCTCAGACAAACACCACAGAAGCAGCTATGGGGTACCAACATTCAAGCTCCTCTTTCCCCAAAGAGAAAACTACAAGTGAACGCAACAGCACAGCTCGCTTTCAGATGTGCAATAGGAAACCAGTGATGCTATGTAGGTACAAGGGGAGAAAAAACTTTGAACAAAAATAAGTGCAGCTTTTTGGAGACTAAACCAAAAATGAATAAAGGAACAAAAGTGAGTATTTTAAAGTCTCCTTTTCTAAGATTCTAAGACTATGAAGTTTGTTGTAAGAAAGAGACCAATAATAGCTTCTCTTTCTCAAAGACAGAGAGAAAACAGTTCATACCAATCTCTTTCCCATTTCTCTTTTCCCCCCATTATTTTTATTAAACTATAAGTCATAATAAATAAATATAAATCATAATAAACAATAGCTTCCATTCTTACATCAAATACTACATCTTTGAACATCAATTACATTACATTTACTTGTTTATATATATTTTCCATAATTTTGTCTGAATGTTTGAAGGATTCTTGCTCCTATTTTGAATATTCCAAAACCTCAAAAAAAAAATTTCTCTAGAAACAAAAACAAAAACAAAAAATACTCCCGTAAATCTGAACCCGTATCCTTGTTGTCCAATAAATTAAAGGTATCAGTCTGTTTTTTGTATTTCTCTTAATTATAATTTTCTTTGCTTTTCTCTGTATTATAATACCGTTCCTATTAGATATTATATATACTCTATATGTGCCAAACCCCATTTGCTACTTAGGAACTTTGTTACCGGGTCCCATTCTCGCAGAACCTCGTCAGATTTCTCTTTAACTTTTATAGTAAGCCGGTCATTTTCTTTCATTTCTATTATTTTAACCATCCATTGCTCTATGGATGGAGGATCTTTATTTTTCCAACCTTTAGCTATAAGTATTCTAGCAGCTGTGATGAGGTATAAAAGGATCCTCCAATATTTCTTGAAAATTTTGGAGTCTATCATTTGAACCATATTTAATAGGTATATCTCCAGTTTTAAAGAAATTTGAATTTTAAATATTTCCATCAGATGTTTATTCACCTCTTTCCAAAAACTACTGATTTTTGTACATTTCCACCACATATGCATAAATGATCTGGCTTTCTCCTGACATCTCCAACATTGATTCTGTGATGTATGGTACATTTTTTGAATTTTAACTGGTATCAGATACCACTTATAAAATATCTGTATATAGTTTTCTTTAAGATCTTGGGCTACCATACATTTTTGTGTCAATTTCCATGCTGTCTCCCACTGATCCAATTCGATCACCTGGCCTGCCATCTTCGCCCAAGATATCATGTTTGGTCCTCCAGCTTACACCTTAACAAATATCCATATAATTTGGCTGTAATATGGTCCGATGGATCAAATATGATTTTTTCAAATTTGTTTTTTATCTGTCTTATGTCAAATCCTTCTAGTTTAACATCTATTTTGAACCCTTCATATAATAGTCTATACGGGAAACAAGCCAACTTATACCCCATCTTTTCTAATTTTTCCCTGGATTTTATCTGGGGGGCTGAGGATTCCATTGTGCTTTCCAGCAGATCTTTATATGTTAACCAATCCGTTTGTGTCCCTGCCCATCTTCGCTGAAACGCTTCCTGTAGTGATATCTATGTTGGAATTCTATTATATAGTTTCTTCTTTATCTGTATCCATATCTTCAGTAATGATCCTCTTATAAAGTGATTTGTGAATTCTTTATCAGTGTTGGCTTTATCATACCACAAGTAAGCGTGCCAGCCCATCCTGTTGTCTGCCCCTTCTAGCGTTAATGTTCTTACATTTTTTAAAAATTGATTAATTAATAAAATTTATATCCCGCCTCTCCCGACGGATCGAGGCGGTACTACAACAGTACATCAAATACATTAGTTTTAGTCTGATCCATTCCATAATCCAACTTAGACTTGCTGTGTGATAATATAGTCTAAGAAAGAGAACAGAAGAAAATTTCTCTTCTGTGTTTAAGACGTTTGTAACATTCTTTTCCATTTCAGGGTACCCTACTGTGCATTAATCTGTCTACTGCTAGTCTCTTCTATTACTAGTTAAACAGATATGAAATATAAAATAATAAATATGTGAAAGGTGGCAAGTTGTACTCTCTCCTCTTGTTTTAGTGAGCTACTTTCCCTTTAAGACAGAAGTGGGAAGGGGAGCACCACTTAAATGACTGGTGGTTGTGTAACTTCAAGTTGTTTCTGACTTAACTTATAGCAACCCTGGGGCTGAGAGTGATGGCCCAATGGCTTCCTACAATAGAGCAGGGAACTGAACCCTGGCCTCCAGGGTCCATAGTCCAATGCTCAAACCACTACACCAGAGCTTTCCAAAGTGTGTGTTGTTAGTGTGTCAGCTGTAGTGTGTAGGTGTGTCACGCAAATGCAACAGGTGGAGGGGCTGCCTCTCTCACCACTGCGGCAAGCCAGATCTGGGTGAAGGGGCTGCCTCTCCCGCTGCCACTGCCACCTTGAGCTGAGGAAGACCCCAGCAAGGGTGGTGATGGTGGCAGGCCAGGTCCTGGTGGAAGGGCTGCCTCTTCTACTGCCACTGCCCTGGATCAAAGAAGACCCTGCCAAGGGCAGCAGCAGTGGTGAGCCAGTTTCGGGAGGAGGGGTTGCCTCCACTTACTGTATTACTTACTGAAATAATGTTTCACAAAATGATGCATGTTTAAAAAGTGTGTCACCAACATGAAACATTTGGAAAGTTCTGCACTACGCCTTGCTAGCTCTCAAGGGTTGCTGTAAGTTGGAAATGACTTCAAGACATACAACAACACATTGCGAATCTAGGGACAGATCGCTATGAAGTATTATGGCAGTTCTGGTAGCTATCACTTCTGACCAAAAATTGGACTACAGTAGAGTTCTTCATCACACTTTTAAGAGAATACCGGTGTGGTATAAGAGTCAGAGGAAGGACGGGTATCATACAGCCATGCAGATGTTGTTGTGCTACAACTCCCATCAGCCTTGGTCAGGAAAGTCAAAGCTGAGGAATGCTGGGGGTTATAGTCCAACATCTGGAGGGCCACAGAATTTCCACCCCTGAGTTACTATCTGACTAGGATAAGGAAAACCCAGATTCCATGAAGTTCACCAAGTGACCTTCTGCAAGTAACCATCTCTTACCTTGCCATATGGAGGAAGGATAAGGGAAAGGGAGAAGCTGTGTTTACAGCTTGTTCTCCTTGTAGGAAAGGTGGAATAAAAATGCTATAATAAACTGTATTTTACCTCATAGCTCAAACATTCCCACACTTCCTCACAGGCAGTATGTGAGCTTCACAGACTGACATTCTTATTCATACTACATTAGAAGAGGACTCATAGTTAAATGTCAGTCTAAAAGGCTTGGACACTCAACCTAGGATCAAAAATATAAACACAGTCCAGTCCAACTCTCCCATCTCACCAGCAGTTGAAGGAATGCTTAGCAAGATGAACTAGCAGGAACAAGGGTGTCAACTTGGCGCAACAGGTGCTATGTAGAAACCACAGTAATCACTCAATTAACCTCATGAATGACACACAATGCCCAAAGGGACCCAATACAAATGTGAGGTAACACGGGAATGTAATATCTCTACCCTAAAACAGAGCTTGTGACAGAACAGATTCAGGATTCTTGATTCCCAGCACTTTGTATGTGGTCTGGTTCTTTTGACATGCATTATGGAATAACAAATAAAGGAATCATAAAATGAACTATAGTTTCACAGTAATCTCTTTATCCATAGTGAGCTAGCTGTCACGAAACACTGGAACTTATTTCTAAGAAAACACACAAGCAATTAGATTCTAATGGTGATTTTAGTAAAACCATTCAGAAGAGAGGCCAGGGTTAGGTTACAAGTCGGAACTTAAAATTGCTAATAGCCTTCTGACTCTTCTAATATCAAGGATTAGCTGAAACAGCATGCAGCACTGAAATAACTTACTGAACAACTACTGGACAGACTTCATGGTCAACCACATAATACATTTGTATTACTGTTACATATTAGAAGCCTTCATAAGCATTTTGTTCAGGCTAAGACATCAAGCTATGAATTCTCTAAATCATTTTAGCATAAATCTACAAAGAGTTTAAACTACCAACCTTTCAAATTTTAACAATATGGACTGGTCAACAAAGACTATGCTAATTTCAATTCTCAACAAGTCACCAAGGAGACACTTATAGAGCTTACAGGAAGATTTTGCATATTTACACATCAGCATTCTTCAAAAATTGGCTCCCAAAGTTGTTTACAATTACACTTCATACACAAGTATTCATCACACACGCTAACTGTAAAGGTATTATTTCTCACAGGCTGGCTTCAGCAGCAGGTATGGAAAATTACTTCCTGGAAAGAGTTTTTATTTGTCCTGGATAAATGGCTACCTGTAAAGCCATTAGCCCAGATATTCAGCAAAGGAAACCCATAAGCTTCAGACTAGCTGTTTTCCCAAGTGCAACTGAACAGTTCATTGCTGGAGCAAGCAAGAAATTCTCAGAAAGGATGCTGTGAGCATGCTTGGCACAAAACAAGCTGTAGTGACATCTTTTTAAACACTACTTTCTACTTTACAAACGATCATAGTGAGGGCATCTTTTCAAATGTGAGTCATTCTCAGGAAAGAGAAGGATTCATTTAACAGTTCAAGCTTGATCTACAGTGCCAAATGCATACCACTAGGATTGAATTCATATCCTCTCTGTCACCAGACTAATAACAAACTATTGCCTTTCAAAACAGTATTTCGTACTGGCTAGGAACAATACTCTTACAAATAATTAATGCCTAACACCTTCACCTCACTAACTTGTAAGGGATGAGGCAAACTGGCACAGCATTAAATTCAACAGTGCCATTTGGCAATGTCAAAAGTATAAACTGATGAAGATTAAAATAAGTGCAGTATCATATATACTTTCAAAAATTGATTTCAACAATTCAGCCACCACCTTCCTTCCCCCCACAACAGCAGGCATCAGCTCAGCTCAGACTTCCTAGAAAAAGTCCAGCAAAGGAATAAAACAACAGATTTCACAGATGAGACAAGACTGCACTTTATGTCAAGCATTAATTTCCATAGACTCTAACAGCTGTAACAATTCTTCAGGAAAAGAGTCATTCCATCTCATCAGAAGGTGAACAGTGGCTCACCCAATCAACCCCAGCCTTAGAAAAACTCCTACATGAAAAGTTTCATCCAATATAGACTTACTCAAAAGCAAAGAAGAGAGCACAAGTTCCCACAATGAGGAAGAGGGTCAAGTAGAAAATGCCCTTCTGTCGGGCCATCATGATGCGCCCATCGCAACAAAATGTGTTCCTTCCTGGCAGTTTCTCCCATTTCCGTGTCACTTTCTTCCTTGCTATCATCACAGACATGACTGCACCTTCACAGAAGGCAGGGCAGCTGTACAATGGGTTGTCTCCACTCCAGCCACTGGGATGTACACACCATTCTCAGAGATCCAGCCTCAGCCCCTGGTGAGATAAGAGACAAGGAAACCAGTTAGCATCACTATCTTTAACATACCTAACTTGAACAGACTGTCCAACCTATGTGTGCTGGGAGAATATCTTTCACGGCACACTCACATCCTGTTTTCAGGTTTAGTCACTCACCTTCATAAGTGACAGAAGTGCCATCTTGCTCAACAGGAAGCAAACAATATGACTTCTGCCATAGCTCCTAGTATGAAGTAAATCTGTTCATGGCCAATACTTTCACAGCTTTTAGTGAACAACATTGGCTGAAAAAGCTGGGCACATGCCTCACCATCCTTCTTGCTCATTAGGATAAATGCCAGATCAGCCCTAAGTATTACAGTATCATCATAAAGCCTTGCACTCCTTCAAATATCATCCCAATTTGGACTGAATAGAGCACAGCCTCACCCAAAGGGAAGAATGTTTTGCATTGCTTACATTCTTATGGCAATCAGATTCTGACATACAGATTTCTGGGCCAAAATACACCCCACTTATTAAGTTAACGGCCTGCCTCACATAGGCCATGAAAATTAAACAGCTTTTAAAACAAACTCAGGGCTTTTAGAAGAGTTTGAAAGAAAGATCCCTCTGATTTCCAAAAACGCTGGCCCAACAGTAGTTAAAATTAGACAAGCCTTTCCCATTTTTCTATCTTTGTTGTTGTAGTTTCTCAAACTCCATTTAAGTGAGATCTAGCAACGACAATTACTTAACAACAAATCTGCCTTTTCATCTTCACTTTGTAAAGTCCCACCTATTCATACATAGCACTTTGAAGTAGCGTATTTGCTGGTGTATAAAATGCACTCACGTATAAAATGCACATGCCCTATTTATACACTGGCAAATACTATTTGCCGACATACAGGACATATCAGTGTACAAGACGCACCCCATTTTCAAATAGTATTTTTCAGAAAAAAAGTGAGTCTTATACAGCAGCAAATACAGTACCTATCAGTAACATTTTGTATACAAGTTGTGATTTAAAATTCCAGACACGGGCTTAAAACAAGCGTCACGCTTAAAACAAACTCTCTAAATAGGCTGGGTTCTCATGCCATCAGCAACTTTTAAAAAAAAGAAGAAAGCCAATTTCCCCCACTCCTTCAAAAACTGGCTTCTGGATGAAAATTCTAATGTACCAGAATGGCTAGGCATGAACACTCATGGGAGAGACTGGAGTAACCAATCTTAATTCACACTAGTTAAGCCAAAGCAAAAATTGGGCTGCCATGGCGTAACGTTTGCAAGTTTCTTTTCTGCGAGGGAGCAGGAGGGCCAACCTACCAACAGGGTACAGTCTTCCCTCCACATTCTCTTAGGGTTAGGAGAACAGGATCCCCATGAAAGTGAACTAACATGAATAGCCCCTCCCGAACCATATTTAACACACAAAAAAGTACGATCCCCATATTCAACCCACCGTGGATTCCTTTGAGGCATCAGGGCTCCTTCACGCCAGAAGTGGGGGGCCGGTGGGGCTTCCTGCCACCTCCCACCATTTTTAATAGGGACTTACAAGCCTTGTTTGCAGTTTCTCAGTCTCACCAGGCTTGCAGTCCCTATTAAAAGTGGCCTAGGGAGGCGGCAGAGGTGACAGCAAATAATCCGCGAATAATCAAATCCGCAAAAGTGAAGCCCGCAGACGCAGACGGCTGACTGTACTGCCCTCGCTATCTATGAAAACACTCGAGAACCTCTGCCTTTGCCGTTCCTACTCTCTCTCATTAAAAGGCACCCGCCCAAGACGCCCGCTTTGTTTATTTTGATCTGATTACCCTGGGCTCGAGGTCTGGGCAGCTACCCTCTCGCGCACCGATCCCGCACCAGCGGCTTAATTATATGAATAACAACAACACAAAGGCAAGCACTGCAACGCCCAAAGCGAGGTCTCCTCGGGTCTCGGGCTACCCCACCCATTCCAGATCCAATCCCATCCAGCGGCAGCAACGACAACAATAGTGGTTTCGCACAGGCAGCCAGAGCTCCCCCTCCCTTCCAGAGCCGATCCCTCCGAGGCGCCCGCCCAAGCCAGGCGCGGCTGCCGCCCATTGTTTCCCTCCGAGCGCTCCGTGACCTTGCGCCCTGCGCCGATAATCCGGGCAAAACGCGCCCACACGCCCGGGTTTCTCCCGACACGCGTCTCCCTCATTCCCATGTGCGCGTCGCGGGGAAAAGGGGGGGCGCTGCAGCGACAGAGGGGGCCCTTCACGTCACGTACAGACACCCAGGTGTGAACGGAGGCAGCGGCTTCGCCACGGGGGCCTCGCTGGCGCCGGAGGAGCGGCGAGCGGCGCCGCACAGAGGAGAGGGCGGGCGGGTGCAGCCCCCCGCCCCCCCGGAGACGCCACGCCCCCCTCCGTGAGGGAGAGTCGGGTGCATTTTGTGGGAAGGGGGCGAGGGGGAGCCCGAGGGAACCGGCGGGGAGCCGCCCCCCCGGCCACCGAGACTCCCGGGGAGGGGCGGCTGTGGGAAGGGGACGGGCGCCCTCAGCGCCGCCGTCCCGGGCCTACCGCCGCCGCGACCCGCGGCAGCGGCGGTAGGCCCGGGACGGCGGCGCTGAGGGCGGCCTCCTCCTCCTCCCCCCCCACACCCACCCCCCCTCTCTCTCTCTCGAGCGCTTCCCTCACCTGCCGCTCAGCGCCGCCGGGGCCGAGGCCGGGTCCCGCCACGGGCGCTCTCCTTCTCTCTAGTAAGACCCCGTGAGGGAAAGAGGGGGCTCGGACCCTTATTGGCCGGACTCTGCCCTCGGCACCGCCTCCAAGCCGAAAGAGGGGCCACTGATTGGCTGCGCTGAGGTTCGTTTACACCCTCACGCCGGCTGGGGAGGGGGAAGGAGGGCCGGGTGGGAGTTGCCGAGCCTTTTCTCTCTCCTCTGAGGGAAGGAAGGAAGGAAGAAATTCGGGCTGGCAGCTTGAGTGGGAGAGCAGGGCCCCGTTTCGCAACAAGCGGCGCCTTGCTGCAGCTACCTTAGATTATCCACATCGGAATCAAGCGAGGAACGCTCCCCTCCGCCTCCATGTTTCTGAGGGGAAAAATGAGCTCGGTTTCTCATTGAGGCCTCTCACTCGCCGAGACTGCCTGCTGGCTCAGGCTAGCTTTTTATTGGTCGAGTTGCACGTCTCTCAAAATGATGACAGGAGGAAGGCGAGTAGGCACAGACCGTCAGGGTTTCTTACGTCAATGGATCAAAGCGAGAGGGGAGGGAAGTCGCGAGGAAAACGGCATATCATTGGTTCAGAAAAGGCCCGCCCCTTGGAGGCGTGGTCAATCACCCGGTCCCGCCCTCTTATTTAAATTACCAAAGACCTCCTCCGAAATCTGAATAATATTCAGGTTAGAAACATCCTTTTGTAATTTTTTTGTCGCCTAGTATTGTTTGAAGCCGGAAGGCAACGATCCGGCTATTTGCATTTATTTTAAATAATTGGCATATGCATGTGAGTGATCCGTCCCCTGTCAAAAGGGTGCAACAGCGGCCTCTACGGTCAAATGACGGTTAAGGGCACGAAGGGCGGAAGTGCCGTAAAATCGTAGCTTCAGAAGCGGAAGTACCGTCCCGTTTTGCGGCAAGCCGTTCGTGGCTTTTGCCAAGCGGGCGGCCGGCACGTGCTGCGGAGGGTCCCTGCTTGGAAAAGGGAGGGCGGGGTCTGCTGGCGATTTTGGCGATTCCCCCCTTTCCCGATGGCGGCCGCGGAAGAGGAAGAGCCGGATATGAGCGACGGCGAGGAAGGAGTGAGCGGCCTTAACTCCTCTCTGTTTCCGAGGAGAAATTGCCGGGGATCCCTTGACTTTAAGCCTCCTCGCGGTGGTTTAAATGGCCTTCTGTCGCCTATTCCTACTGTGGCGGGGCTTTTAAACATCTCTATACCTCCTCTGTTGTCCCTGATTTTGTGACTTTCCTTGTTCTCTGATTGCCTCTGTCTAAGTCTTAAGCCATTTCCGCACTAGATTGTTATAGTGCGGTTATTCCACTTTCAACGTCCTATGGCGGCGGTTCTCAACCTGTGGGCCGCGACCCCTTTGGGGGTCAAATGACCCTTTCACAGGGGTCGCCTAAGACCATCGGAAAATACGTATTTCCGATGGTCTTAGACTCCATTCCCTCCTCGGTGGTGGTGCACAAGTGCGAGCCACGTGCTCGCGTCCTCCTGCCCCCTGTTCAGAAGGGACTGAAATCGCTCCCTTTCTCTGCTACCGAGAGAACCTCCCGTCTGACGGGCCAGCTTGGGGGGTGGCGGCAGCAGCACGGGGGGCAGGCCCCCTCCTTGCCACGGCCCCTGCCCCACTCGCCACGGAGGGGGGCACGGCAGAAGAGCCAGGGGGCCGCAAGCTGGCGCTTTTCCAGGGGGGCGAGCTGCGCCTGGCGCAAAAGACAAAGGCGCTGGGATTCCTCCCCCCTCCCGACCAGGGTCGACACTCTGGAAACTTTTCCCACACTGCCCCCCCAGCAGAAACGAGAGCGAAGCAGAAGCAGAGCCCGGGGGGGGTTTCTGGAGTTTTTTCCCAGGGGAGACGCGCGGCTCCTCTTCCCTCCCTGCCCACCCCCCCCGTTCCTGGCTGGCGAGGCAGCCTTTGCCGGGGGGGGGCATTGTAAATAATAAATAAATAATTTTATGGTTGGGGGTCACCACAACATGAGGAACTGTATTAAAGGGTTGCGGCATTAGGAAGGTTGAGAGCCACTGTCCTATGGAATCCTAGGGTTTGCAGTTTAGGGAGGGGCCTGAAACTATTTCTAGGGTCTAGTTAATCTTTCTTGCCTTTGAGGCCCCTCCCTAAACTGCAAGCCCCAGGATTCCATAGGATTTTGAAAGTGGAATAATTGCACTGTAACAGGCTAGTGCGGAAATGGCCTTATTTTTAATTGATCTGATTCCTGTGCTGCGTGTATTGTGTTAGATTGAGAGCAGGGAGTGGAGCAGACTGAAATCCTAGCAGCCCCTTCTTTTCGCAAGTTAACACAGGGAAACTGTAGGGAAGGTATGCTGAGAAGTCGTTTCCTTGCACGTTGTTTATCCTGATCTACATGCCTTCCTAGCATGAGCTGTGGCTCAGTCCTTGAAGAAGTGCTCCTTTGGCCGTGCTCACTGGCAACTTTTTGTTTTCCAGGCAGATGTTGAAGGAGCAGCAAAGAGACACCGTCAGCTTGTGGATACACTCAGTACTTTGTCAGGAGGGAAGCGGTAAGAGTGAAGAGAGATGGTATTGTGTGGCCTCAAGTGATGAGAATTGTATGTAAATAATTCTTCTCTATTGTGTACTTGGTGATTCTCTTTTTTGCAGGTTGCGAGCAGCTGAGCGTACTGAGGCAAGCAGGCAGATTTCTGAATTTGATGTTGGTAAAGGTAAGAGATTTCCTCTTCACCTCTCCTGTTATGGTTGATTCTGGCCCTTTGTTCCTCACAGGCATACTCATAAGAGAGAGGCTTGGATCTTGCCCATACACCACTTCCCAACCCCTAGTGAAAGAAAGAGGCCATAGCTCAGTAACAAGATGGCTGCTTTGCATGTAACACATCCCAACTCCATTTCCTTGGATTTCTAGTTAAAAGTGTCAGCATACAATAGGAAAGACTGTTTTGCCAGAGATGCAAGAAAGGTTCTTCTAGTCAGAGGGGGCAATGTTTAACTCACGAATCATACAGATTTCCAAATAAAAGCGGTTAAGGATGCTGATTGCTGTAACACCAGCTGAAGGGGGCTATGGTTTCCATTACTGGCTTAGATCAAAGGAGGACAGTCTCTTTCACCGTGAGGGGCACATTCAGTTTTCAAAAAGTTATTGGATGACGTTGAATGGGGCCAAAATGCTGGTATATTTTATCTGAATGGTCTAGCAGCCAGTAACTAAGGTACATGGCAGATGCAGTTCCTCCTTGTAGAATCCAGGAAGATTCATGGAAAAGCTGGGGAAGCACTTAGTAATATGGTCATAGGGATGAACCATCTGGGGAGTTTCAGTTAGGTTGGATTTAGCCTCACACATGGAGGTCTCCAATCCTAGACAAAGCAAAAACTTTGTCCTGATTTAGTATAGCTTACTCTGATCCAATACTACTGGATTTTGCCGTTCATTACAGATGCTGATGAGAAAGTGCTCCTCTCAGAGCTTCTGCAACCTGCTTCTGCATCACCAGCTCTACGCCGCATTCGGAAACAGTTGAACAAAGCACAGCAAAAGAAGGCTGTCGAGCTCCCACTGAGCAAAGAAGAGAATGAACGGGTGAGTTTACATGATGCTTGGTGGGCAGATGTACATTGGATGGTTGTGGGAGTGGGGAGAAAGCTGGCATTACAGGGGGTCAGCAGGAGCTTGGAAAAGTTCATTGTTTTGCACTGCAAATCCCTAAGTCCTGTGGCTGGTATGGATACTGGTCACAATAGCTAAAGAATATTGGGGCTTTTAATATTCAGATACTGTAACTGTGAGAGATACTAAAAGCAGTATCTATTACAGAGCCCTATATTATGAAAAATTGCCCCAGGTTAGGGGGCTCCCAAAATCTCTCATAATCATAGAGTTGGAAGAGAGTGCAGTGGCTGTCTAGTCCAAAGCCTTAGTCTCAAAGATGCTACAAGATCCCTTTGCATACTAGTCCAATGTCTATCATGCAGGAATCTACAGCTATAGCACTCTCAAAAGATGGCCATCCAACCTGTATTTGAAAACAGAAGAAGGGCAGTCTGCTGCCTTTTTAAGTAGTCTCTTCCCCTGATGAACAGCTGTTACCATCAGTAATTTCTTCCTAATGTTTAGCGGGAACCTCTTGTAATTTAAATCCATAGCTTTGTATTTTAGTCACTGCAGCAGCAATAAATAAGCTTTCTGTTTTTAATACAGGACATCTCTTCAGATAGTTGAGGATGGCTATCACATCACCTCTAAGTCAACTTCTTTTCTCCAAGATAACATACCTAGTTCCCTAAGACATTCTTCATATACTTGGTTTTCAGTCCTTTTCCCATCTTCTCTGGACATGTCCCAGTTCCTCATCATTTTTCTTGAACTGTGGTGCCCAGAACTGCACACAGCATTCCCAGTGAGGTCTGACTCAAGCCAAATAGAATGGTACTGTACAGGTATACTACCGTTAACAAAGTAGGTGTGTTTCTGGTCATTACTTCTTTAACAGATAATTTAATATGAGAAGTAAAGATAACAGAATAAATAAGGATACATTCTTGCCCTACGAAAATAGGGAAGTTCAGTGTATTTCAGCAAACATTTTTTTTCAAAACTAACAGTATGCTTTTGTGAAATAAAGCAACTAGTTCAGGTAAGCCTTGAATAAGTAAACAAAATTCTTTGAATCTTCAAGGTATCGCTTAAAGACTTATTTCAAAAGGAATCCAGAGATGACTCTCTTTCACAGCTTACATTTTACTTATGATTTTCATTTTGGTGGACAGTGATCTGTGCTATCCTTTTTAAACATACTGCGGGGAGCTGGTGAGGCAAACTCGTCTGCTGTCTCCTTTTTTTATCTCTGTTGTTCTGGTCATGCGTGATCAGTATGAGATTCTGGAGGCACATGCTGTTTACCTTGCCTGTTATAGGCAGGCAGGCATGGCTACAGTAGCATGAGCTAGAGCAGCATCCCACCCTTTCTCAGCTCAAGCTTTATTTTTTGTATTGTTCCCTGCAGACTTGTTGTTGGAACCCAATGTTGAAAAGCCCGTTTCTCCAGCCCACCTTAACCATCCTCACAGTGCAAATGCTACTGAATTACTTCCAGCTAGACAGAGGACAAGGAGGAAAAGGGGGCATAAAAAACCTTTGTAAAAAGGAGTTTTTCTGTCAGGGGTTTTGTTAATTGAACTATGCTTGTATAGTTTTGTAGCTGTTGCCTAAATTGCAATGGTGTTTCTGGCTGCTACATCACACTGTTGAACCATGTTTAGCCTGTGGTCTACCAGCACCCCATAATCCATTTCACATCCTCTGTTGCCGAGCCTGTGTTCCATCTTAGCTGACCTTTTAAGTCTAGATAAATTATTTGTAATAATACATGTGCTGCTTTTCTACTTCTATGTGTGCTGGACCACAAGAAATCACAGTGGAAGAATAGTACAGTACAAACTAATGAAGAATGGGTCCATCAAGGGTTATTACGTGTAGCAGAACTCTTTGCAGGCAGTATACAAGACAGAATATACACAAAATGTTCTCCATATTGAATGATTGAAGTTCAGGATCGCTGAATTACTCTCTGTTGGAGACAGTTAAATGGGTGGATTTAAGTTAGCTGGACAGCATTCCCCTACCCCATCTTATGAATATGAGTGGCTTGTGTATGGCAACATAGTATGGATGCACTATATAGAGAAAAAAGTAATCTGGCTATACTGCCACGTGCTACTGTATGTTCCAGTGTATTCAGAGTCATTTTTTAGGAGATAGGATATTTTCCTGTATAAACAGAAGCCCTCTTGTGGATCAGATTAAAGGCATGTCTAGCATCTTGCTTCCCATAGTGGCCCTAAAGCATAAGATGAATCCAGTAGGTCTCTCCTGGTATTGTCCTTCACTATTTGCCCCTGACTGGATCTTTCCAAATTTGCATTTGTCCTCATAGGTGATGTCTTGAAGCCTGAGGATAAGGGTCAACCTGCCCAGTGGTCATTGAAAGTTTTATGCTCCAAGAATTGATCTAATTCCATTTTAAATCCACCTAAGTTGGGAGCCAATGTTAATGTAGTGGTTTGATTGTTGGTCTAGGATTCTGGGAGACCAGGGTTCAATTCCCCACTCATCCACAGAGAGCCACCAGGTGACCTTGGGCAAGTCATACTCTCAGAGGAAAGGCAGTGGCAAACCCCCTCTGAACAAATCTGGTCAAAAAACCCTGTGATAAGGACACCATAAGTAGGAAACAACTTGAAGGTATATGACAACAATAAGTAAGGAGCTATTCCTAAACCTTGTAGCTTACAAGTTCTGTTGTTCATCTAGATGCTATTCTTGACAACAGGCATCTGTTTAACATGTAAATAGATTCTAAAATAAATATAGTTCAGATCCATCAAATGTTCATTTGTGTCTGTACAGGAGTTTAAAGTTTAGCTGGTGGCATCATTACAGTGTCTATGAGAAGTAGGTTCTTGCCATTTCTGCTGGATCTAACATTTGGAAAAGTGGACTACAACTTTCAGAATCCCTCAGCCAGGATGACTACTGGCTATACTTGTTGTAGTTGTAGTCTGAAACATACTTTTTTACTTCCTCTCTAATGGCATAACAACACCATCAGGAGTATTTTATTCAGTTGATGTGCTCTTTTCTGTAGGTGGTGAGGGAAGCTGCCTGCACACAGACAGCCCGAGCCCTGGCAAAGTGGGATCCTGTGGTGCAGCAAAATCGTTGTGCTGAACAGCTGATCTTCCCACTGCAGCATGAAAATGTGACCGTTGCACCGGTTGAAGAAGTAATGAGCAGTTGGCAGGTGGGTATTGGTTGGCCTCTTAAGAGCTGAGCTTCATGTGTGCCAAGGCTGGCAAAGTGCAGGAGGATGGTTGCCTTCCACAGCACTGAGCAGGGGGACCCCACCTGCCCCGTTGTGCAAGGACTTCAGTTGATCAGTCGCTCATCCCCCACCAGCTCTGTGCCCTGTCGTAGGACCAGCTGTAGCATCATGCTCTTGGCCAGGCAAGCTGTATGACAGTATTTCTGAGTTTTTTGTAATGAGTCTAGTTCAGGAGTAGAAATAGTATGGCCTTCCAGATGTTGTAGAACTGCAATTCCCAGCAGTGTTAACCTGCATAGCTAATAGAAATCCTGGTAGCTTCAACTGAGCAACATCTGGAGAACCACACATTTCCTGTCCCTGGCCTTCTATCATTATCGTCATCATCGTCATTATCATCTTTATTTATGTCTTGCTTTTTTCCTGGTAAGGACTCAAATTAGCATGCAGTAATTTTAAAAAGAAACAGTTAAAATCATGGAATACAAAAGTTAAAACACAAACTAAACAATCAAATAGGAATTAAAGTTAAAATGCATAATTAAACACAAATATTAATAAATTCCATGTAGTTAACAATAGCTAGCATATTTCATCAGCCAGGCCATAATCACTTACTGAACACCTCTTGAAATAAAAATTTCTAGTGTATGAAAGGCTTGACTTGAACGTTTGAGTTCTGAGGTAGATGTCATGTTTGAATTGAATCCAGTATGTGGCTGTGAATAAGTCAGTCTTGTGCTTTCCAGGACCTGAATCAGTGAAATAGAAAAGTTAGACCACATACAAAGTTTGTTGTGAGGCCAAATACTACGAAGCACAGCTGGGGAACCCCTTGTCCTCTGGATTGTGTTGCTCTCTAGTTATTATCCTAGCCAGTTTGGTCAGCTGTGAAGAATGATGAGAGGGATCATCTGATGTATCCAAAGGACCAAGAAGGGCCTAAAATTTCCTGTGTGGGAACCAGCATAGTGTAGTTGTTCAGGTGTTGGACTATGACCTTAGAGGTCAGGCTTTGATTCCTCACTTGACCATGGAAACCCCCTGGGTGACCTTGGGCTCATCACACACTCTCAGGCTCAGAAAACCTCATGACAGGTTCACCTTAGGGTCAACATAAGTTGGAAACAATTTGGAAGCACACAATAACAGCACAACAACTGTAGGGGTAGGTGGGAATTGAACTGTAATATTTTGTATGAAAGATACTGAATTCAAACTGATCCTTTGGCCAACTTTTTGATACCTTTCAATGGCACTTGAAAAGATTAGTGTAACAACCACTGCAATAACATTTTATCAAAAGAAAAAGGTCTGTTTGTCATGATCTGAATGTTTTCATAAAATATAAGATGCTATAATATCTAACCTAGGAGCACACCCTATCAAACCAAAAAAAAAAGGGGGGGGTATTGATGAGAGTACTCTGTATTCAAGTCCAGAAGAGTTAAGTGCTTGATGACAGCTACTTAAAATTAAGCTGAGGACACATCTTTTTTAGATGTTGGTGAACGGCAACTCCAGTCAGGCATAGCCAGCATAGTTAGTCATGAAGGATGATGAACATTACTATTCAACAGTAGTTTGAGATTCATATGTTCACCACTCCTACCTGAAAGATCTTTTAGAATAGCAGATTTAATGTTGATGCAAGAGTGCATGTGTTTTTGTAGTTCTTTAAATTTTAATTAAGGTTGTGTGCCACTCGCATGCTGAAAGGGCTGTATAAAAGAAAAAGGTGGCAAGAAACCACTTCCTCCAGCTAGTATACCCATTCTAGCTCTTTCTGTTTCACTGCCCTTCCTGTATGACATGCTGTTTTGTTCCCCATGAGCCTCTCCTCCTACTTCACTGCTTCAGCCAAGGTGGCCACACACTGAATTTTCAGACAGTTACCTCTTTTTCAAATGTCTAGTTCTCCTTTCAGTATCTGAAAGTGGAAATACCAGGCAATCACTGCTTAGGGTTCTCTCTTTTTAAAAAGGAGTTAGTGTTCTCATGTGCCTTACAGAAATCAAGGAAGTGGGATGATACAGTCCAGTGAGTCTTGGGTCAGATCCAGGCATAGTCAGATTTAGGTTGGAGCCATTAAAATCAATGGAATTTAAGTTGCTCATAATGTGAATCCTATAGAGTTCAGTGGGTTTACTCTAAATGTTCACCTAGTGGATCCGAGAACAGCTGGCTGTGGGTTGAAGACAGAAAATATTCTGGGCAGGACCAGAATGTTATATTATATTGCATGTAGCCCCTTGTTGAAGTTTCCCAGAGATTAGCCATTGTAAGTATTGTTCTGCTCTTGAAAAACAGGTGAGGCAGGATTACAGTATAATAGCAACAAATAAGTAATAATAAGAATTTATTAGTATTCTTGTTACTGAAAATATTTTTATTCTGTGCTTTTAAAAAAAAGGTCTCAGAATAATTTATAAATCTTAGTAGTGAGAGAAGCCTAGCTTGCTGTTGGATACACAATGAGGAGATAATAGGAAGAGGGCAGAAAAAACAGCAGGTGTGGATGCTAGTATAGTACAGTACTTGTCTAGGGGTATTCTCTATCATTATATGGTACTTAAAACAACCAGCAAGAGTGGAAATACTGTAGTTCAGATCACTTGGTGGAATGGCTGCTCCTATGTGACAAAGTTAAAAACAACTAGTATCAGAGAGCTGTCATGGTGTAGTGGTTTGCATGTTGAACTGTGATTCTGGAGACCAGGGTTTGAATCCCTGCTCAGCCATAGAAACCCATTGGCTGACCTTGGGCAAGTCACACTCTCTCAGCCTCAGAGGGAGGCAAAAGTAAACTCCCACTGAACAAATCTTGCCAAGTAAACCCCATGATAGGTTCATCTTAGGGTTGCCATAAGTTGGAAACAACTTAAAGGCACACAACAACAGCTTAGCGTCAGACTTAACCAAAAGAAGATAGTAAATTGTCCTCTAAAATGGGCATGGGGATGCAGATTGGATTAGTAACCTTCTAGGCCATTTGTACCCTATCCTGTTATAGTGTGATTATTCCACTTTTAACATCCTGTGGAATTCTGGGGTTTGTAGTTTATCGAGGCCAAAGAACTCTCTGGCTGAGAATTCTAAAGCCCTCTCCCTAAACTGCAAACCCCAGGATTCCATAGGAAGTTGAAAGTGGAATACGAGCACTATAACAGTGTAGGGCAGAAATAGTCTAAGAGAGTGAGAGGTAGAAACTGTAACTGATATATAGAGGAGCTATTTTTTTAGTGGCCTCCAGCCAGCCTACAGTGTAATCATCATGCCACTATTGTGTTGTTTGCCTGTGTCCTTCCCAGTGAAATCAATGACCTTACTCAGCGAAGATAAGAGTCTTGTAGTACCTTTAAGATTTCACAGATTTAGTTTCGTGTGAGCTCTCATGCTGAAATCTATTTTATTGCAACAGACTAACTTCCCCTTTGAAACTCAGCCATATTCTTTTCCTCTGAGTTTACTTCTCTATGTCTGTCTTCCAACCCAAAGGCACGGACACCCCTGGAACAAGAGATCTTCAGCCTCCTTCACAAAACACGGCAACCAGTGAAGGATCCCCTTCTGACCCCCCAGGAGAAGGCTTCACTGCAGGCCATGAGCCTGGAAGAGGTGAGTCCTGATTCAGCTGGCCCTAATCTTTTCTTTACTCTGTCCAGTCCTTTGGACCTAATTCTGCTTGTTAGTGTCTACAGCATCTTCTACGTGTTTTTCAGGCTCAGTTACGCCGGATGGAGCTTCAGAGGGCTCGGGCCCTTCAGTCCTATTATGAGGCAAAAGCACGACGCAAGCGGAAGATCAAGAGCAAAAAGTAAGGAACTGGGGAAGGGCATAGGCCCGTGAGGTTACCTTGGCATTTGTGGGTCAGGGAGAGATTTAAATTCATTTTTGAGAATAATTGTTTGTATTTATGATGGAAAAAAGGTTGAATGAAGGAGAAACTGAAACTGATAGATTTGTCCACCTGGACCTGGGGCTTTGAATACTGACCTCTTAAAAGTTGTGCTCTGAACATTAAAACCTGTCTTGTTTATGATGCTCCATTATGTTTATCACTCTTTTCCCTGACCCTTTTTTTCTGAAACATTCTTCATAGTTAATACCTATATATCAGGCAGGTACAATACAGTCACCTTCATGCTGGAAACAGCAATACCTATTGAATTTGATTCATGCAAATGATAGAGAATTCACTTTCAGGTTTTTTTAATGTCCCAAATATACTTTTTTTTAACCTTTGTATGAATGGAACTTGAGATGTAAGGAATTCAGATGTGGAAGAAAATGAAACTGATGGATTTCCTCATCTCCGCCAGCATAGATAACAGGCAGATGTTTCTATGGTGGTTAGAGAACTGTGAGGAATTGTGCTCTCCTCCCAATATTCCAGGGGTTTTGGTGGTGTCATGTGGAAATAACTGACTAAATTAGTGATGCAGGTCAGGCTATGGACAAATAAAGTCAAACAAGGAAGCAAGAAATACATTTTGATAGTGGTGGATATTGGGAGGCATAGCATCTGTCAGGGTTGTGATGGTGACTGTGAATTAGTGAAAGGGTGGAAATGTGGCTTGGAGGTGGTATCTCTCCACTGCCTGGATGTTCATGCATTCACACATACAGTTGACTGGATCAAACCGTGCTGAGGCCCCAGAATGTTGCCAAAAATGTGTGCTGCTTTAACAAAAAAATTTTTTTTCTTTTGAAGCACTTTGTTATCTGAGGCCCCCAGTCAGGAGGGGACAACTGTGACCCTCCAGGTGTTTTGACTGTAACATCAGTCTTGACCAGCCTAACCGGTGGTTAAGGATTATGAGAGTTGCAGCCCAAAAGAATCTAGTGAGACGTTCACTCACCTTTGCCATAAATTGTAGCTTATTTCTCTTATGCATAAATTGAGCATTGCACACAATCACCAACAAAGATCCTTTTAAGTTGAAAGGAGAACTGGCTGGTCTCAAAGACAAGTGAAGGATGGAATGTTACGCAAGGCACCACCAAACTCTTATGCTTATGCCTGCAGGAAACTGCCAATTAATTTCCACCTGCTTCCCAAGTTTTCTTTTCACACTGCCTATATGTCCTCAAGTAGTTTCTCTATCACGATGAAAGAGTGAACATTTGCTTTGATAAAATGTGAAAGATTTCAGCATGCTGAATTTTAAACCATGTACAGTTGGCCCTCCATATTCACTAGGGTTATGGGCACAGAACCCCTGCAAAAGTGGAAAAATTGAAAGTATCAAAATGTGTCTGTGGGAAGGGGACCAAGGCATGGTGGGATGAGCGTGCACCCAGCATTCAAACTCAGTCAGGAAAAGGAGAGGGAAATGGGGCAAGTCAGCATGGTGGGTGGTCCTATATTTCCTCCTTCTTGCCCATGACTTTGCTTGGGTGTGTGGGGCATTAGGAGGGGGTTTGTGATGCTAAGAAATTGGCCTGTGATCCCTCCTTACCTGGATAGCAGTGGCAGGAGGAAGAGGAGGAGGGAAAGAGGTAGGTTTTTAAAGGGCTGTGTAGCCTGATTGGAGCAGCCAAGAGGGCAAGTTCTCCCAGAAAAGAAGCACCTGTGGTTGGGGGGGGGGTGCAGAGATTGGAGAAATTCACAAAAAGTCAAATCTATGAAGGAGAAACCT